>CM060831.1:140717500-141142500 GCA_030762175.1 Metallyticus violacea
AAAGATTCCCTGCAATTTTACACAAATAAAATAAAAATAGTATATTTTAAATTGAAATCGTATCTTATTTTTAAAACACAAAAGCATAAATTTAATTTTTGAGCAATAGATATAATTGTGATAATACTGATTGTTATATACATTGCAAATAAAGGGGACAATAATGTATAGTTTTTCAAAAATAAAATTTTTGTTTTTAATATCTACATAATCATTTTACATGCGGCATTAAGAAAGAAAGTTTATTCTTTATATTTCATTAATTACCGTAGTGCAGATTGTTTCTGACAGAGTTATAAGTTCGAATTCTAGAGAAATCGGGACATACGCACATTTTTCCGGAAGAATATTTTATTTCGCCTTCCAGAAGTGATAGGAAATATTCTACAGTGCGGTCCATTTCAAACTTGCCGGCGTTCTAGCGGGCCATACGGCGCGCATTCACTGGGAAGATGTACTGATGTTTCTGAAATCCGCATTATTGTGCTAATCGGCGTGATTGTTTCCTAGGACTTCTTCTTATTCTTGTCTGAACATTTGCAAGTTTCTTCTCTGTCAAAACTGTATTCTTTCGGTTTTTCTTTTAGTCTTTAACATACCTAGTTTCACGCCACAATTCAGCTACGTATGGTCTTGAAGGGACATAGCTCCAGGAAAACGACGTCGAACTTTACGTGCACGTCTGTCGTAAGATAATCTCTTTAGGAGATAAGTTTCAACAAGAAATATCATTGCTTGGCACTGTGCCGCACCATTGTAAACAAGGGATGTATTGTGCCTCAACAAGATGTTGAATGACACTGAGCGGCGTGTGTGTTTATTGATTTTCTTCCCCTGAGGGAGCAGTCGATCCTCCCCAGTAAACTCTTGCCGTACGACCCGCTAGAACACCGGCAGGTTTGAAATGGACCGCATAGTATTTTGTTTTTCATACTCCGAAACTTCCTTCCTACTGCTTTAAAATAATGGAAGAATCGTGAGTCGATATGATGCATTGTTGCATTACAATAATTGCTCCTACTCTAATTAAGTTAAAACTGGACTTTATGTAAGATAGTTATATCATACCCAGTGTTGATTAATGATTTTATTTCGTTTTTGAATGTACCAGATGGCTGCAAGAACTTCCCAAATTTTGTTACGATCTTGGTAACGTTGAAAAAAAAAAAATCAACTTTGCTAAGAAAGCGCACCTATGCATCGATTATGCATATTTTGATATGGCCTGAAGCAAAAGACTGAATAAACCTGGTACAAATTTAAAAAATTCCAAAGAAAATAGACAATGCTAAAAATTATAAGGTTATGTAGGTTACGATAATATTCTATTAAGCAGAAAACTGATTCATAAATTGATGTAACATAAAAATAATACAGAATTTCCATTTATATGTTGTAAGCGTTTCTCTAAAAGAAATTAAACACAAATTAAAATACATTTAACGTAAACTATAAGATATAAACCTGAAAATATTTAAAGAATGGAGCTAATAAGCATGTATTACTGTACCAAACATAAGGATGTCCTGTTTTTCTGGCATACATTTAAATACACACAAAAAAGGGGACTTTTTTTCTTTTCTATCTTTCTGTTTTCAAGTTTGCATTTGAGCATTAATCAGTGTACTACGTTTTGGACACACAAATCCATATATTTTCTGTATATACATCAGCACTTAGTTATACCGCTTAGATAAACTTTATACATTTTTCCCCCACTGTGTCTCTTGCAAACAAACGCATGTAGACTAGCGGTCGCCGCGCCGGCGCACTTGGCCGAGTACCAACTGAAGCGGAAAATGAAGTGTCATAAACAGTTAAATATTTATTGCATGCAGAATCATGCCAGCGTATTTGAGACGGGACAAGAATACCCGTCATCTGTCCCCTCGATAACATTCGTGTTCTAGTTCTGTCTTCCTGCATTCTCAAAAGTTGACGTCCGAAAAAACATTTCCTCTCTTACCATTAAAGGACTAAGGGCCGATCTCACCAATTTCTTACTAATGGAGAATTAACTAATACCTCCCAATTAAATCTTTTGCATCTCACCAAACTAAATACGAGTCAATTAGCTAATTAGGATTCACACCACGGCCTTCTGAGTTATAGAAAATCCAGGATTTAAAAGACCATGGACACAGCAAAGAATGCTCTATGCACCATTTATAAAATACCGGAGATCGTTACTCGTTTGTTTTTCATGACAATTGCACATCGGAATTGGAGGGAAACAAGAGGATTTAATGGTAAGGAAGTTGAGAGCGCTCACTCGATACGCAATTCGTTGGGCCGTTGTCTAAGTAGTACCAACCTGTGACCATTGCCCATCGAAATTTTACTCAACTGAAACCGCGTTTGGAAATCTGTTTTCTCCATACTATTAAATAAATCTTGTCTTTCGGAAATTATCCTCATCCGCTTTGGAATAATGAGTCTTCAAATAGCATATTCAACATTTGCCTTGCCATGATGAAAAGTTAATTGAGAATTAACTCGTTAAATGGCCAAATATACGCCAATTAACTTAATTTGAGTTTAATGAGGGATTAGCATACAATTGTTGATGGTGAGATGCAGTACCCCAATTAAAGGAGAATGAAATAGGAGTTAAAAGCTAATTGAGCTCGGTGACATCGGCACTAACAACTTATAAAACGTCTTTAAAAATTCTCAAAGCCTATTGATCTCTAGATATCTTTTATTATTATTTGATTTATTTAAGGAGACTCTCTAACAGCTCTGGCCATTAGTGTGTCCCATTCAATTCAGGGCGTGAAACTGCCGATAAATTTTGCTTTGAGATCTCTTCTTTCAGATTTGAGTTTTTTTTTAATGATGCACGAGACCTGCGCTTTACTTCCATTCCGATAGGAACTAAGCCCCCTAAAATTCCATAGACTGAGTTTGAACCCGCGACCTTGGATCTACGAGGCAAGTATGGTTTTAACTAGACTACTAGGACTAATGGCAATAGAACTACCGCATTCCCACATCCTCACAATATGTCCGACGAGTAAGGCTGATGCTAGCAAGTGAAGACCCATACAATGCTGACTTAGTGCGGAAGCTGCCTACCCTCACTCGTACTCTGTGAGGATCAGGGGGTGAGTTAAACTTATACGGGGCACTTATTTACCATTTTTAAGGCCGGTATAGTTTTTCTGTATGGAGAGATTTCCAAAGCACTGCGACTCTCTCTCTAGCTAACATCGATAGAATGCTAAATCTATAGGTTTGGTTCCCATCAATGCTCACAGGTCTAGTTTGTCTGTTTAATATCCAAGCGGCACCGTTGCAGTCTTCCTATTACCCTGCAAGTCCAGGGCAATGTTCAACGTTCAACCATTACTAAGGTCGTCGATCCTGGTGGTGTAGTGGTAACTATACTTGCCTTCTAAACCCAAGATCGCGGGTTCAAACCCGGCCAGGATCGATGGATTTTTTTCGGGCGTAAAATTCTAAGCATGGCTTCCTTCGGAAGGGAAGTAAAGTAAAGTAAAGTCGTGGGTCCCGTGTCGTACATTTGCGGCACGATAAAGAACCTCAGGCCTGAAAGAAGAGGCCTCTGAGCAAAATTTGTCGGCCGTTTCACGCCCTGAATTGAATGCGGCGCTGATGGCCTGAGATGTTAAAGAGCGTCCGTAAGTAAAAAAAGAAATAATTACTAAGCATTGGCTCAATGTGGTGGTAGACCAGCATGTGTAACTATTATCCGATTAAAATTATGCAAAATAAGTGCTGCTCTGTCCCCATGGGAATTGGACCCTGATCCATAGTAGATACTGTTCAGAGCTGTAAAGTAGATTTAAGAGTCAACGTTATTGTTATCTTCGCATGATCCCGGATTTTGATGAGAATGGATTGGAATACGGGATCCTAGGAGGATATTTAGATACTTCTGCCTTGTTCAATTACCGGCAGTTTGTTCCTACGTACCTACGTCCTCCGGGTCGGTCCTGGTGGTGTAGTGGTTACCATACTTGCCTCCTATACCCAAAACGCGGGTTCGAACCCGGCCAGGACCGATGGATTTTTTCGGGCGTAAAAATCGTAGGTATGGCTTCCTTCGGAAGGGAAGTAAAGCCGTGGGTCCCGTGTCGTACATTTACGGCACGATAAAGAACCTCAAGCCTGAAAGAGAGGCCTCTGAGCAAAATTTGTCGGCCGTTTCACGCCCTGAGTTGAATGGGACGCTGATGACCTGAGCTGTTAAAGAGCGTCCTTAAATAAATCAATCAAAAAAAAAAAAAAAAAAAAAACGTCCTCCGGAAGGAAGGAGGGAGACACTGGGCGGTTGGGATCGACGGGCTTTGAGGCACGGACGCCGGCGGAGACCCCCTCCACTCCAAAGCGTTTGAGCCTCTCAGAAATTCCAACTCTAAAGACCTCGGGACGGAAACCTTTTCAAAGCACAAAACATCGCCACACAGCGCCAGTAGATCTCACACTGGCATTTTCGGGCCTGTAAAAGAACCAACGAAGAAATGGGAGAGCGGAAATATGCATTCCATAATTCGCTTAAGCGACGAGGAGAAAACACGAAAAAATTCAAGGTCGAGATGACCGGCCCTAAGGGATTTGAACCCGATACCTCCCGAATGCGAGTTACTGCTTGAGCCAGCCCGTTCAAGATTTCGGTTCTCTAAGAGTTGAGTCCTCAATTGCGTTAGGATGTAGAAGGACGGTGTCTATAACAAATCTGGGGATGGCGACAAACACCTTAATTAGGAAGCAGCAAAAGGTAGAGGTGCGTTAAGGCGAAGTGTTTACTAGAACCGCCACGCTCTGGGGATCTCTTGAGACTAGTCAGGCAAGTAATTGTGTTTGTGAGTGCGACGTGAAGGGAGGAGCGAGAAAACTTTCCTTCCTTCCTTGCTTCCTTCATTCCTTCCTTCCACGCTTCGCTAAAACTCAAACCAGCTTAAACAGTAAACTGCATGTTCAAGCAACCTGTTTTTAATTACTCTCTGGCGAAATGAGGGAGGGTATCATGTGTCTTCAACAATCGCTAGTGACTAGCAGAACTTTCATGTCGGGGAAAAAAGTAAGAGATAGAGGGGGGGGGGGTGAAAATCGGGAAAAAGTCTTGTTGTTTGCGACTTGGAACAGCTTGTTTTACGTCAGTTAATTAACAGTGGATTTTTGAATGCTGGTAATTGTTATCGTGAAATAAATCCCTACTTAGAGTTTTACTTACTAACGTCCTTCCCCCTTACACACACGTTTGCTGGATTAAAAATTTAAGGACATGCTGATTATCCACTTCTTCTTCATCTCCTGCTCATTTTCTTGTCTTTCCTCTTTTCTGCTTTGACATAACGCGGATCTTAAATGAAAGAAGTTACATCCTCTCTGTTTGGTGGCAGTGTGAGCTAAGGGATTAGCAACGTCATGGAAATAGCGACCTAATTACACCGCACAACATTTCTGGCGCCTGGTTCAGCCCTTTGATTTAATCGTTTCTATCAATCGCTGATGTTGGGAGGTGGGAGGTGCAGCGTGCGTATCAGCAGCAGCAGTAGTAGTAGTAGTAGTAATAGTATTAGTAGTAGCAGCAATAATAGTAGTAATACTAGTAGTAGTAGTAGTAGTAGTACTAGCAGCAGCAGTAGGAGTAATACTAGTAGTAACAGTAGTAGCGGTAGTAGTAGTAGTAGTAATAGTAATACTAGTAGTAGTAGAAGTAGTAGTAGTAGTAATACTAGTAGTAGTAGTAGTAGTAGTAGCACCAATAGTAGTAGTAGCAGTAGTACTAGTAATACTAGTAGTAACAGTAGTAGCGGTAGTAGTAGTAGTAATACTAGTAGTAGTAGTAGTAGCACCAATAGTAGTAGTAGCAGTAGTAGTAATAATAGTAGTAGTAGTAGTAGCAGCAGTAGTAGTAATACTAGTAGTAACAGTAGTAGCGGTAGTAGTAGTAATACTAGTAGTAGTAGTAGTAGCAGCAGTAGTAGTAGTAATACTACTAGTAGTAGTTGTAGTAGCAGCAGCAGTAGTAGTAGTAGTAGTAACTGTAGTAGTAATACTAGTAGTAGTGTAATAGTAATACTAGTAGTAGTAGTAGTAGTAGTAGTAGTAGTAGTAGTAGTACTAGTAGTGGTAGCAGCAGTAATAGTAGTAGTAGTAATACTAGTAGCAGTAGCAGCAGTAGTAGTAGTAGTAGTAATACTACTAGTAGTAGTAGTATAAGTAGTAGTAGCAGCAGTAGTAGTAATACTAGTAGTAGTGTAATAGTAATACTAGTAGTAGTAGTTGCATAGTAGTAGTAATACTAGTAGTAGTTGTAGCAGCAGCAGTAGTATTAGTAGTAGTAGTAGTAGTTGCATAGTAGTAGTAATACTAGTAGTAGTTGTAGCAGCAGTAGTATTAGTAGTAGTAGTACTAGTAGTAGTAGTAGTAATAGTAGTAGTAGTAGTAGTAGTAGTAGTAGTAGTGGTAGTAGTAGTATATTTAGTTCAGTGTTACCAATATAACAAAATTTCACCAAGCACAAAGTTAAAAGGACAGTACGTGCTTTTATAATACAAGATTTGATTTAACACAAAGTTATTGATTATATATCTCACAATAAACTATAAAGCAAACATATATGAAACAATAAAATAAAAACCAAAAATTAAATCAAATAAACAAAAGAGAAACTTTTAAAAATAAATATACATATAAAAATATACAGAAGTATGTTAGAAATGACACACATAGAAATTTGCCCAATCTCTCTTCCCCTTCGTTGCCTGCTTGCATAGCCCAGCATGTCCATCTTCCTCTGTTAGGTCCTGTAAAGGAGTGCGGTAGATAATTTTTCTTCCTTTCTTCCGTACCTTTACATTCAGACAGTATCTATACTCATGATTCTCCGCTCATAATAGTCAATGATTTTCATCATTCGCCATGTCTATCGTCTGAACTACGCAAGCCCCTGTCTAGGTATTTTGGCTACTATTCCATTCCCCATTCAAATTTTAGCTCAGGTTGTACTTCCAGCTAAATCATCTCTATGCATTCCGCAATTGTCTACTGCCTATCCACAACCCTTTAGCGGCTCTTAACCTTCCTCCATGCGTTCTTTCTATTCCCGTTACCCACCAACTAAATGGATTCCAACCCTGTTGTTTTCAGTCCCTGATTTGACAAAAATGTTATCATTGTAAATTTATCTTGTTATCAAAAATGTTTATTGCGAAGTGTTATCATCCGATAATAGGGAAACATTCAAATCGTTTCTTACAGAATGTCTATGCATTTGGTGAATTCGCAGATGAATAATGTATAATGTTCAAATAGTATTCAGTCATAAGACAACACATTACTGTGTAGCACATGAACAATATACGAATTGTACTGCTCGTTTGTTATCTGTATTGCAACTTAAATAATTTTGTTAAATGCAAGAGGGCATTAAGCATATACTTTAAACGATTTTCTTAAATATCCATGTAGTTATCATTGATGTAACACAACTTAGTACATCTTGACTTTTCCATGTTCTGAAGTACATACATTGTACAAGAACCTAGGAAAGTAGATAAATAGTAATTTTACTCTGTCATTTTTATGAGCGTTATTTACAATTTTGGATGATAGAATTCAGTACCTCATTTTTTTTCCCCCGATTGTAGAGCAGTTTAGTCTCTGAAATACTTCTTAGGCTTTCACAACCGGTGTTATAGTTACAACAGTTAAACTTTTCCGTGGTTCATGGTTTAATATGCTACCATAGCTTTCACCAACTACTGCGGGTGGTATCATCAGTGGACGATGAACAACACCTGACTGCTTAAAGACGACAGTATCGATCCGTCTCTGTCTGGTTTTAGTAGGTCGATCAATATTATGTAGTGGTGGAAGTGGAGAGGAGAGAGGAGGGAAAAGGGGGGTAGTTGTTTGTTTTTAAGAACTGGTGTTCATGCGATACTCAGGTGATATCCGCCGTCTCTGTTAAAGCTATTTGAATGCTGTTGTATTTCCAATGCCTCTTTCCTGGCTAGATTGTAAAAGCCCGTTTTATTAAAGAGTATGACATGGCATTCATTTATGGCCTGTTTTGCTACCGCACATTGTTCAGGTTGATTAAGCGAAGGTGTCGCTGATGTTCCTCCAATCGTTTTTAATGGAGCCTGTGTACACTTTGCCACGCTGACATGATATTTTATGAATTCCCGTGTGTCAAGAGGGTGCCTGGGGTCTTTGCATTACCAAGTTTGACGTAATTTAACAGTTGTTATGAAGATAGATTGTATGCCTTTTTTTTCTTTAATATACCTGCGATACGCACAGTAAAGTGTTCTATGTAAGTTAAAAAGCTTTGAGTTTTTTGTGTAAGTGTGAGATATTAGCTTAGGATGGATGCATTTGTTGCTATATTATTGGCCTTAAAACATCGCGGAGATGGTTTAGCTCATGTTTAAGATGTTCTGGTTCTGTGATGGTTTTAGCTCTGTGTATTAAAGACTATATTAGGATTCTTTTTTTGTGCAGTATGGTGATTCGATCTGGCGTTGAGATATCTTTCCGTATGTGTGTGTTTTCTATAAACTTGATGGCCAAGGGCTCCAGATGATTTCCTCCGAACTTCTAGAAAGAGAAGTGTATCATTACTTTCTCTTTCTATAATTAATTTTATATTTTCATGGAAACTATTTAGATGTTCTAAAAAGGACTGCAGTTTGTGATGTCCATGTGGTCATATAACAAAACTATCCTCCACATATCTCAACAAGAGTTAAGGTTTACGAGGGTAGGTGCATAAGTTTCCGGCCTCGCCGATAAGGATTATCGCCATCACAAAAGCCTTATCGCCTTCACAAAATCCTTATCTGGTGTCTTATCTGGTAAGTAAACAATTGCAGCTGTAACTTCTGCTCTCCTGTGTTCAGTTGTTCAGATATAGTTCCATAAAGAAGGCTATGTGTAGAAGATTATGACAGGTTCAAAATGGAGTATCGACCTGTTATTAAGTTCTTAACAAAAGAAGGACTTACCCCAAATGAAATTAAACAGCGATTGGATGGCATATATGGTGAAGGAACCCCCTCATACTTTACCGTAAAAGAATAAGCCAAACTTTTTCAAATGGGTCGAGAAAGCATTGAAGACGAAGAGCGTGCAGGTCGCCCTTGGAGGTGCTCACTCTGAAAGCATCGCTCTTGTGGAAGGAGAAATTATGGAAGACAGGCGGCTCAAAGTTACAGAAATACCAAGGTTGGGTCTTTATAATTATTCACGAACATTTAAACATTAATAAGATTAATGCAAAATGAGTGCCTCAGTCCAAAAGCAGCAACGAGTCATCTGTTGTCAGGCATTTTTGGAGCTCTGCCAAATGAGAGAGAGAGAGAGAAGTTCTGCAAACCGTTGTTACAGGAGATGAAACTATGGTCCTTTACTATGGTCTCTTGCCCAAAAGAGAATCAATGAATTGGCGAAAACTTCGCGAAGCTTCGCCTCTATAGGCCAGGGTCACTTAGTCAACCAAGAAGAGCATGCCCACAATATTTTGGGACTGTGAAGGAAGATTCTTCATTGACTTCAAGAAGAGAAACACACAGTAAATGGGGAGTACTATGCTGGCCTACTGCACAAACTACGTGCTTCAATCAAAGAGAAAAGGCGAGGAAAGCTGAGTAGTGGTGTGCGCCCTTTTCACAACAGCGCATCTGTGCACACAGTTCTTGTTGCAGAGGAAGCTGAGAAGAAATGTGACTTCAAGGAGATGGGCCATCCACCCTACAGCCCATATCTAACTCCCAGTAACTATTTCCTCTTCTCAAAACTCAAAGGACCTTGGAGGAAGGAAATGCAAGTGTGACGAAGAAGTGATGGATGCTGTTTATGCCCATTTTACAGACAAGACTTCCGACTATTTTCGGGGGGGGGGGAATTGAAATGTTAATTCAAAGATGTGCGAAGTGTATTGAAATAAAGGGCAACTATATTGAAAAGTGAAATATAGTTTTTGTCTTTATCATACATAGAAAATAGAGGCTGGGAACTTATGGACCTATCCTGGTATATTCAGCAGTGTCTAGAGCCTTCTCCTTGTAAAGTAATGCATAAAGAAATTGGCTATTACAGGTCTTAATGGACTTACCATTGCTACTAATTTTTTCTGTTCATAGAATTTGCTGTAGTTAGGACTTTTTTAAATAAAGCAATTTCTACTGCTTTGAAGTGGAGTTGTAGAAGTTCCAAAGTGTCCTTGATGGATAGATTTGTGAACAGAGAATCAAAATCAAAGCTCACAAGAATATCGTTATGCTTGATGTTGACTCTATCAATGGTTTCCACTAAATGTTTTAGAATTCTTGATGTGATGTTCCGATTGTGGTAACATTGGACAAGACAAGGATGCCAAGTGCTGAGGTAATTTGTATGTTGGTGAGTCAAAGGTGTTGACAATAGCGCTTAAGGGAATATGTGATTTATGTACCTTCCGGAGTCCGTTCAGTCTAGGAGGTAGACTATTAGTTGTTTTATTTCCTCAGGTTTCCATTTGGTCTTCTTTACAAGAACACTTGTAGTTGGATCCTTGGCTAGCCTTGTGTAGGTGTCTGGTGTTTCATTTGCTCCTCATATTCTGCTGAATCCATCACGATCGTAGCATTGCTTTTATCAGCTGGCAGAATGATGATATTGTCGCAAGTTTTTCATTCCTGATCTTTCCTTCCTGTTAAGGCTGTTCTTAGGAAGTGCTTTGCTTTCTTTAAAATCCTGTATGCTTCTTCTGCGTCAGCTGTGGGAAGATCACAAATACCATTTTTCACCTGTGTGATAGTGGTTTCCTTTGGAATCTTCTTAGGCGCTAAGATAAAATTATGTCCTTTAGCTAGGAGTGCAACTGCATCTGGAGACAGCTGGTGGTTGAATAAATTCATGATTAGTTTATTGACGTTCAAAATTTGGTTAGGCTCTTTGTGGTTAAACTGGTCGAATTTCTTTTTTTTTTCTTTTTTTTTTGGGGGGGGAGCATATTAAACCACGAACCACGGTAAAACAGCCCGGAAGATTTTTGATTCAAAACACAACTACATTTCTTGAACTTGCAAATCGCAATGAAATTAATAGTTAGCATTTATCTTCATAAAGTCAAAGAAATCTCTGGAAAAGTCTCTCTCTCTCTCTCTCTCTCTCTCTCGGGCAGTTGTTCTAGCTAAATTTGAGCCCCTCAATGAAACACTTAGAACCTGAGTCACAGGATTGCTCTATGTGTACAAAGCACAGGATAAAAATCCACAGTTTTTAAAAAAGCAATAATCATTTGTTTCAGCTGTAGAAGACGAGAACAAATAGTCATCTGTAAATTATTTTGAAGACTAATTTGTTTAATATATAGTTGTTTGAAAAGTTGTAATCTCATTTTTTATTTTCTAAACACAAATACTTGCAGTATCGAGATTATAAAATGTAAATGTCCTTTACATACAGGCATACAATACCTTAGCACTAGAACGCCCGTACTTCAAGTATCCCTAAACAATTGACTGCTAAACAATTTTGCTGCTAATTTGCAAACCAGGTTCTCATCCAGTTTGGATTTAGCTTCCGGAGTGAGTTTGTATAGACTTGATGTCTGCTCACTATGACATATTTAAGTGCTCTTCTGACTCAGGCCGATGAAATTTCTTACTTACCAGATGTCTGTACTGATGTAGAGGGAACAATATGGCTCCTGGTCTGCGAACCAGGTTCGAATTCAGCTTGAACCGAGCTTCTGGTTACAGATATTTTTATGTTCATGGTTTTTGCTCACGTATCACGCATGTTTAGTGCTTTATGTTTCCAGGCCGCTTTGCCTATTCGTTTAATTTATTGGTAATTCAATGATTCATTCACGCATTTGTTGGTTCATTTTTTGTTCATCTTTTTTAGTTCTGGGTTTGCTCTACGCTATGTAATAACAAATTATATGTACAAAAAAGACAAGGATGTACAAACACGGGTTATATCTGTACAGAGTGCTATTACATTGAAACATTCTCAGAGATATTGGCATGACACGTTTAGCAGAGTTTTTGATTATACAAAAACCACATACAAAGTTTTACATGTCTTCGGTTTTGTTTTTATACATAACCAACCCTATTTGGCATGTCTTGCATATAGCGGCCTTAGATGTTCTTTCGTCCCTATAATCAGCCATGAGTATGGTGACAGTAATCGATGAAAGCTACGTGAAAATGAAAAGCTAAGCGAAATTATAGACACGGATACAAAAGCTGATAAACAATGACTCTTGCACTGCGCTATAATGAATATGAAACATGTTTGTTGTGCAGTGATGATTGTTGTCATTTACAACTAAGCAATAAACCGAGTAAGAAACGTAAGGATGCGGTTAATTGACCGCCTCCAGGAACCGATGCTAAATTTGCCATTATTTTAAAAATTACGCCTGAAATGAAAAAAAAAAAAAAATTGGTGTGCTAAACGTAATTGAAAGGGATTAAAAGTCACAAAACTATAAAAAAATTACTTCTAAAAACAGTGAAAATATGAGCGTTTGAAAGTATAAGTGGTTATTGACCGCTATTGGGCGTTCTAGTGCTAAGTAAACAGCAGTAAAACATTAACCTAATGCTCTTAGAAACATTACGGTTTGTTTTTTGTAAATTTATGTATTAATGAATGCTGGATATAGGTATGAGAATACAGCCAATACTATGCTTTCTTTAATCGTTTAAATAACTTCATTTCTATTCAACTATATATTAAAATGCATAGCGAATAGCAGCCTATGAGAAGAAAAAAAAGTACAAGACCCCATTTCTCATTCGCTACTCTGGTCACGGGCCCCCTGTCTCTCTTGAGTTAATTCAATAAACACAGACTTTTGGGTGCTCATTTTCGGTTTTTTTTTTTTTTTTTTTTTTTTTTTAACTGACGCCTCTGTCATCTTGTCATGTCACATGTTAGTAAAGGCTACGAACGAAAATATTTTGTCTTTTTATTTTCATTTACATAAAATCCACTTTTGTGCTTGCCTTTCTTTTTTTTCAAAGTGAACGTTATAGTTAACGCACAGTTGATTTGACGTTTGTTAGCATTTAAACATATGAATAATTTCAACAATGCAGTGTTTAATCTGATAATATTTCTCTATATTTACACATTTTTTTCCATCCACAAAGCTATTGATATATGCCGAGTTTTGTTGTGAAAAAACTCGGCATATACCATTTAAATCCAATAAGAAAAATTGTTATCAGAAGGGGACTAAAACCTTTGTGGGTTAAGTCCAAATTTACAAATCGCTCTCATCCGGCCGCAATTTTAAAAGTTTTAAAGGATAATCAATATGTACCATTGAAATAAAATAAGAAAAATAGTTTCTGAAAATCAGTGAAATTGGAGTTTTAGCAGGGGTGGTTACCCAAAATTTAAAATTCGCTCTAGAGCATTAATATTTATTTCCCAACGAAACTCTGCATATACCATTTAAATAAAACAAGAAAAATAGTTTCTGAAAATCAGCGAAATCGGAGCATTTGAAAGGGGGGTTACCCAAAATTTAAAACTCGCTCTAGAGGCACCATAAACATCCTCACAACAAATTTCGCTATATACCATTTAAGCAAATAAGAATATTAGTTTTTGGAAATTAGGGAAATTGGACTATATGCAGTAAAGATATACTTGAAAACCGAAATTTAAAAAGTGCTCCTGCGTTTGATTTTCTGTATATTGTTTTAAAATAAAACGAGAAATTAATTCAGCATATAAATTATATTTATAATGTTGCATGTGTTTTATATTTAAAAAAAGTATCGTCGTGAAGATAGCAGCTGTGAAATATCTATTTAATATGTGTGTGAGAATTATATTTGTATTTAAGAGCGCTCTGTAATAACCTTCAGAAGACGTTTGCGTTGTATGTTTTCAATACAATAACATTTAAGCTAAATTTCAAAGCCAGGGAAAATCGGTGTAACTTTCGATTGTTCTTTGCTGATTCTGTATGTTATTTGCTTAGTACATTGAAATTGTTTTTAAATAGTAACATTTTTTTTTGTTTTATTCAACATCTTCTTAAACACAGAATTAAACTTGAAACTGTTTGTTATTTTTTTCTACTTAAGTGAATGTGAAGATATCAATCGGTAAGTTTACCCCCACGGGTGGCCGAGGTCGTTAAGACGCGGACTTGTTAGCGGGAGGTCTGGGTTCTAATCCCGTCAGGATCATCCTCCCTGATTGAGGTTTTTTCCAAGTTTTCCTCAGTCCTCATAAATGGCCCCGGAAAATGCCGGGGAGGTACCTTAAACTTAGGCCTGGAACGTTTCCTACCTTAAAAAAAATCCTTTCCCAATTTATCATTTCATCTCATGTATCATCAGTGTCACCGCCTGTGGTGCCTCATTAGTAAAAACGGGCGTTAAACACCATTAAAAATGGTAAGTTTATAAATATGGTTACATTAAAAATGTTTAAATATATAGCTTTAGTGGTCATCTATTTTCTTTAATTAATACTACACCATTAACTTTTATGGCTTAATCTCAATAATAATACTTCTAAAAATGTAATTTCTCTTTTGTGAAACTTACAGATTGCAAGAGTTCTAATTTTGTTCTCCTAATACCGCACGTGAAACGACCGATAAATTTTGCTCATAGATCTTTCTTTCAGTTTTGAGGGGGTTTTTTTCCGTGCCGTAAATGTACGACACGAGATTCACGGCTTTACTTCTCTTCCGAAGAAAGCCATACTTAGGATTTTTATGCCCAAAAAATCCATCGATCCTGGCCTGGTTTGAACCCACGACCTTGGGTTTAGAAGGCAATTATGGTTACCACCACACCACCAGGGTAGACAGGAAATAGGATGGGTCGGGATATGCTTCAAGCTGGTGTGAAAGTGTCAATTGAAGGGGACGAGGAAACCCATTGACGGGTGTCATCCACAAATATGAGATACTGTAATAATGCATTTGTCTTGAATGTAAATGTAAAATATTGCATGCTAAATATTATTCCATTGATTCTTATAATTTCATTCTTGAAGATAATTATACCTAATTACATAAGAGAGATAAATGTAAATTTAAAGATATAGTACCGGTGTTGTTTTATTAGTATTTTTAAAATTGGAAGCCTATGGCATCGTTCCCCCGGAGGAAAGCGGCAGGATTCCTCATTGATAAAGGTAGTTTCGTCTGCATTCAATGTATATTAATATGTGGGTAAATGGGCAATTCACTAGAAAAACTTAAAGGTCCTATAGCCCTGAAGTATTTTTATGACTGAAGTAATATCAGTTCAGAATGATGTATAAAACAAAGCTCTAATTTTTTAAATGAAATACTGCTTGAAACCGTGTCAAAGGCTTTGGTGAATTTATAAGTGTTGTAGAAGTGAACATTTTGCTTTCAAAGTTCACAATGACGGAATTTATTACACTTTCTATAGTTTTAATAGAGAAGAATTGTACCTAAATCCATACTTAGATATGTGTTAGTTTTAGTTAGTGTGTTACTTATAAAATGTTATACGAATCAGAGAACTTGGCCCGCAGATCAACCCATAGCATAAATTTAAACACCGCACATTTCTGAAATACAGCAATGCCAATATTAACATTATAGTTGCTATTGTGAAATATATGAAGTATGAAATAAAGTATATTATCGCGCACGTTATTTAAAATATTATTTTCATTTTAAAATAATTGTAAAATTGCCTATTGTTGTATAACTAGAAAATAATGTTTCCCTGTCCTTTTATGTCGTTTGCATTTCATAATAATATTCAGCAATAATAGGAACATTTCAAGATAAAATGGCTTATGTATTGTGCCCCAGAGAAACAAAAGACGTCTGAAAGCACAGTTGGTAATATGGTCAATGACCTTTAACCTGCAGTCAGCGTGTTGCTTGTTTCGCGTCAACTGCTTGTGCGATCTGGTTCCTGGAGTGAAATGTCAACTGCTGTGAGTAACTGCAACAATATTTATTGCTTATGTCATTGAGTATAATTTAAGACTTTTTTTCCTAGGTCCCAGACTGGAAAACTTGATCTTAATACGGAATTATTTGTAGGACATGACAGTTCCCTTGCATTTTGGTTTGCGTTCTGTAGATTCTTATGTAGCCACAATGGCTAATGAATGTCAGATATATCAGTTGTATTAATATAAAGTGCTAAATAAAACTAAATTAAGTTGTGTAAATCTTACACTTGTAGACAGGTAACTATAATCGTCAAGCAATTAATTAACAGAGTCATAGGCGAGTTTATATATGGAGTAGTTACGGAAACCTTTTTATTGCCAATAAATGTTGAGAGTATCTGTACATACATTAAATATTTTAATACTCTGGGGACAAACGTCTTAGTAACAGTTCCGAGTAGTTCATCTATTACACGGTAATAGTTTCGCCGCAATTCAGGTGCAATAAGACAACGCATGATAAAAAGTGGTAAAATGAAGTTTAAACATGCCTGAAAAAAAATATCTCAATTTTGTAATAAGGAACAACACATTACCAACGCATTTTTATTGTTATATTTGTTGCTAGCATAGGAGTTTATTTTGATTGAATATTTTAATACATGTTTAAGATGTAATTAGACAAAGTTTATTACACGGCCCACCATTCAATAAACAGTTAAAGGTAGCCATGAAAATAAGGGAGAATCATGGAGATTCCTAAAGACGTTTTAGATAAATATTTAGAAGCCATGGATAAATTAATCTGCATTAAATCGAAACAAAAATACGAACAAAAGTCTTTTCTGTTCATGGAAAAAAGTGTTTTTGTTTTAATATCACGTTTTAAATAAAAGTTGTCATAATCCGTAACTGAGTATGACAAAATGAAGGAGATTAGAAAGGTGACAGTATTGTAAGGAGGAAGATATAATTTTTACCGCGAAATATATTTGTATATTTGCACACTATGTCCAAATGCATTTGTTTCCAAACTGAAAACAGTGCAGAAAATTAAACTTAACGATATAGCAGCTATTTTCCACACTGCATGTTTCTGATATTCATATGAGAAATCTAATATTGGAATTGTTCAGATTACAACAGGATAGTAGTTAACAATAATATAAAAATCGGAAAACAGAATAATAATTTCATACCACGTCAATTTTCGTTTAAATAATTAGGAAAAAAAAAAGAAATTTATGATTACCGTAATCTAATTAATAATAATAATAATCATTATTGTCAAAGGTTGCTGCTATAAACACAGTCAATTAGCTAATATACAGTCGTACAGAGATAAAATAATACGTAATTATTATATATTTAGGATAGGCATTTATATATACAATAAATGCAAGATAACTACAAACAGAGTAACAAATACAGTAAAAGAAGTGAAAAATAGTGCTGACATTTAGTAATTTTTACTAAATTATGGTGTGGGTAGGTCATATACAATTTTCAGAATATACACACACAAGAAACAAAATTTGCAGAATGCTTTAACTGCCAGGCATAACATAATAAATGCAAGTATAATACTAAAACTGCTGCTATAGTTTAACTTAAGTTTGGATTATTATGTTTTACCATTTATAATCTTCATATTCTTTGATACTGTAAAATGACATGTCCTTTATTTTTCCACGCAGGTTTTAAAAATAAGATAGGCACATTTTGAGGTAATTTATTAATGATTTTAAGCTTATATGTTAATAAAAATTCTGAGTTTTTCTAACTCTTAAGTATATTTCTGAGTCATTACTTTTTAATGTTGCTGTTATGTGGTCAAGTATTTCTATTGGGTGTATTTTTGTAGTAATCTTTTACTTATAATAAACAGGCAAGGATATAGTAACCTTTTATACGATTCTCTCAAGAATCTGTATTTCACGTTTAATTAGGCGAATTGCCTTTTTGTCACTTAACAGCAGTATTGCCCCGTTTGATTTTCTCTATAGTAGTATAGCATGGTTAATGTGACAGTGAAACAAGACATAATATACATTCAGCAGTGATCTCTCTCTTAAAATATATTTTAGTCTATTAGGTGCCTGCATCACTTTAGCCAATTTTGAACAAAGTTTATTGGTCTTTACTTCCCCGTTTAACTTGCTGTCTTGGTATAGGCATTTAAGCAGCCAGTGCAGCATTTAAGCTATCCTTCTCAAAGCTTTGCAATCCTAATTTTCAATAAAACGAAACAGAACAACGTTCAAATATTTGCATTAAATGTAAATTTAGAATCTACGTTTCTATCGGCCTTAATTCAATTTTTGCGGTGAAAGTAACAAATTCAGCTTTTCGCAATATTTTCACGAACTTGTAATCTCACCAAATTAAGCGTAAATTTCGCCATAATTAGCTGCGAATTGCGGAAGAATAAGTCTAATATCGCATATAAAACAACCCCATTTTCCATGAAAAGAATTCCTTATACTGTTTTTCACGTCTTTGTTTTGATTTAAATTTCGCTCGACTTCTTAAGGATTATCCACAATATATAACACAGGGACAGCTTGTGCATATCTGTGCTGTTCTTGCTCATAAAATCCGGCTCAGAGTTGACTGTAGTCCTTAGTGTGACCGTTTGATGACGCTTTATCACTGCAGCTAAATTATGATTGACAATAATCTGTAAATGTGAAAATTACAGATTCGTTTATTGAAACTTTAATCCTAATAAACATTTACTATTTCTGTTCAAAATATATATGAAATTACCGTATTTGATATTGATATAAAAGATAATGTAGAATAACACTAAATTAATCTAGATAAATGTTCTTGTTTTAACTGATTTTCGGTTTTGATTGTTTATTGGTGGTTTCTGATTGAAGGTCAAGCAATTTGAACCATTACTATTATTTTTTCTCCTAAATTCCTACTTTATGTTCAGCGGAAAAAGTAAAACAACTTTTTTGAATCATAACATTTCCGATATAAAAAAGTAAGGTTGAGGATATGACAAACGTAGCCTAGTTTTATAATTACCGTAAATGGCAGATCGCTGAAAAGCGTATATTGTGTTTTCCATGCTTTACATCACCTTTACCATATCATAATCAGATAGAAAAAATAGAGATAAATAACGTAAAGAGTTATTAGTGATATTCTGCAAAATTACTATATAAAATAAGCAATTATTCAAGAGCAAATTTCACTGCACAAATACCACCTCAATTTGTTAATTTTTCTGCATTCATTTTCTTGGCAGCCTATATAAACAGCTTAATGTAACCTGAAGTAGTAGTAGTAGTAGTAATAATAATAATAATAATAATAATAGAAGAAGAAGAAGAAGAAGAAGAAGAAGAAGAAGACAGGATCGTGCTGTTTATTCATCAGTTTTAATTATTTTTCGGCGAAGTACTTTTTAATGCTAAGATTCCAGTAGTGAATTTAGAACTACAAGGTCATTTAATTAGAATTATTCATAGAATTCAATTCATCATCAGCATGTGTATTAATGTCATCACTAGTTTTCGGATTTTTAGGTTTTTATAAACTCTGAGTTAGTTTTTTTTTTAACATGTTAAGATAGTTTTTAACACATTTAGGGTACATTTTTTTACTTTCTCTTAGCAAAAGTGAAAAAAAGACATTAAAACAAATGCACGTTATTATAAATTTATCTTAATTCAATTTGACTGTATTTTCCATTGTTCTGAAGCACAAAACTACACGAACACTTAAAATTCCTAAGTTTTTATAATGTCGGGGCGCTGCATTTTTTAAGTTGTAAAGCACTAAACTTGTTTAAATTATTTATAATGCAATTTTGCATTTATGGTAAAATTGGTATTGTTGCCGACACTGTCTAATCAACCCAGTTTTAGAAACCTTTCCTTTTGGCATCTTGTTAATAAACTGGAAGTGTAATCTTCTTACTAATGCTTCTAAATAAGGGTTACATTCGACAATTTTCTTTCACAGAACGTGACGGACAGTAAAGACACAGAATACGTCCGTTCGATAGTAATTGGAGAAAAATAGCATTGAACGCATTTCTTAGGCTTTCAAGGCCGGTGTCATAATTAAAACAGTTAAAATCTTCAGGGATGTTTTTTCATGGCCCATGCTTTAAATTGCTACCTTAGCTTTCGACCCACTTCAGCGGTTGGCATCATCAGTGGACGATCAGCAACATTTGACTGTGGCGGAAGTGATAGCGATCGACCTTCAAAAATCAGACATAGACGGATTAATACTGTCGTCTTTTAGCAGTCAAGCGTTGCTCATCGTCCATTGAAGATGCCAACCGAAGTAGTTGGTGAAAGCTATGGTAGTAATTTAAACCATGAACCACAGCGAAACAGCCCGGGATTTTTAACTGTTTTAGGCATTGAGGGTGATTTACAACAACGTATTATGAAATTAATTTCAATTTGCTTCCAAAAATAAGTTAATTTCGACAATGTTAACACAGCATGACAATATTGTAATATAAAATTAATGGAATGATATATGAAGTTCATGAAGATGAACATTGTTGGCTAATATTTTGAAAATAATTTTATCGTAAATATTATTAAATTTAATTTCAATAATTTAAAATTATTTATTTTTTAAAACTATAATTGTAGGTATTTTTAGGTTTCGGCGTCCTATTTAGCCCTTTTTAGGTTTCGTAAGAATCAACTATGCGACTGCCATAATAAAGAAACGGATAATTATGTTAAAATGTCACAGTTAGCTACAAAGGAATAAAATAGTTTAAAACTCAAGAATCCGGGCCCTAGTCATCACCTTTGCAACTGAAATTGTACAACTAGGAGAATATCGCAGGCTTTAATTCACAAACTTTAACATTAATAATAATTATTTCGTAATGCTTACATTCGGAATTATTATTGGACTTTCGCTGAAATGATAGTTTAATTATTTAAAAATAGCAAATAAATATTCTCGGTTAGCATGCAATTATGCCATCCTCTTAATCACCTAGAGACATCTAAAGAAGAATACAAGTGGTAGAGTCAATTTCCTGACATGCGCACTTAGAATTCGATCCCGTGAAATACCCAAGCCATTCCTACTGTGGTTTAACTAAAAGGTATGAACGTCGCAAGAGTTTGTCTCCATGATTTTCCTTTATTCAAATATTTCAAGGCTACCTTATTGAACGTCCAAATTGGTGAACCGCGCGCCCATCTTCAACATATATTACAAAATTAATATACTGTCGACACAGCGTAGAATAAAATATATTACAACACTACAAAGAAAGTGCCATTGTATACGATCTTCGGTTATCTCTCTTTCTTCTTTTGTAAGGGCAACCCTTACTTCTAAAAACTTGTGAGAGACTCGCATGAGCTAGAATATTTATTTAAATAATTTACATAGAATTTATTGCTAATTTGTTTGCATTAAACCCACTAGCGCGTCACTGTGTTCTGTCTACACATCTCATTCAGGTATCTTATTTTGTACTGTCTGCTCACTGTTTATTCTCTGTTCACATAACATATATCCATGTTTTTAACTTTTCCACTCCGTTTCTATCCCTTTTATATTTTCTGGTATCACTGTAAAGCGTTACATTATTGTTTATTATTTTTTTAATATCCCTTACTCCTTACCAAATAGTAAAATAGAACTAACTGCATATAAGATACAAGGGTAGATCCATACGTTTCCGGCCTAACCATTTTATAGCTATGATAAATACAAAAACTTTTTTTTCACTTTTCAATATAGTTACCTTTTATTCCAATGCACTTCTCACATATTTGAATTAACGTTTCAAACCCCCCCCCCCCCGAAAACAGTCAGAAGCCTTGTCTGCAAAATGGGCATGAACAGCATCCATCACTTCTTCATCACACTTACATTTCCTTCCTCGAAGGTCCTTCGAGTTTTGAGAAATAGTCACTGGGAGTTAGATCTGGGCTGTAGAGTGGATGGTCGATTTCCTTGAAGTCACATTTCTTCTCAGCTTCCTCTGCAACAAGAACTGTGTGCACAGATGCGCTGTTGTGAAAAGGGCGCACACCACCACTCAGCTTCCCTCGCCTTTTCTCTTTGATTGAAGCACGTAGTCTGTGCAGTAGGCCAGCATAGTACTCCCCATTTACTGTGATGTTCCTCTCCTTGATGTCAATGAAGAGTATTCCTTCACAGTCCCAAAAGATTGTGGTCATGTTCTTCTTGGTTGACTGAATGACCTTGGCCTTTGGAGGCGTTTACGCCACTCCATCGATCTTCTTTTGGACAAGGGATCATAGTAGAGAACCACAGTTTCATCTCCTGTAACAATGGTATGCAGAACTTCTCTCTCCTTACCACGGCAGAGTTCCAAAAATGCCTGATAAAAGATGACTCGTTGCTGCTTTTGGACCGAGGAAAGAAGTATAGGCACTCATCTTGCACTAACCTTATTCATGTTTAAATGTTCATGAATAATTCGAAGGACTGTAGTTTTAGAATGTCCGAAAAAGTTTGGACCATTCTTTTACGGTAGAATATGAGGGAGATGCTCCCCATATACAATAGCTGTTTAATTTCGTTTGGAGTAAGTCCTTCTTTTGTGAACTTAATAACATATCGATGTTCCATTTTGAACCTGTCACAATCTTGTACACACAGCTTTCTTTATGCAAGTATATCTGAACAACTGAACTCAGAGGAGCGGAAGTTATAGCTGCAATTATTTACTTAACAGATAAGGTTGTGACACCATACAAGGGTTTTGTAAAGGCGATAATTATTATCGAAAGTATTGGAAAGAAAAATACTCGACGTTACAGCAATTACATGCAATCCCGAGTGACAGCGGAGAGAGCCGAAGATAGTGGCCCACAAATATACCTAGGTGGTAAGGCTTTCAAGCGCAACGGCATGATAGCTCAGAAGGTTAGAACGTCGAGCTATAGTTGTGAAGGTAGTGATTTCGAATCTGCATGTCCATATGTTTGTTTGTTTTTTCTGCCAGAGTTAAAGGAAACTTTACCCGCCCCCATCAATGTATAGTTTTCAAAAAGAAGGCGAGCGTAGGCCATTAGGCCGTAGCCAGCCGCAGGAAACCACTGGGTCCACCGGTTTCTAGGATTTACCCGAAGTTATCGTTAAAGTTAGTGTATATATATATATATATATATATATATATGAATTCCGAATTTTAACAAAAGCAAATTTGCCACCATTACAATATTTTACCCACCCATCTAATAGACACAATCATCTATCAATTTATATGTAAAAGCTAGGAAGGACAACACATAGGTTACATTATGATTAACAAAAAAAATTAATAATAATAATAATAATAATAATAATAATAATAATAATAATAATAATAATAATAATACCAACTACAAGCGTCCACCAAATCAGTAATTTGGCTCCTCCGCTGTCGCTTGGGACTGCACATACATAGCACAGCAGCCGGAATTTACTTTCTGTAATGTCAAGTAAAGTAGACCCGTGTGATACTAACAATCCGGGGGGTGATCGCAAATCAAGTGCCCCTGCTTCATATTCTACCTTTGACACAAGTGCGCCTAGTTCGGTGATTGACTTAAAGCAAGCGTAAATATGATGCGAACTATTTGGGGTCATCTGGTGATAAAGGCAAACCCAATGTATATTATGTTAAGATGTTTTTTTTTTAAAAAAAACACATCTGTGAAAACAAATAAATGACGAAGGCACTTAGAAACAAATCATCTAGGTGCTAAAAACAAAAACGAAAATTGTGTCACGGCACTTAACGCGATTAAAAGGGAAAAAGTCTGTTGTAATTAAAGTAGTGTCACTGAATTAAAAGGATATGGAATAATCGTATTTATACTGCTGAAGTTCAAAAACCTCATTCTAAAAATGGGGAACTTATCTTTCTTGTAGTTAAGAATATTATTAAAGTTCATATCCAGTGAAAAAGAAACGAAGCAATTAAATTTAATTTCCATGTTCAAGTGCATCGCCTTATTGACGAAATAGCTATTGACATGAAAATCAATTTATCATAAGAATAAAATACATCACATTTTAAGCATTACAAATTTATAAATAAATGCACATCGTTGATTCGTTTCATCTTATTTGTTGCATTAGGGTACTGTAAATTAAGAGAACTTATCCATGTATACAACAGCAGAATATTTTTCTGAAGTTGGTAATTTATATGTAGTTAAGCACAGCATTGATTGAACTACAATGTCTTAACGATACAGCACAGTGATTGTAATCGTGAGCTCGTTATGTGGCACCGGATGTGATTTGGGTACACTAATTTATTCACACAAGAAAGCATTGGTCGTTAACACCAAGCGAGTAATATAAAGTGAATATAAACACCCCTTGATTTGCACAGAAGTGTACTGGCATTCAAGGAGTGAAGTCCTTGTAAGACTTTTCGAGCTTAGGCAAAATTTTACTTTCTCTGAATAATCTTAACTGTAAGAATGATTATGTGACTGTTTTTAGATTACAATTAACACGTATATTTTCTAAACTAAATGAATACAATTTGTCCCTTCAAGGTCCAACCATCACTATGATCCAAGTTTATGATCTGTTGTCAGAGTATGTCAAAATTAATACTTTTTCCAATCGAGAACGATCTTTCCTTATCTTCTGATTTTTTTGTGATTCTGTAGTGTCCCATCTTCCTGCTCTCAATAATGAGATACAAAATTACTTTCCAGAAAATTACAGAGAGTGCAATTGGATTCGAGACTCATTCCTATACAGAAGGAGCCAAAAAAAGTATGCACACTTCAAGCAAAGAAAAAACTGTATTAAGATAAAACCGAATTCACACAAACAGAAAATGATGAGCACTAATCATCTTAAACTTTTACAGTCACAACAGTTGCTCAAAATGCCCACCATCGGCGGCGTGTACATTTCTGAGAACGTTGAACTACTGATTGGGCAACGTTTGCGAAAGTGTCCTCAGCGATTGCAGCACACGCCGTTTTAATTTCTTCCCGAAGTGCTGCCAGTGTAGCTGGTTTTCTACGGTTTACAACATCCTTAAGAGTTCCCCATAGGTAGAAGTTCAAGTTCATTGTTGATATACCAGTCACGTAGCATAATGTATGTGAGTCACATCTGTTTACAGAACAACATACTACACTTTACTGTTGTTTTTCGGCCCAACTTATATATTAAATAGATATCTAAATTGAAATATATTAAATAGATATCTACTGTGAAAGTGTGTATACGTTTTTTGGCACCCTCGGCATTTAAAGTTCAAAATTGTTGCTAGTGAAATTAAGAAAATAGCAGTGTGATATCAGTTATTCTGACATTAAAACTACATTTTTTTTTTCACTCAGATATAACTACTTTTTAGATATCATTAAGTTCAATACTCCGAACTTTCGGATCGGGCATTAAATTTGCACGTGCCATTCGCCACTTCTAGTGCAAAAATAGACCTGACGCACACTCGGATTTAGACTGAAATTAACTTCACTTTTACACCAACTTATACAGAAACAGCAGACCCTACAATCAAATTAGTTTGGTAGGTACAAAATGTAACAGCGTATACTCAATTAGAGAAATTTATATTTTACACTTTGTATGTCATGAACACAGTATTTACTTTTTCATCGGGGATTAGAGAGTACTAATTTAACTTATGGTGTTGCAGGGCCCCAAACTTGGAAAGGTTGAGAACCAATGAAACAGGCTATCGATTAGAAAGTGTTCCTCGAAAGTCTTTAACACGATTAGCCCAAGTTGATTTATCTGATAGCAAGTGCGTATAAAGCCACTCAGCTGCTGCATCTTTATCCATATAATTGACTGCTGTACTTGAAATAAAACATCCGTGAAGCAATTAACAATATTGGGGAGGGTGAATGTTTCAAAATCTTTACAAAAGTATTCAGACTTTCTCACTTGGCATGTAATATGTTGATGAGTACAATGCTAATTACTTTTTACTACTAATGAACGAGACCACCTTCTTAATCTAGTGGTTATCGTTGTTGGCTGGTAACTACTTAGTAATTTTTCTAAGTTAGGGAGGCTTGGAACGGAGTCCAACCAGCCTCGTGAGGACAATGGAAAGCTGCCTGATGGAAAGGTGACGAAAGGCGCGTATGCTGATCACATTAAATGCCCTCTATCAATAAAGTCTTAAAATGGAGGTAGCCGCGGAGGCAGGGGCTGTAGCGCCAAATGAAAAGAAGAGAAGAATAATCAACGAAAGAAAAAAATACACTCTGTGAGTTCTGACCACGTGACATGATTTCCCTCAGCAAGTGGCAAGGCCGTTACGCAGTAACTTCCGATTGCGTAGCGGAATGAGAATCTTGTAATAGTATTATAATACGAGGGTCGTTCCGAAACTAATGTCTCCTATTTTTTTGTGTTGACTTTGGATGTCCGAGTCAGATGTCCTTGGTGTAGTGCTAATGCTTGAACCTTCCTCTTTCATTTGCAGGTGGTTCCGTAATTCTGCGGTAGTTGGCGCCAGCAGAGGAGTGTTTCAAAATGGAGTGTGATATGGACGCGCGTATAAACAGAGATGTGTGATTGAATTCCTCACTGCTGAAGAAATTGCACCGATTGAAATCTATCGACGCTTGCTAAACGTACAGCCAACATTCAGGTTTGCACACAATTCTTTCGTTATCAACCGATCACACGGATGAGTTGATCAAGACGCTCTTCATTGTGAGGCGTGACAGCTGCGCAGGGTCGACCGGGACGTGACTTGTCATGCACACCCTTTTCACGACTGTTAAAATGCCATACCCATAGCCTCACATTGCTCACGTCTAGTGTATCGTCTCTATACACCTTTAGCAAGCTCGATAGATTTCAATCGGCGCAATTTCTTCAGCAATGAAAAATTCAATCACACATCTCTGTTTTATATGCACTCCATTTGGGAACACTCCTCTGCTGGCGCCAACTACCGCAGAACAACGAAACCACCTGCAAATGAAAGAGGAAGGTTCAAGCATTAGTACTACACCAACGACATCTGGCTCAGATATCCAAAGTCAATACACACACACACACACACACACACACACACACACACACACACACACAAAAAATGTAGGCACAAGTTTCGGAACGATCCTCGTAAAAGTGAAACCTCTTAAATATATCTCATGTTGCGTACGCAAGGCATTCTGCTATTGAAAGGTTCTTCATTAATAAGGATATATACAAAATAAATATTTAAATGAACACAATGCGTGAAAGTTCAAAATTGTTTGATGCTGGTCTCAAAAGACTAGTATGGGACTCAAAATTTGAGCCTTTTGGGGTAAGAAATAGGAGACAGACCCTTAAATTAAGATGACTGTAGTCTCTTTTTCTGCACGACGCGCAACGGCCACATAATATAAAAGAAGTACGCCAGAAATCTAATTTTAACCTTAACGAGACTTTATATTTTAATACAGATAAACGCGAGATTTTTTCTTCTTCTTTCTTAAGCGCGCTCGAAACACATTCTCTGCTCCTGAAGAAATATTTCGAGCAAGTCTTTTCTAATTAAAAGTGATTTCACGTCGTTAATACAGGGAATGATGAGGGCGGCATCCCCCCACCCCGTTGGGCGAGTCACCAAGAACTCGACTTATCTTTTTAATTACCTTTTAAGGTCTCTTTATACGGTGCGCTATTTTTCACAAACGCTAAGCGTCTCTTGCTTCCTCTTGTACTTTGTATGAAGTGAAAGTGAAGGAAAAAGACGGAGAGGGGTTTTTGTATGGGCATAAGATTGGGAGTTTTCTCCGCTAGATCAACAATCTCTGTCTGGTGAATTTATTAACACGATGCAGGGCTCATTAGCTTGCTTTCTTCTTGCCATCACTGCACCAAAGCCAAACCAGTGAAACGAACATCCTTGTTCACAGCTGTCGAAAACTTAATCGTGACTCCCCTTATGTATAAATTTATACACTTAAAAATGCCGAACTAGGATTTTCAACTAAATATTTGTATAGATATGTTAACCAGAATAAACAATAGGAAAAGTTAAGAGGAATTTATTACATGATATAATAACTGATGGACAAAGAATTAACTTGAAGTTGGTTAAGACCCTCAAATTTTACGAGAGGGATAAAGATTCAATCAAAACCAACACAGAAAAGAACTTTTAGCTAACGAGGAGGAAACAAACGGCTCAAAAAGCTTAAATATGTGGAATACAATAACAAGGAATTAATTGACCTAGTGTTGATAAAGCTACAGATTGATTAAAGAAGAACTACAGTGCGTTCAGCGATGCTTTCCTCCGCAACGCAGAGCAAGCCCCAACTCGTTTGCCGCGCCTTGGAGTAGTAAGCCTGCTTGCTTACTTGTTGACATTGCTGACAGTTGCAGTCGCAGCGCAGCTGTTCCCGGGTGTATGTTGTGTTTTTCGTTTCTTATTTCGACAGTATACATAAAGTGCATTATACCTTGCGTGTTTACTGCACAGCGTGTCTTTATGAACGATTCATATGTGTTAACTCAGTAGTGAAAGAATCACAGGACCAAATTTTTTGAGCATGGAATTGATTCTGTTACTTATGTGAATAACATACTAACCCATTTTTTCAGGGAATTAACCGACAAGGAGCATGCATTTTTTTCAACAGGAATGTGCTACTGCTCTCACTGCGAATAATTTCATGAGAGCAATTCACAGCGTGTTTCCACAACAGAGTATTATTAGGGATTTGTGGTTCTCTCGGTCCACCGGTTTAACAGCCTATGGGATTTCTCAAAATGAACTACAGTGAGTGATGAGTTATTTCCTAAAGAGATGCCAAAATATGTGGAGAATGAAGGCAGGAGGTTTCAGCTCACTTGTTAATTTGATAAGTAATGACTTAATGAACCTCTTAAATTGGTTTGCTTTATTGTTTTATCCTCCTGCTAATCACTGGGACCGGCTGGCAGGCTAAATGGCTAACGAGAGGCATGGCAAAGCATCCGGAGGAAAATAAAATGTTATTTAAATATGGAAGCCAGAAACTGAAAAATGGGACTTCTCCCATTCGTTATTAACGAATATGGGCAGCATTTCAGATGAATAGATGGTGTCGTTGTGAAAATATAGGGAGATAACTTAATAAACATTGAATATAGTAAAGTATATTACAATCTATAGCTGAAAAGGTATTCTTAAGAGCCCCAATTTGTATTTAGGAGAGGTAGATGATGCGATTTCTACTTTTAAGGTGATATTAAAGAAAAGAATACTAGTAGGAGGAACACGTATGTAAATCTGAAAAGCAATACAAACTACCAATCTATATGCTATTTATAAATTGCATAAAAGACTATGATCAAGTTCAAATACCTCTTTTATAGAGATTTTTGGAGGATACAACTCCCGTTTAATTTAATAAGTGCTATTAAGTCACTTATGATAAAATTAGAATAGACTTTATCGAGGAAACAACAGAGAAACATACTGTTAATGAACCAAGGACTTGGACAAGACTGCGTTCTGTCACCGCTATTGTTTTATTTATACATACGTACAATTCTAGAAAAATGCGAAAGAAATTGATCCTGAAAATAATGTCTATATAACTACAGCCTTATTCGTCGATCAGGTGCTAATTACCAAATCCGCAGATTTACAGGAAATGCAATGAAATTAAACAGGATTCTAATAAAATATGACATGAAGATATTTGCTGTTTCAGATGGACCACAGTCCATTCTGGTTGTCTAGTGGTAACCATACATACCCCAAGATCGCGAGTCCAATCCCGGCCAGGGTCAATGGATTTTTTCGGGTGTAAAAATCCTAAGTATGGCCTCCTTCGGAAAGGAAGTAAAGCCGTGGGTCCCGTGTGGTAGATTTGCGGCACGAAAAAGAACCTCAAGCCTGAAAGAAGAGGCCTCTGAGCAAAATTAATCGGGCGTTTCACACCCTGAATTGAAGGAACGGTGATGACCTGATATGTTAAAGAGCGTTCGGAAATAAACCAAATCAGCAAAAAGATAGACCACAGATTTCAGGCTCAGGTCTGTGAAACATAGAAACTGAGTAGTAGCATAGTAGATGGAGAGCAGAAATTCGCAGGTGATCTACACGAAGATAGCCGAATGACACGAGTGCACTGGTTATGAAATACTAGTACATCGCAAGCAGGGTCAGTCGATCTGTGCTTCGGTCTGGCCTTATTACTGTTGTGGGAATGTATCATATTGCAGAACACAACTGTACATATCTAACGAAATAAAATGTAGAAGTTAGCTGTTATCGACGTAACTGTGCAATGCTGTTCTGGTACTAGTATCATCACCTTCTACCTATTTCTGCAATTGCTAACTTAGCACGTAGGTCTTTTCTCCAAACCAATCTAAGAAGAATGCGAACTGCTATCTTGTCAGTGCACATTTTTTTTTTTTTTTTTTTTTTTTTTAAGTTTGGAGAATATATACTGAATGTATGATATAATTCAATGACTTTATTTAAACTTGCTTTAAATTTTTCTTTAAAATAATACACTCAGCAAATATGAGCAAATCATCCATTGTCTAATAAGTCAGAGACAAATGAAGAAATCATTATTACGAAAAACTTCCTGACCATATAATAAGCAGTAGAAAAATATTGTAAGAAATAAAATATTTATATATTGATAGAAATTTAAAAAATGGTGCTAAATGAAACCAAACGATAATATTTAATAGTTTAAAACAGCTATATTTTCAAATGTTGATAAAATAGAATCGCTTGTATATATATATATATATATATATATATATATATAAATTCAAACCTTTAAAGAACCCAGAAATGAAGTACAATTAATAATTATTCCATTACGACTTAACGGCTATAAATATTTCAGCTGTAGGCTCATCACTAAACTCCTCGTGAGCTCAAGTTTTACACTTGCAACACTTGAAATTGTGCAAAGAAAATCTTTGCGATCTTTCTTTCTTTTCTTAATTCTCTGAGAGAATTTTAAAATTTATTTTCTATTTTTTTTTTCTCTCTTTTAGGTTTAATTCTTTTCTCATAATAATTTGTTCTTACTTGATGGTTGGGACACAATCTGCGCGCGCGCAAACACACACATACATTGGAAATATTAACACACATTAAACCCACCAATTTACAACGTAATCATAATTTAAAAAATATCACCAGACAACCTCATTATTAAAAAGATGAGGCACATTGGGCAGCCCTATATTACACCTAAATCAACGATTTCAGTAAAATATCCGTTTACAATTATAATTTCTGAATCCTCGTACATTATTTTTATACCATATTATTAAGTACTTTGGGTAGTTCTTTTGTAACGTTATGGGGGCATTCAAACCTGATTAATACTCTTTAATTTAAAATAATAAATTCGTCTGCACAATTATGCAGATTATTTTAGCTAATGTTTTAAACCATTGAATAAAAAAAAAATTATAAGGAATATCCCAGAGATTCTCCAAATTTCATGTCACATCACAATGATCAAACCTTGTTCCTTGGATTATTAAATTACTGTAAATATTTTTGGAAGGCTCCCAGTTCCATCTAAAATAATATTCCCTGTGTTTTATACTATTTAAACTGAAATACTCAATAATTTATATAAAATTATACGAGGTGATATAAAAAGTTCCCGGACTGGTTCTGTAGCGCGCCAATAGATGGCAGTACAGAGTTGCGCGTGCAGCGCTAGGGAGCTATAACCTTGAACTAGCAGTGTGCCAAGCGACAGTGGGAGGAGAGCAATCGGTATTTTGTCATCAAGTGAGTGTAGCAAGTTGAAACAATAAGCTAACGTGAAATTTGCATTAAACTTGGGAAAGCTGGTACAGATACATTACACACGTCTCGGCAAGCTTACGGCAATGATACAATGTACATGTAGGCAATGTTTCGAATGGCACGGGCGCTTGAAAAGTGGAAGTCCGTGAAATTGTTAATGCGGCTCATTGGAGAACAATGAAATATTGCGAACTTCTTTTTTCAGAACACGAAGACCCATCTAAAAGGTCGCCGTTTCAACACCCTAAACGAGATACAGCGTGAATCGCAGAAGGTTCTGCACTCACATACAAACAACGACATTGAGGGCTCATTTCAAAAGTGGCAGAATCATGGGACATTGCTGCCAAAGGAGACTCATTCGAATTTCTTTGTAACATCATTCCGGAAACTTTATGATATCACCTGGTATATAAATGCTCTGTACTTCACCCTAAATAAAACTTGTTGTATTGTGACACTGCCGCATTATTTTTCAAGGGAGGGGCACCTGCAGATCTATAAGTGCTTGACATGTTAAACAACCAGTTACACAATCTACTAGCCAGCACAAGCTTAAAAAGAACTAACTAACCCCGAGCCCAAAAGCCTTGAAGGACAAATGCTTATCGCATAACCGCTGCGTCCTCTGTCTCCGTCTTATGACATTGTGGACAGAGTGCATTATTCCAAGGTAGCTTGCGATTAGCACACCGCACCCCTTCAGTCGCTAACTCTCCATGAGATAGCTACCACGGGGCTGAATGGACCCCGTTCCAGGCTTCCTTAATTTGGAAAATGTCTAATAAGCAGATACCGGCGTTGAAATCTCTCGGTCAGCAAGCAACAACTAGACCAAGAAGCTTGTCGTCTGTATACGAACTGAATCAATTATAGAATTTTCTATAATCGTTGACCTATTCTATTTAACACCATTTCTTATATTCCATGAAACTTTAATGTCAAGTCTAAGGAAAAATTGGTGCAAATAATTTGTTATACAGAAAATTAAATTGCAGACTGAAAACTGAAATACATTTTTTCTGTCGCATGCTCTGAAGCCGTTTTCTTCTTAACATTAATACAAGGTGTTGTACGACATCCACTGGTTGATGTCTGCGCATCGAGTCAAATTTGGAAATCATGCCAAATGTAGCCGGGATAGGTAGTTTCATTTACGGGAGAAGATTTGCGCAAAATGTACATTTATATAACAAGGAAATAATAAAAGTATAATATTGAACACTGTAGTAGGCAAATACAATTCAAAGGTTTAATGGCAAAGTACAATCAAATGTAATATTAAAAGTAATAACATTACGTGCTTGCTTTTAATTTGAAACGTCCAAGAAATTAAATAAAGTGACTTAAAATATTAATATCAAAAGTACCTAACTTGCAATTACGGATATTTATACCTAAAAATCCTATATATGAAAATCCCTGAAATTATAGATAGTTACAATGAATAATATATAACTTATATACAAATGCCTTTGTCAGTGGGTGAGACGTGGGGAAGGAGCAAGGATACCATAACTTTTTTATAGTTGATCGAAAATGTTTTCATGCCTCGAAGTAGCTACTCCTCTCTTTGTAGTCAGCACACTTCTAGTAAGCCCGGAGTAAGGCTCTAACGTCATCATGGTAGACGCTTCCACACTGTTCTCGACCAATCAAATGTAAAATTCCGGAGAGTGGGTTAGAATATGAATGGACGAGAGAAGAAAGGATTTTAACATAGATCTGACACAGCAACAGATAGCACTGCACATACATTTAAAGCCGATAAAAGAATATGGGATTATGAAATTATGTTATAATAAGGTGTAAATTGCTTTACTCACATTTATGTCGAAATTACGAGGGTCTCTGAATGAAGCACAAAATTAAAATTTTAAAATTATTATTCTTTAACATAATCTCCGTTGACATTAATGTACTTTTCAGCGATGCTCCAAAGTCTTTATCCTAGGAACGTCAGATTCCTTCATGACTGCAAATACGCCTTAACTGATGATTTAAGCTCTTCATCGGACGACTTTCTTTTCCACTAAAGAATTTTCTCAGTTTAGGAAGTTCAATTGAGCCAAGTTAGGGAAATAAGTTGGATATGGCAGCAAATTGTGCCCCATCGCCATCGCAACGACATACGTGTGAGGGCGAGTATTCTCTCGATGCAAGATGACATTCCTGTTTGATAAACCGAGCCTTTCCTGGGTATTTATGTCTTCAATAGGTCCATAATAGGCTCCAATGTTAAATGTTCCAGTGGGAAGATAATCAATTAGCGGCACACTCTTGGAAAACCGACACTTGGCCTTATATAGCGATGAAGAATCGTGACACTTGCATAGTTTAGACTGCTGTTTTGTTTTAGGTGTGAAATAGTGCAAACATCCTCGTGCAAAAGACACTTTTGATCCTGTCAACAGTCGCGGCATCCACCTTGGCGATCATTTTTTCAAGCGCATTCTTCCCTCAAAATGTGAAATACGCGTTCTCCTAAAATGCCCAGAGCTTCAGCAATTTGGCACACCTTTGATCGGCAATCCTTCAGAACCACGTTATGTATCTTGTCGATAATTTCTGATGTCATGGCGGATTCTGGTCGTCATCTTCAAGCTTTCTTAGCCGTGTTTATACTCCTTGATCTACTTGGAAACGGTTGAAAATAATGGTAGAGGTTTGTCAAGCCTGTATGAATTTCTGTTGCATTTATATACCAAGTATATATTTAATAATCGCATGACGGTTATGAATGGTTGGTCTTAAATGCAACAAACAACTGTACTACTATAGTTCTTGACCAATCCATCTATTATTGAACAAACGTAACAATGGAAGATGATAAGTGTTAATAACAAAATTGTTTCGGAACTACTGCTGTAATCTATGGGGTCTTTCCGAGAACTTTTCCAATTACGCTTGTATTTAGACAAAATTTGGATTCTCCTTGGTTATTTATATCATTTTTCAGATAAAAAATCCTATGATTTTGTTTTTTTGACGAGAAAAAATTTTTAATAGTGCTTAACGTCCATACTGAAGCACCACAGGCGGTGGACACTGATAATACGTGATATAAAATGATAAATTGGGAATAGGCAGGCCTAAGTTTACTTTACTGTGGGTACTTCCACAGCATTTGTTATTTATGAGAAATATAGCAAAACCGGAAAAAACTTCAATCGGGAATACGGTCCTGGTGGAATACGAACCCCAGATCTTCCGCTAATGAATCCGTGCCTTAACGACCTCGGCCACCCGTGGCGATTCCATTAACTGATACCATATACAAACCGCTAAGACGATATTGTTGTTCTTAGCCATGTTTTCAGAGTAGTATAAATTAAACATTATTAAAACGCAGTACATTATTTTAACATTATTCTACTGAGAAAATCAGGTTAAAATAATTAAATACAAACACTGCTATTACACTTGCCAAATAGAATTAACTTTTTTTTTAGCTCATCAAAATGTCAACAGATAGAAAATGAACAAGTGATGCTGCTAAGAGCAGATGATAGAGCGGGTAGAAATCTGGTGTGATATAGGTTACCTAGGTCTATTTCGCTAGTTTCTCATTCAAATTGTTTCTTTGCAGGTGTTAAAATTATCCAGTAGATATTCGTATAGCTTGTATTATCCTGTAGCAGTTTACTGCACTTAGGTTTTAGGGACATATTAATTTGGGATGCAAACAAACTATTTCATTAGCTCCCCCTTTTTGTTCTAAAAATGTTTTTAACTGTAAATCAGGGAATCGATTATATGTAATACTCAATGCTAAAAAGTAGTAAGATTTAAAGGTTGAATGTTGTTGTGCAACTTGCAAAAACACCTTCTACAAGAATTATATTTTCTCTTTCACATATCAAAACATTAATATCTGGATGTGTTCTGGAAGTTCCAAGAGATCAATATTCACTTACCTTTGTGGTAGGTTCTTGGTAATATTTTTAGTTATTTATTTTTTTATTCTGGCAGAGAGCTAAGGCCATTCCACACTACCAGCGTAATAATAATACACTAAGTTATAGGGACAATACTCGTATATATAAACCCATGTAAAACATGAAATAGTTAGATAAATGCATGCTAATACATAAATATAGATTATGAAAAATATGAACTTAAGCAGAAGAAAAATAAAAAGAACTAATAATACGCAAGCACTAACAATGACAATTTATGCACATATCAAACTATAAATAAGCAAAACAAAAGGAAAAACTCTCAAATTGTATGAAGAAGAAAAGAACATTAATGGTAGTAATAACAGTAAGAATAACAATAACAGAATGGATAATTCTACAGCAAGATACCTGTACAAAAGGAATCTTAATTTACAGTAATCGATTATTTCTAATAATATTCCACAATTTCTTATGAAATGCTCCTAACGTTTGGCAGTCTCTGACATCTCGTGGCAATGCATTCCAGAGACGGGCAGTGGTTACGGTGAATGATGATGAGTAAAGTGATGTTCGGTGCAATGCAATAATAATAATAATAATAATAATAATAATAATAATAATAATACGTGCTGGTTTCAGAACGTGTATTAACGTTATGAGGGAAAGATAGATTTTGAAAAAGAGAAGAATAGATAAGATGGAGAAGATGTATGGATAATTGTGAAAAGTAGTGAGAGATAATGAATTATTTTTCCATCTTTCAGGCAGAACCAAGACAGCACATTAAGGGAGGGTGTTATATGATGGAACAAACGTACATCGCAGATGTAACGTATGCACATATTATTAACACGCTGTAGTTTTTGATTTAGGTTTAGAGTTGTGAGCAGAAAACCGCAACCGAAGTGAGGCATCACCAGGGATGGCATCACTCTAGGTAGGGACACTCCTTAGTGTGCATTAGAGAATTTACCTTCCTGCAGGTTTCAGCAACATGGTTTTCCAAACAGAGACTATTATCTATAATAATCCAAGGCTTTTCGCATAGTCTGTAAAGGGAATACAGCGTGATATGTTGATGGGTGAATTTTTCCTATGCCTATGGAACTTAGCAATCGCTGGTGTCCCACGACCATAGCCTGCGACTTTAAGGGAATAAGACCAAGACCCAGAGTACGCGTTCATGAACGGAGTCCAGATCTTGGTTAATGTTAGTTATTGCTTCATGAATGTCATTGGTTTGAGAGTGCATGTAAGTCGTCGGCGTAGAGGTGCAACAGCGAATGATAAAGGTTGTATAAAATCTCAGTAGGGACAACTACCTCTATGTGGCCCTCCGTGAGGGCTGAATTATTCAGAAAATGTAGTCGCAAGTCCCTCGTATCAATACTGAATTCAGTTTTTGTTTCCACAGTTTATACACGTCCAAAATCTTTTTCCCGCTGCAGAAATACTCGAAAACTATCTAACCTATATTAAAAGTTTTAACATCCATGTCATCTTTAAAGCATTTTTTGATCATATCATTTTTATCTCAGTTTTTAATTGTTTCGTAATATCAGTTTTTATAATGCACTTTTTACAATTTTAAAAGCATCTTTATTATTTCGTATACTCTTTACAATATTATGGTACACGAAATTTTGGGCTCTTTACATGTATCTTGTTAACCATTAGGACAGTGTGGTTAATGAATGGGCGTTTATAAGAACAAAATCCTTAGTGGAACTTGAAGCGGTGTATATCGGCATGGGTACATGTTGTAGGAACAGAACTAGGGCGGGGCAGAAAAGATGCCCTGCCCGCCCAATTATTTTCCATGAAGACTAAGAGCGTTCGGGCGGGCTGCGCGGAGAAGGGGACCCCCTTTAATATTAGCTCCGCTTCGCTGGTCTTTTCTCCGGTAAAATTATATCAGAACGCGCTAGCAAACGCTCTATAGGTTGTACAGAATGTATGATGACAAAAACACTATCGAAAATGGGTGGTGTAATATCTGGCGTTTATGTGTATATTTATCTAGAGTTGTTAAAATATTCCCATTACTTCTTAAATTTTCATTTTCGTAAGTATTTTAAAGAAACTATTAGAAAACAATTCCGAAGTTCTAGGAATATTAATGTGATAAAATTGTATAAAATAAAATGAGATCAACATTTACTTCCAGGTACAAAATTTAAACTACATTTTAGTAGCATTATATTTATTTTTTAAAATTCTGTTTGGATTATAGAAATAAACATTTTTCCGGATAGATAGATCATATGGTAAAAAGTTGATTATGTCCCCACATACCCATTATATTCTATAGATAAAATAAGTGGTTCTTAGTAAAATTTCAGATATCAAGTGTGTTAATACCGGGTGTACCAATAAAGTACGACCAAACTTTCGCGGCTCATTTCTCCACATAAAATATACTTCATATGTACTGGGGTCCGAAAACGCTTTATTCCCATGTTGAAACTGATTTTCTACAACTCTTCTTAACACATTAATCGTGGGAAACACACAGGAATAGAGCACACCAGAAACCCTTTCTTACATGATCAAAATTCCCTCTTGGTTTCGGCCGGTATTATGGGTGACTGTTTTTCAGGGCCTCATCTTCTTCCAGGCTCAATGAACAAATTTATCATGCTCTCTTACACAATACTTTACCAGTTCTGCTAGAAGATGTGGCTTTACCAGTGCAACGGAACATGTACTTCATGCACGATGGAGCTTCTCCTGAAGTGTTAATGACTATCGACTTCTAAATAAAAAATTCCGTGACAGATGGATAAGTAGAGGTGGACCAATTCCCTGGTCTCCACACTATCCTGATCTAAACTCACTAGACTTTTATATGTGAGGACAGATACAAGATGCAAAGATTCTTTGTGCCCGTTTTGTGGAAGGCTGTGAAATAATACGCAATTTTCCAGGGATACATCAGCGCATCCGGGATTCAATGCGACGGCGAGTTGGTGCATTCACTGCTAACGGAGGACATTTTGAACATTTCAAGTAAGAAAGAGTTTCATGTGGTATGCTGGTACGTTCTGTTCCGGTGTGATTCCCATGACTAATGTACTATGAAGAGTTGTAGAGAATGAGTTCTAACATGGAAACAAAGCGTTTCCGGACTCTGTCCATATATCATATTTTCTCTCCCCCTTTTTTGACCTCTAGGCGATTAACAAGGCAGGAAATGAGTCCCCAGAAATGCCTCAGTAGTATATATCCCTTTTCCGGTGATAAATTGAAATGTAAATGATATCATAAGTTGGGGATGTGGGGTGAGGTGGTTTGGTGGGCGTGGTTGGTGGGGGTGGAAGTGACGAGGTACAATTTTGATATCAAAGCTCTTCAATTTAAATCACCGGAAAAGGGGTATTTTTATTATACAGAAAATTAACATATACATTTTTAATGTGTTACAAAAAGAATTGGTTTAAATGCAATTAAAATACAAAATGATGTCACTGAATATTTTTATTGTATTTTTTTTATACAAATGTGAAAATTAACATACATTTAATGGCGGTCTTTTTTTTTTTACAAAAAATGGAGGTTTTACCACTTTAAAAAATGAAGGTTTTACACTTTACAAAAATGGCGGTGCAATTCACACATCACTAATGGGATTTACTCCTTTATGGTATGATGGCGCTGGTTATTTTTATTATACAAATGTGAAAATTAACATGGATCCCTTAATAAAAATGGCGGTGCAGTTCACACATTACAGGCGGTTTTTACCCTTTATGGTGCTACACACAGGCGGCTTTACAAAAATTGCGTCGGTGGTGGATTTACAAAAATGTATACTAAAATATGTAGTATATGTCTTTTTAACAAACGACACTTCACTGTCTTCGTCGCTGCGGCTTTCCTCCTCCTCGTGTGGTGTGGTGACGCAGGTGAGTGACATGTGGGAAAAGTTGTTGAGGAGTTCCTGGACCGACGGAATGACGATGGGGACAACGAAATCGCTAATGTCGATGGTTCCCAGGTAGATGGTGCAGCGTGTGTCTATGCCGTAGTGGCCTGACTTCCACGATGTCGCAGTTGGTTGCTAATTTGACAGTGACAGTTTTGTCTTCGCCAAAGAAGGAGATTTCTGTTGAGATGAGGTTGATGTTTGCAGGATACTCACTGCTTGTTGTTACGTGAATTTGGTTGTCAAAACTAGTTTGACAAATACATTGTTGCCTACCCCCCCCACCGGATCTGTTTGACACGCCATGTTGTTTATTTCGGGGTAAACTTCAATGCGTGTCTCCTCCGGTAGCCGTTTCTGAGAACCTCTTCACCCTGGTACATGATGTAAACGTCGAACGAGTTGAGCTGGTTGATGAGTTCTGCAGAAAGATTGCTAAATCTTGTGGGTAGAAAAACTTCTTTCCCGTTTTCGAGGCGAACAAGCGTTCTGGGTCCGTGCTTTGTGGATATGTTCCGGACCCCTATCACGACGTATGGTACGCTTGGCTGTAACGTGGACACTGATACATAATCAGAGTTGATCGCTACTGTAGCTAGTTGGCGTAAAGCGTCGTTGATCATATTGACTTCTCTGCAGAACTTTTGCTACTGACACACATCGGACATTGTTTGGTGAGAGGGGAAGGACCTTCAATGTGGGTAATGGTGGTCGGGAGGTGGTAGTGATGGTTGCAGCAGCGGTAAGGAGCGTAAATTCCTTTAGCTTCAGGTGTAAGCCCCGCCCATACAGCGTCCACATTCACTGGTGAATGATGCATAAAGATGGCGTTTCCCTCCACGGCTAGTAGATGACGTTCATTTGGTTCCATCGCTGTGAGACGTCAACCATTTTTCAGAAACTTTATCACAAGGTCCTTGGCTTGCAGGAGACTTGTCATAAGTGTGCAAGCTCACCTTGCCTGGACTTGTTCGTGACGTCAAAATGTGCGTGTTTGGACTTGTTCATCAGGGTGCAGTTGCTTGTACTTGTTCGTGACGTCATCACGGTGCAGGTGCAACCTCGCCTTGAACTTGTTTGGACATGTCCATGGCGTCCTGGTCCAACTCCCTAATGAATATTGGTTTTAGAAAACACACCTTCTCTAGGAACACTCTATTCGGTGTATTTCACTTTTCCCTCGGAAACGTGGGCGTGAAGCAAATACTTGCGATAGGCTGCTATTTGATTTTGTTCTTCGAACTCTTCTTTCTTCTTGTGATAGATGTTGTCGGTGACCATACGCTGTAAGCTTTCTAGTGTCCTCCATTCCAGAATACTCAGCGATATACAGCGACCTTCCATTTTGATGATAATATTTTGTGCGCCAAATAAACGTTTAAAAAATATGGATAGTCGGTTGGTTAACTGCCACTCTCTTAGATGAAGAGTCAAGCTCTGTATCTTCGGCATCACCTCTGCAAGTTTCTGCCACTCTGTCGAACCCAAAACCACCGCGCTGCGTCGTCTACCAACGTTAACCACGATCTTGTGTGGAGACTTAGGTGAAAACCAAACGGCTGCAAACTTGGACTGCTTGCTGTTCAAGAAGAAAACATCTCCATGTCACTGTAAAAACAAGAACGCCCCTTATGTAGCACACTATTTCATTCGTCAATTAACCACACATAATGAAGCGACTTACCTGTTCATCTCTCTCGGAGCAACTGGTAGAGCGGATCGTGTATTGCCACATGCGCCTTCTAAAAAAATACCGGAATTAGCAACATAAATGTATCAGTGTATATTCATACAGAATTTGTATCAATACTAGCCTTTAACGATACGCACCTCTGATGTGTAGTTTGTGAGCATCCGCCAAGATGTAGGTTTTTTCAATGACGTCATCATTGTGATTAAAATCACTTTGCTAAATTTTGAAAAGAATTTCTCCTTACACAGGTTTTGGAAGCGGTGAGATAGGTAAGCAACGACATAATGGCCACAAGTGGTGCTGACATCGCCTTGGAACCTTCTAGTGTTGTGAGTCCATCTTGTACCACAACATCGATTTAAAAAATTTAGAATTTCCCACAAAAGAGGTTCTACCATAGCTATCGAAATATTCACCCCGTCGTTCTTTGCAACAAAGATACAGACCCATTGTTTCCCTGATTTCGTGCTTGGATCAGTGTTAATGAGAACTGCTATGGGAAGCTGTCTATTATGCAAATTTATCGACGACAATTGGTCGCAAGTGTACACGCCTAAAAAGTGTGGGGTACATTTATACAGAAGTCGGTGTATTTGCAGCGTATTCATAATACCAAAATTGCCCTGTTAGTATCAATTTCTATAGTGCGATGTACTTCTCCCATCATCAACAGATTGATAGGTTCTGGAGTTTGAATTTTAAAACCTATACTTATAGACACAGTGCCGTACCGTTGCCCTGAAATGTAAGACTCGTTAGCGCTCATATCGGCTGTTAGATCAAATGCCATAATGGGATAGCCGTGAGAATATTGATGTCTGGAAATTGAATGCTCTTCGTCCTTAAAGTGTATACCGAGGCTATCTTGAAGAGTTGGAAAACATTGGAGAAAGTGACCGGCACCAAAATTGGGTTGTAGAAGTTGTGAGGGAAAAGGCTGTCCGATCATATACAGTTGAAAAGAATTTATTTTAAAATGTAAATTGTACGGGTTTTTGTTAATGTTACTTTTGTATGCCTGGTCGGCAACCATTGCCACAACCACCCTTCGGGGTATTTGCCCTATGAAAACGTCATTGAAAGTCATATTACTGACCCCCTTTGGAATGTTGAGAGCGTGAAATCCTACATCTTTGAGATGGTACTTTGCATTACTCTTTGCTAACACCGCCTGATGTGCAAGCTTGATGGTCGGCGACGGTCTCACAGCTTTCAAAATCAGTCTAGCAGACTGAATCTCTGTGAAAGCTTTAAAGTCCTTTGTATCTGAAAAGAGATGAAAGTTGGGTGAAGAAGATGAGAGTTTAATGGTAACCCTCACATTGTTCAAGAACAGGTTTTCCTAAATAAAGAGTGCATTGGAAAGATTATCCATTAACTGCACAATTTTGCTTCCTTTGGTATAGTCGTTACGCCACTTAATTCAATCATTTGCTACATACGCGTCCATCATTCCTCCCTTGTCCTTTTTCCAAAGCGAGGACTCTAGTCTGCTGTTCATGGCATCTTCCGAATAATTGAGCGACGTTTCAATGTAAGTTCTATAGGGGTAGCCTGGTTGAGGCATGGAAACTGTGTCATTGTTGAGTGATACTTCCAATTGCTGAAACAAGTAATGTAGAGTATTGTTTACAAATGTAATCTGTTTGTCCTCTTTCAAGTCGTTTCCACTGTCATCAACTATTCGCACGAACAGCTCAAGTACTACATAAGTCATGTCAAGGTAATGGTCTGCATTGCCCGAGTAATGAAATGTGATGGGGGCGTTTTTCATAAGTGTATTTTGAGGGTTTAGAGAAATGTAACCGCACTCCTCCGCGTTCATTTGAACGGGCAAGTGTTTAAAGATGTCTAATTCTGAACTCATGTGCACCGACGATTCGTCAGCCATTATGAAAATACGTCCACCACCTTACGTCTTCGGCGTTTAATCTTAAACTTATTGTATATTTCACCGTTCGGGCGCTTTAATAGACCAGTGTCTATAATAAAGTCTATCTTTACATCAGCTTTCCTCTTCAAATTAGTTCCCGCCTAGTCTTTAACGATTCCTTTGGTGGTATCCCCGAACTTGCAGCATCTACAAGCACATTGGCCCTCATTTTCAATGCCTCTTTACCGATAGCTTTCACACCGCTCTTGAAAAACGGTGGCACGTTTTTGAAAAGATCACCGAGAGTAGAGAACAAGCCGCTACCCTTTTGATAACGCTTGCCTCTGTACAGGAGAAAATCTTGATTGTATAATGCTCCTCCATCTTAAAGTATTTGGAGAAACTGTAAGGAACGTTTCAAAAAATGAAAGGAAACGAAAGCGGCGGCGGTAGCAATAGTGGTAGGAGTGTGGTGATGGTGGCAATAGTTCGGTGGTAGCGATGGTAGTAGCGGTAGTGGTGTAACTGTAGCGATATTCGTAGTAGTGATGCTGTTATGGTAGTAGCGCTATCGGTAGGGTAGCGTGGCTGTAGCCATGGCAGTAGTAATAACTTTAACCTATCGATATCTTTGGTTATCAATTTAGCTAGCGCAGTCGCTATTATTTTTGCTATCGCTATGGATTGAGATAATCGCTCTCGCTGTCAATTTGAACCGTTATCGCTTGCTGTAGACATGGATATAGCTATAGATACCGCTATCGCTGTCACTATAATTATCGCTATCACTATGGATGTTGCTATTGCCTTCGCTATGGATATCGTTATCGCTGTCACTATGGATGTCGCTACAGATGCCGCTGTCGCTTAATCGCTATCGCTTATATCACTCTCACTGTCTCCATGGATATCATTATCGCTGCCGCTCTGGCTATCGCTATTGATATGGATGTCGCTATCGCTGTCGGTATGGATATCACTATCGCTATAACAATGGATATCGCTATCGCTATGGATATCGCTATCGCTATGGATATCGCTATCGCTATAGATGTCGCTATTGCTATGGATGTCGTTATCGCTATGGATATCGCTATCGCTATGGATGTCGCTATGGATATTGCTATCGCTATGGATGTCGCTGTTGCTATGGATCTCGCTATCGCTATGAATGTCGCTATCGCTATGGATGTCGCTGTCGATATGGATGTTGCTATCGCTAAGGATGTCGCTGTCGCTATGGATATGGCTATCGCTTGCTGTAGACATGGATATAGCTATAGATGCCGCTATCGCTGTCACTATATTTATAGCTATCACTATGGATGTTGCTATTGCCTTCGCTATGGATATCGTTATCGCTGTCACTATGGATGTCGCTACAGATGTCGCTGTCGCTTAATCGCTATCGCTTATATCACTCTCGCTATCTCCATGGTTATCATTATGGATGTCGCTATGGCTATCGCTATTGATATGGATGTCGCTATTTCTGTTGCTATGGATATCGCTGTTGCTATGGATATCGCTATCGCTATGGATATCGCTATCGCTATGGATCTCGCTATCGCTAAGGATGTCGCTATGGATATCGCTATCGCTATGGATATCGCTATCGCTGTGGATGTCGCTGTCGCTATGGATGTCGCTATCGTTATGGATATCGCTATCGCTAAGGATGTCGCTATCGCTAAGGATGTCGCTATGGATATCGCTATCGCTATGGATATCGCTATCGCTAAGGATGTCGCTATCGCTAAGGATGTCGCTATCGCTATGGATGTCGCTGTCGCTATGGCTATCGCTATGCATAACGCTATCGCTATGATGTCGCTATCGCTAAGGACATCGCTATCGCTATGGATGTCGCTGTCGCTATGGTTATCGCTATGCATAACGCTATCGCTATGATGTCGCTATCGCTATGGTTGTCGCTACGAATATCGCTATCGGTATGGATGTCGCTATCGCTGTAACTATTGATATCGCTATCGCTGTTACTATGGATGTCGCTATATGCCGCTATCGCTTAATATGTCACTCTCGCTATCTGCTTGGATATCGCTATTGCTACTAATGTCTCTATTGCTGTTGCTATAGCTATCGCCATCGCTGTCACTCACTACTGAGGTTGTTATCGCTTATTATGTCACTCTCGCCATTTCCAAGGATATCACTATCGCTACTAATGCCTATATCGCCGTTGCTATGGATATCGCTATCACTGTCACTATGGATGGCGCTATCGCTTAATATGTCACTCTCGCTATCTGCTTGGATATCGCTATTGCTACTAATGTCTCTATCGCTGTTGCTATAGCTATCGCCATCGCTGTCACTCGCTACTGAGGTTGTTATCGCTTATTATGTCACTCTCGCCATTTCCAAGGATATCACTATCGCTACTAATGCCTATATCGCCGTTGCTATGGATATCGCTATCACTGTCACTATGGATGGCGCTATCGCTTAATGTGTCACTCTTCCTATCTCTATGGATATCACTGCCGCTTTCGCTCATTTATTTCCGACTCATACTCACTTCCACTCTCTTAGAAACGCACTCACTCTCAGAAACTTAATCGCTCCCTCAGACACATTTCTTTCAGACACCCACTTACTCTTTCAGATTCTTTCACTCTTTTAGACGCTCATGCTCTGAGACACTGATCGCCTACTCTCTCAATCACTCTTAGACCCAAACTCATTCACTGTTCACTCGTTCTCATATACTGACTTATGCATTTTCTTCCTTACTAATTTCGTAAAGCGGTTGCTTTAATTGGTTTTGTGTTAAGTGAATGTAAAGTATTGTAGATACGTAAACTTTTTCTTTGAGACCATTAGAGGAGAAAATTGAAAATAAAAATGGGTTCGACTAATTTTAAGTCTTTCTTTGAATTAAACTAATTTCTAAAGTATAGAAAGTGTACAGTGATTTCCGCAGATAGGCTTCATCCTGCAGATTTCAGACAAGTTTTTTGGCATTAATAATACAGGATTTTTTTTTAAACAGGTGCGTTGCTACGATGTTTATTAAATTCTCTTTCTCTCTTCGGTAATACAAATTCGAGTATCAATTCGAGTTTTGTGGTTAAGATTCTAGAGCTTCAGATCTGTTTTCACCACCAGCAGTAGCAGCCGTAAAAGTGTGCAGCTCAGGTTGTTTTTGCCGCGAGTTTACTGAAAAAATATAAACATCGATGATATAACTGCCCAAGGACACCCACGTAGATGGGCAGAAAGTCACAAACTCAAATTGTGAACATTTATGTGAAGAGTAAAAAAAATTACATTTTTCAACTGAAAACAAGCGACTATTTTATTCTGTAATGCAATGTTATCATCGCTAAACAAATACCTCATACTATCTCTAATGTCAGATTACAATTAATTTGAAATATATTCTGTTTTATTAAAAACGACGTATACATTGTGAATAACATATTTTACTCTGGTTTTTATAAACTGAAATAACAAATCTCAAGGCATAACATGCTCTATGGGTGCAAATTACTGTCAGATAAAATACCTTAAGTGACAGATACCAAATTGGAGATACCCGAAATAATGATTTAACAAGTAATCTTCGTCTAAAACCATTTTATAAGAAATCAAAAAAGTGAAAGATTGTAAAAATATTATTATTATTATTATTATTATTATTATTATTATTATTTTTTTTTTTATTATTATGTTTTAAAACATTTTCTTGTTTTCTCTTATGTTACTACCTCAACAATTCATAACAACGAAGATTTAAACAGAAAATGAATGAATGCAGCGATCTTACAGGATTTGAAACAGGGACCTCTGGATTTGCAGGCAAACAAACTTGACCACAAGTCCACGAAGTCGGTCAATGTATTCTCTTATATTTCTATTTAGGCTTTATGAATATGAACTTTACGCCCTTTTAAAAAGTGATTTAAGACAATAGAGGTTATACAACTGGTAACGAAATCAGTAACTTGACTTTCGTCATATTATGTCATATACCCCCACCGAACGAGGAGTTTCCGGTAGAAGGCTGATCGCAGTCATCAGTCCTGGTAGAAGGATGATCACGGCCCTCACCGTTACTAATAGAAGATTTATCATCTTTGTTGACGACCCCGTCTAAAATTGACGTGAAGCCGTCAACTAGGCTGCACTCATGTCCACTGCGTGCTCTCTTGAGAGTAAGCTTGTTCCCACACCGGGCTCCCTTGAGAATAAGTTTGTCCCCGCTACCCGCTACGTGCTCTCTTGACGGCGGAAGACACCTCACCAACGATACCAGACGAGAAGTTTCCGGTAGGAAGCTGTTCACCACCATTATTTCTAGAAGTTTCATTCCCAAAGAGAAAAGGCGAGGAAAGCTGAGTGGTGGTGTGCGCCTTTTTCACGACAACGCGCCTTGCACACAGCTCTTGTTGCAAAGGGAGTTGTGCAGAAATGTGGCTTTAAGGAGATCGACTATCCATCCTATAGCCCAGATGTAGTTCCCAGTGACTATTTCCTGTTCTCAAAACTCAAGAAGGAAATTTAAGTGTGACGAAGAAGTGATGGATGCTGTTTATGCCCGTTTTGCACACAGGGCTTCTGACTATTTTTGGAGGGTGGAATTGAAATATTAATTCAAAGATGTGAGAAGTGTATTGCCATAAAGAGTAAATATATTGAAAATTGAAATATAGATTTTGTCTTTATCATACCTAAAAATGGTTAGGCCCGAAATTTATGGACCTACTCACGTAACACTATTCTGAATCTTGTTTCACTTCACAACTGACTTCTTCGGTCAGTCCACAGTGCCAATCATCCAGCCATCGACATCAATGAGACGCACTGCTAGTTAGTGGGCCTTAGCACAAAAATAAACATCGTGACATCCATGTTTCGTAAGGGAAACAAAACAATACCTTGGCTCTTAAGGTAAAAGACTAAGAAGAAAAACAAAACAAAACAAAAGAAAGCAAACAATAGGCTGCCAGGAAACAAAACATCTGACTCAAATGACATGACAGCGTCTAGATGTCTACGGATAGCAAAAAACATCGATGATGTTGCTGCTGAAGACGAAGCTGAATATTCCCTTTATAACTGACTTATTCAAGGATAAATATGAACAGGAAATATTTCTTTGATTTCTTGAAACTTGCTGCATTACTCAGACAGACAAATTCGTGTGACAAAGTGGTCTAGAAGGCTGAAAGCAATTGAAGATATAGTTCACAAAATTCCATAGTATTTAATTATTGTAACACGTGTTGTAATAAAGTCTTGTATTTTGAATTGAGAAATGATAGGACGAAATTAAGAACAGTTTCCTAGTAATTTAGATTTTGCTTTTTTAAAGTTTATTTTAATAATATCTACTATATAGGACATCTGAAATCGAACATACGTTTAAAAATATAGCATTTTATTAGAGTTACTTAATTTTTTTAATGTTCTACAAAATATAAAGTCCTTATTCCTAATACATTTTGTTATAATAATTGTTACATATTTGGCATTTTAAGAAAAATTGAAAATAAAACTTTTAAAATATATCTGGAACTATACACTACAGAAACACAAATTAAAAACTTACGCCATTTCCTATTTCAACCTTTTTTAATGCTTTATAATCAATATTTATTTACTTACCCAAAGTATTGTTGTTTCATTATAACGCAACACTTTGAAATATTGAAATGTACATTAAAATGTTCTAGTTTAAAATTAGAAAAATAATCAGATTTCTAAAATATGGTCCGGTATCAGAGAAAGCTTACAATAATTAAAACTTCATATAAATATTAATTTTAGCATGTGGTGAAGAGTTGTGGGTATGGAACACATCGCGGAGTTCTTGTTGTGCTGTAGTTAACTGTTTCCCAATCATCCCTTTCACATTCATATACCATGCACTCAATGGAGAAACTGGAAGTAAATTGAAACTACTTCGTTTAATTCCGGGTTCATTTTTTCGCTTCATATTAAAGCTACCAGTTATCTTATGCTGTATAAGTAATGAATTATGATGCATTGTAAAACTATTTTAAAGTGACCGCAAGATGGTGGTACAAATTAATTCCAAAATCAACCCTTTAGGTCTGTATAATATTTAATAAAAAAAACCAGGAAGCTTCCACTTAATATTAATTTGATTTATACATTCCGAAACATTTAAGACTTACTTGCTTCGAAAGTTAAAAGTATTTTAACTTAATAGCATATAAACTATTGATGATAAATTGCCCATATTTTGCATTTCTATAAGTTTGGGTTTAATAGAAATATAAAAATAATTTTGCTCTCAGATTTCACAGGAACTATATCATAATGACGTCCATGTGAACATGGATAACAACATTCCTTTTATGCTTATATGAATAGAATTGCAAAGAAATCTAAATATTTATTTATTTTAACATTAAGTAGCTGTACTTTAGTGTTCATTTTAGCTTACTTGACATCAATTTTCTCCTCTATTCATATTTATTCTCCCACTTATTCTCCTGCAAAGGTATTGTCTGCATTTCATTAATTCCTTCCATTTTCTTTTCTTTTGTTTCCCTGTTCTTTTATTCCTAGTTGGGAGCCATTCTAAAGTCTTCTTTGGCATTTTTCATCCATCCTCTTGACACGCCCAAACGGAAGGAGAATAATCCTTTAATTTCTTCTCTTGTTCTCATTAAGAATGTAAATGTTATGTTATAAAATATATTTCTGCCATTTTCTTTAATATAGCTTTAGGAAATTAATTTGAAGAGCTCGCCAGTATTTTTCATTGGCATTGCTATAGACAAACAACTTAAATTAACAACTTCTATCCAGGTTCTAGGCATAGTTGACGATTGATGAGCAACTGAATCGATCTGTCAGATCTGTTCGCTCTAGAAATTGGGGGGGGGGGGGCTTTCTGCAGTAATTAAACATTTATACCACTGGTCAATAGTGAAAATATTTTTCACTTGTCAATACTTATGTCATATTGATTTCAATGTGTTAAAAGCAAATATGACATTTAAAATGCTTAGCTATGCAGCGGTTTTTTTTATATAATGGTGGCGATTGATTACTGGATTGTGTATTTTAATTAACTTTTAAGTAATTAAAATTGTCGGAAGAGAATATTTTTGAATGCTTGGATATTAAGGATTGGTTGCTTGACGGGTATCTCAGGGATATCTTCTTCTTCCTCACCGATAATTACCCCCTGAGTTACAATTGTTCGAACTCTTGATGGAATTTTTGTTATCCGTAGATAACAGGGAAAGGAATTTTACCAGACTTTGATGAGGGAATGAATAGATTAGCTGTATTTCGTGATGAACTGCAGTTTGTTGTTCCATGTCTATTGTGCTGCGATGCCTGTCACTTTTGCATAATCATTAGTATTTCATTACGACGTCACAAGCGACGTTTTGGCCGTGGCACTTTTTCTGAGGCACAGTTCGATATTAACACGAAAGTTTACAGCTCAAAAGTTTTAAACTTCACAAACTTACTGGTATGGCATGCCTGATTATTTACTTAACTCACCCATACTACATGATGTTGAACTAGTAAATTCACCCGGCACTCTCTCGCGGGAAACTTAGCAGAGTTGAACACTGGACTGTGTCCCCAAGATAAGAACTGAAAGACTGGCTTCGTTGGTCAAGGATACGACTTCCACCCCTCCAGCAAGTATCCCAGGTATATTTGTTTACAAAACAAAGGAACAGGTTTTTCTCTCCTCAATTCAGGTCAGCCCAACAACCCCTTGATTCTGGGCTCCGGTTGCAGGCATTCAAGAGGACAACACATTTTTCTAAAACCAATATTGTACTCCCGTCAGACTTTAGGGAACACATACAAACTGGTAATTATAATATCTGGAATAACAATAACCTTACGGCTATTTATTTTGGTTGATTTATTTATGGACGCTCTTTAACATCTCAGGTCATCAGCGTCCCATTCAACTCAGGGCGTGAAACGGCTGACAAATTTCGCTCAGAGGCCACTTCTTTCAGGCTTGAGGTTCTTTTACCTGCCGTAAATGCACGACACGGGACCAACGGCTTTACTTCCCTTTCGAAGGAAGCCATACTTAGGATTTTTACGCCCGAAAGCCTGACAGCTATAAATGTATATACATAATACTAAGTAATGATTAATTAATTCATTATCATTTATTACCTAAACCAATCAGCTAGCTCTCATTTCCAAGATATAGCCCATTTATGTTTTAGAATATGTATATGCAGAGCTCCAAATGTATAAGTAACTTGTAGCACAAAAGCAAATACAGGTGTTGCCGAACTTGCGAGCGGCAATGAGGAATACTGCGGTTCTACTTAGCCACTTGTCTGTTTATAGATTGGTGGTTGCTAAGGTTCAAGTGTTGTTTGTATTTTGTATGTATATACTTAAATAAATCTGATAATTTCTGTTAAGTATCTGGCATTGTGACATTTCTGCCCAGAAACGCCCAATTACTCCACTTGTAAAGACAACCTATCACCAATATTTTGATGTGAAAGCAGGGAATCAAGGCATCTCATATTTGATGCTATACTTGTTCTGTGAATCTATTTGGATCAGTAAAAACGGACGCCCAATGCCCTTTGAGATTCCAATGATTTGGTGAGAGCCGAAAATAATGTAGATAGTTCCTATTTGTACACGATGCCTCTATTAAGAAAACAGAAGTTGAGAATGAAATACTGCAACATCCGACCAATGTCCCATGGGGACCAACAGCCTGTACCTAACCCTCCAGAGGAGTAAAATCTGGACTATGATGAAGACGGCACAGAGGAGATATCAGGTCCATAACCTGAGGTTGTAGCGTCAGAGGATTCTGTTTCGAACCTGAGTCATTGAACGAACCACACAGATTTAGCCAAGGTGAACTAGCAAAAATACAAAGTCTGGATTCTAGGTTCTAGGTTAAGACAGTGACATCTTCAAGAACGTATTGTTAAAGTATTAGTGTACAGGAGTCGGTGGAATGATTTACGTCCTTGATTTAAAAACGACAATAACCTAGTTGCTTGCTATGATGTGACTGATTTGATGGGCACAAGACACAGGACTGGATACTCATCAAAGCTTAGGTAAAAGTTGTTTTGATACACAATAGCAGTTCTCTTACTTCAGTTCATAGCTCATGTTGTCCATAAGAAAGAAATTTATATCAATGTGAAGCAATTGAGTACGAAGACAATCAATGGAAACTTTTTGAATATCTGAAAGCCATTGCAACATCGCTGGACATGCAGTTGAAGTACATCAAGTACTACTGGTGTCTGAGTGGACAGTTGATTTAGATCCTCACACTGTAACATAAAAGACTGGTCCCCAAAAGAAACTCTGCACCCCGGGGAAATTCCCTGTTTGGTCGACGTTAAGTTCTTCTGCCTCTTTCAAACATCAAACTTTCCGTTTCAAATAGAAGAAGTCTTAGAAGTATGAACATTCATACATACACTTTTTTTTTAACAAATAAAGAAAAAAAAAAACATTACTTTTAAATATAACTAGTATGATTAGTAACTTTGGTAACTGCAGAAGGCACTAAATCCAATTTATTCCAATTTGATTGGCTCTGCCCCCCGGTTCCCGGTTTATCAGCAGCTACCTATTGGAATATCCGGGGGACCAGGCTCCAGTCCAACCAAAGAACACAATACTATAAATAATTTATACATTCATACAGTATTAAATTACATTTCATGCAATAATGATCCTTCTCCTCTTCCAATTAAATCCATTGAGCTAAATTTCTATCCTTAAAAGTTGTTTATTCCTTTCCACCTTATATACAAACAAACAAGTAAATTATTAAAATAAACATATTAAAATAATTAAAGTAAACAGTTTTCCTTTCCATGTTATCAGTTCACGTAGACTTTTATTAATAAACTTTTAAATTTTCCACTTGCTTACCCTAACTTTATGGCATTACAATTAACTCTCTTAGGAAGTAAATACCCATACAAACATTAATAACATTCACGTCATAATTCCTGCCGCTTTCCTACATTCAATGCGGAACAAAACGGTACTGTGGGGCAACGGTCTCATTTCCCTCTCCGCCAAGAACTTTTCATCCTTAACACTCACCTGCAAAGTAGCTACAAGCGGAAGGTACAAAAATTTCCCTTAATGACATTTATGAAACAGTGAAGAAAATTGTTCTCATCGATATGCCTTTCTGGTTCAAAGGTGTTTTTTTTTTTTTTTTTTTGATTGATTTACGGACGTTCTTCAACATCTCGGGTCATCAGCATCCCATTCAACTCGGGGCGTGAAACAGCCGACAAATTTTGCTCAGAGGCCTCTCTTTCAGGCTTGAAGTTATTTTTCGTGCCGTAAATGTACGACACGGGACCCACGGCTTTACTTCCCTTCCGAAGGAAGCCACACTTAGGATTTTTACGCCTGAAAAAATCCCTCGGTCCTGGCCGGGTTCGAACCCGCGTTCTTGGGTGTAGGAGGCAAGTATGGTACCCACTACACCACCAGAACCGACTGGTTCAAAGGTGACAACCATATCCCTGCCACCTGGTATTTTATCTCTTCTTTAACATTAATACTGGAGATCGGCCTAGGTATGTAGTGTGCAGGGTTTTGCAAAAGCCTAAATGTGTTCTAATCCGAATTCAAGTCTTCCAGCTTTAAACAGCAACTGTTTTACTTGATACTATCTATAGATGAAGGAAATTTTTTTGTTAAGTCACCTAGACAAGTTTCACCAATGTAGGATTTGAGCCTATGCCCTCTGCACTGATTTATGAATATCACAACACTACTATGAATTAAATTGCATCTTTGTACCGGCAACTTATATATTAATATCCTCAAAATAAAACAAGACCCAAATTCTGATATAGTTAAAATAAGCCTTAGTTACTAATGTACGAGGGAAGGTCCATAATGAAATGTTTTCGCTGACATTGCGTGATAAATATGAAGTGGCTTGAGCATTTTTGGAACGGTAATCTTATTTCAGCCCCCGCACCAGAAACTCTAATTTTATAACGTGTTATGTGTGGCGCTGCTTGGCCTGCTTATAAAGGAAAGGACCGCATAACGCTTAAAAGGGAAGATGTCTTTTCTCTCAGAAAAATCTCGGAGTCATTTCTTACACTGGTTCCACCTAGTTTTGACTTATAATTGCACATGAATTGCTGTATATTCATGGCCTAAATGCTCTATAACTTTGTTGCCTACTTATCATTACATATAAACACGTTTCTTCTTTTTGAGGACCTAAAACGTCAATTATTATTCGTTTTGACTGTCTCAAACAATGCTTTCCTTTTTATATAGCACGTGATAAGTTTATTTCTACATCACTGCCTTACCTAATCGTTTGTGTTGATGTTGTTTACAGTTGACATTTTTTAAAGTTTTTTTTATCATTTTGCATTTTATGCGGAGCCTAACCTAATTTCAATCTCAAAGATCTTATAAAATTGACGGCATTATTTTATAATTTTGTTTAAATGGGCGTGTTCTGAGCTGCAGAATATATATATATTTTATAAAAAGTTTCTAAATTGTCAACTTCATCATTTAATACTTGAACTCAGTCGCTTAGCTGCAAGCTAACGTTCAAGCTAAGCGAGTGATGCTCACACTTTTTTGGCCGTGAGCATATTCGATCATTTTACCGGAAAGGAGAGAGTCCTGCATAAAGGATCCGTGAAGAGCAGGAAGGAGCGGATATCGGAGAGCACGTATACCCTCCTCCACCTCATTACTCTTCTCCCTGTTGAGGATGCTGCCTTGGATCCCAATTACTTGTTATTAGTCGGTATTTTTCTTCCCTACTTGAAAGGGTTAATAACCAGAATTTTTCATTACGAAAGGCGATTTGTCTTGGCTTTAGTTCCCGTTATCGCTTCTGTTGACGTGTCCTTAAGGCGCATTGTAGTACATGATGCTAATCTGTGATGAACCACCTCTTTGCTCGAGTAAGGACGTGTCACGACTTCTATTAACTCTATCCCCTCTTTTTGGTAACACGTATTAAAGGGCGCAGCTCAGTAAATTAGAGGATTTCTACCCTCCCGGGTCTTATAAACGAGGCATTTATTTTCAAATGTGCTTATATATGATAATTAACATATTTAAGTTGAGACAATAATTATCTATCATTAATTATACATAATATATATGAAATATAGTTACGAGAAATAATATAGATATGGTTTGCACATGTATTTACAGAAAACGAGAACATATGGCAAATATAATAGGAAAGTTTGCAAGGAAAGGGGCTAGCAATGTAATCTGTTTGGGTCTCTTTGTAATGTTACTTCAGATCAACTAGAACTTTGAAAACAACCGGATATTGAACAAAACACAATCTCGGGAATTTGCAAAGGACGAGTAATTCTTTTGTTAACTGTGCAGGGAAAACTCAGGCAATAAATATCCAGATGGAATCACACTACTTCTGTTACGGCTCTCTTTTATAATATATTAAGTATATCAAGAATCTAATATTTAAGATATTGCTGTGGGTGGACCCGAATAAAATCTTAGAAGAGAGCCTATAAGAGTTAAACGATAATAGATAAGCATAATAGCCCACCAATAGAAATATATATTGGAAGATGATATCACGTTACATTTAGAAAGCCATGTTGATTATATTTATAGCGCCTAGACCGACGGATATGCGAATTAATAAAAGAAGTTGTAATAGGGTATAGAATATTTGTTATTTGAAGCTGAAGTGAGTGGGAGAAGTACAAGAAAAAGCAAAAGAGCGAAACAGAAAGAGTCACAAGATACAATGCCACGGGAATTAATCAGCTAGACAATTTACATGTTATAGAAGTCAGTCATTCAGTTAAGTCAGGCCAGAGTTGAAGATAGTTGAGGTGAAAATAAAATCTTGTGAAGGAACTCTCAATTAATCAGTTCGATAAGCGGAAACGTTTCTCAAGATTCTATCGTGACCTTATAGGAAATATATTTATGACATTGTGTTAATAAATGATGAAAACTGGAACAATGAGTGTTATATAATTGTTTTTTATCATCTCCTTTCACAGTAATTGTAATCACAAAAACGTTCAGCTTATAAATTGAGCTTATAGACGAGGACTAAACATTAGAAGATTGCGGTATTGGCGCGACCAATCACCCCTGAGATACCAATCCATTTATAATACTTCTCCCCTCCTTATAAACAACTAATCCAAGCCCAAACCTATAAAATAAATTTATACTTACACAAATTCGCCGCAAAGTCTACAGATGGAGGTGGGACACGCGTTTAGGCAAACGACACAGAGGCAGGCCAAGATGGCGAACGTCAACTTCGAAACAAATGAAATCTGATGAACAAAAGTGTAACGCAATACTACTGTACACAATCCTAATCGTATTAGCGAATAAGAGCTACTCTCTTGCATGAGGCCTTTGCCATTTTTAGGGACATTCGGAATTATTATTATTATTATTATTATTATTATTATTATTATTATTATTATTATTATTATTATTATTATTATTATTACATTCGAGAGATTCCATTCCAACAGGCAGTGTTAAGATTACATGTAAAGGACTTCGTTTCTAAACTGGAAGTAGGACTGGATGACATTGCAGATGTAACGGTGTATTGAATGCACTGTAAAATCACTCTGTTTTTATTATTTATTGTTGCTTATTTCAAAACGTATTTGGTAAGTCTAATGTGGTTTTGTAGGGTATAATTTTGATAATTTCTCGATCTGCACTTTCCATGTTACCTCCCTTAGAGAATCTGTACAAGTTTGTTATATATCATGATAGACTATATGGCTTGGTACTGAATTACAATTACCTATTATTAGTCAAGATGCACAACGCAGTGTGAGCTGACAAAGGGTATAACCGAAGCCTGGTGTTTTAAGAAAATACAGACCACTTCAAAAGTTTATTAATGCACATATTTTAAATCTTTTCTAACTATACCATGAGGATATTACATTATCGCATTTAAAAGGCAAAATAATCAAGTTATGTTAAATTATATTTTAAGTAACAGAGCAAACTAGTGTGCTTTATTGAAAGTTACATAGCTTTTGGGACGTGCATCGTGTATGTAGTGTTACCAGCTCTCTGGCAAATTAATTTACCTCGCCTCCTCGGTCCACCGCCGCATACGAAAATTCAGAATTTCCTTCTACTTACGTTGCGCAAATGAACCACCTCAGTGGTGACGCACGTCAAACTCTAATTGGCTGCGGCCTATTTGATCTGCAACTTTCTGTTCGCTTCTTCTATGGCGTTCTCCAGCCCCTGTACGCTTATAATGATGGGAAAACGGTACAATTTTTAGAAGCTGGCCCTTACCTTGAACGATTCTTACCGCGAAAGTTGTTTCAAAGCAACCTTGAGACATACTCTGCATATGCCACACCTGTATAGCAGGAATTTTAACGAAAGCTCGCTATGTTTTGCGAGTTCTGTGACCACTTTGCACCTAGTAGAAACAATGCGATGCCTGCGAATTCAGACCACGACAAATATATACTATGATAAATCCAAAGTTTGTAATGTTGCAATGTTTCATTTCTTTACTTCCTTTCAATCAAGTTAAGTGACTATACAGGGTGGATCATTTAAATTTGCATCGCAAATATTTCTGAAATTAGGAGTACTTTCACAGAATTGAACCTTAGAGAGCGGCTCATAATTGCAACCGATGCACAGATGTTAACAATTATTAAAAAATATATTCTTGAATAAAGTCAATTTTTTTCTTGAAACAGAAAATGCCTATTGACATCAAGAGAGTAAAACTAGAGGTAATTACAATGTCAGTGGTGTACGGTTCTAGTGCAAATTGTTTACGAGCTATAGTAATAAGAACTTTTTAAATACCTATAGTTGTCTACCCTTTTAACTCCTTAGTTACTAGGCTATGATGTTCGTATGTTTTTTACATTTTGTTTTCTTTGCATTGATTTTATTGGGACTTACTTGCCGGCACTTTATGATAATAGTTGAATTTGGACGTGACGACACAAGGTATTTATTATGCTGAAAAAAATATAGAAAGTGTAGATGATGTTCTTTCTTGTAATGTTAGAATAGGTAAATGTTATCATATTAAAATTTCAAAAATCGGTTTTAAAAATAAGATAAAGGATCGTTTAGCATTTTATAGAATTTTTATGTTAGAATTTAGCATTTTTTTTAACTTTTTTTTGGTGAAACTTGTCTCTTTTGAAAGAATAATTGTAAGATGGAAATTTAAATTTGCACTTTATTGATGTCTCATAATTTATGAGCAAAAGGCAGTCACACCCTTAATTTTGTTTTATTAGCTTACTAATTTTCTCTGATACTTCACTGACAAATATACATCGAATCTCTACTGTCATAAAACTAATTTCATCTTTTAAAATATAGAGGGTGTCAAAAATGTATGCACTCTTCAACCAAAGAAAAAACTGTGTTAACATAACAAAACTGAATTCACACAAACAGAATTGTTCAATCATCGTAGACTTTCACAATTCCAACAGTTGCTCAAAATGCTCAACATTGGCGGCGATGCACTATGAGTACGTTGAACTACTGATTGAGCAACGTTTGCGCAAGTGTCCTCTGCGATTGCAGCACATGTCGTTTCAATTTCTTCCCGAAGTGCTGCTAGTGTAGCTGGTTTTCTACGGTGTACAACATCCACAAGAGTCACCCGAGCTTAACACATACCTTTAAAGATAGAAATAATCAAAATGGTTTTATTTTAAAGTGTAGTAATACAAACGTCGTGATAGACATATTTCTATAAAACAAATAAAGCAGTAAAATATGTATATAAAAAGCCTAAGCTTAAATATTGAATATTAAATACAATAGTAAATTTAAACACTTTTAAATATTTTCAAACCGTGAAATTCAGATTTTAATGCTGTACTTACTTTTTCAAATATTCTCGCACAGTTGAATGTTCCAGTATATTCATTGGAATGCTGACTCGTAAACACATCTTCACCCCATCTTCAACAAACTCACTTTTTACGAGCATTCTTTGCTTTCCAGTTCTGAAATGGTTACCTATCGATTAACACCATGTGTTTTTGAAGCTAAGGTTTCCTTTTCGCTTACGTATTGATTGCATTAATTGCATTTTTTCCATATCTCTCTTCCCCCACGACAACCTCTTTGTACACAATTTGCATGTGAAAATATTTAAACTGCTCAGTTTTATTACTTTCGTTATTTGATAGTTATTTTGTCTCGGCCCATGCAGTGCGTATGCGACTTGCAGTGACAAGACGAACAAATCGTTGCTTTTAAGCGAGGTCATTGTAAATTTCTTTGGCAACACTGGAGATAAAGAGTGAACGGAAGCAAAGGATGTCCAAGCGCAAGAAAATATAATGGTTGGCCAAGACATGCAAAACAAATAAAAAATAAATAATTAAAAATTAAAAAAGTAAAAAATAATGGAGTAATATTTTCTCACTTATTCGCAGAAACTCTTGTATTTCGCATTTTATCACGACTGCAACAATCTACCTCGCTATTGTAATGTGTACTCTGAAAGATATCCCAATAGACATAGTACATTTGTCTTTAGCGATTGTTTTAAAATCGTTGGATTAGACGAAGGAGAATTGATGTTTGCCTGTCGTTCACCAAATTTGACCCCTTTAGACATTTCTCTGTGGGGAAAGTTAAAAGACATGTCTACAAGGACATACAGACTACACCAGAAGTATTACAGCTGCCTGTTCTGAAACTTCTGCTGAAATGCGACAACATTTACATGACGCACTGAAAGTTTGTATTGTAGCTGGTGGTCATCCTTTTTTAAACACAACCTGTGAAGATCAATTTTCGTATTTCTTAAGAGAGTGCTCACAAATGGTACAGCAAAACACACACAAATACAAAATGTAACATGTGTTTTCTTGGAAATTCAGAAAAAACAAAAACACACACCAAACACTAAATAAGAAAAGTAAACATACGAACATCGTAACTAAGCAGTTAAAGGGAGCAGAGAGCTGTAGATTTTTAAAAGTTTCTAATTGCAATAGTTCTTAAACTAGTTGAATTAAAATCTACAAAAAACACAATTAACATTATAATTTCCTCTAGTTCTATTTTCTTGATGTTCCTTCAAAAATATTCCAGGCAATTAGCTTGCTAGTAAAGAACGAGATACAAAAATGTAACTTTTTCAAGAAATACATATTCTAATGATTATTAACATCTGTGTATGGGCTGCAATTATGAGCCCTTGTTTAAACTTCAGTTCTGTGAAAGCAGTATATTAATAGCACCTTCCATTTCAGAAATATTTAAGGTGGCTCACCCAATACAGTAACATTTCTGAAGATTTTTTATGGTTAGCGGTACCCAAGATGAACTTTGAACAAAATATTTCCCGTCAAAAAGCTTAAAAAAAAAAAAAAAAAAAAAAAAAACTGAAAAGTTCCTGCTTTTTTATTATATAATTATAAAGAGCAACTCAATGAGTTATAAACCAAGGTGAGGTGTTTTCTCTAAACTTTTACTAACCAACTTTTGAAAGGTGGTGGTGAATTTGTCTGATATACAATATTTTTAATTCACCCCAGATATAAAAGTCTGAAACTGACTTTTAATTTCATTCACAAAAATATTTGTGTATGAATGTAGCAGAGTCTTTTTGAAAAAATTTGGAAACCACGCTTCCTATAGGCTACTTGTAAAAAAAAAAAAAAAAAAAAAAAAACCGTTTTTACCCATGCCTGTACAGTTTTGATTAATTAATTGGGATCACCTGTACAGATAACACAATAGAGTTAAAAACAGAAGTCCACTAATAAATAAGCTTTATTTTGCAAATCAACATATGTATATTTAAAAGCAAACTTATACCAAATATATATACATATGGACTCTTCTATCTTGAAAAATTTTAGAGACCCCATATGCGTCCGCGCAATCACGGCTTGTAGATCCTGGCGCAAGGTGTTTTCCTTAATTCATCCCTTCCTCTCGCAGTGCCTTATTGGGGGTTACAAACGGCCAGCCGTGAGCAAGTCTCAAGTACTGAAAGTATCTTTCTCCGCCCCAGACCTTCCATATTATTAGCTTTTTATCACCCATTGTTGAGTAGAACCTCTTATCAGCTCCCTTCAATAAAGTTTTTGCTAATGGTTTACACCTTTTCTGTTTGTAATATATATTTGTGTCCTGGTGGTTAGTGGTAGCAATACTTGCCTCATAGACCAAGATCGCGGGTTCAATTCCGCCCAGGGTAGATGGATTTTTTCGGACTTAAAAATCGTAAATATAGCTTTCTTCGGAAGGGAAGTGAAGTCGTGGGACTCATGTCATAGATTTACGACATGTAAAAGAACCTCAAGCCTGAAAGAAGAGACCTCTGAGCAAATTTATCGACCGCTTCAACCCCTAAATTGAATAGGACGCTGATGACCTGAGACGTTAAAGAGGGTCCATAAATAAATCAAATAAATAACAAATGTTTGTAACATATTTATAATATGTCTTTGAAGATCTGAAATAGAAATAACAATAATTAATACGGTTGGATAGCGGTCAATTGTGCTACCTGTTTAGCTTGTTTTGGATTGACTCTTAACATAACTTTTATATTTGTACTATAACAGAAAGCTGCAGTAATCATTCAGGAACCTTAAAGAACTTTTAATCAAATTGGTACATTACTTAAACATACAAATTATTCAGGCAAGATTAATTTTAATCTGGCCACAATAGGTAGATGTATTCATTCAAGAATGTCATGGCCACTGACCAAAAACCGTTGTAATCCAATGCTACTCAATCGAGTCAATTCTCTCTTACCCCTGACCATAAATAGCTCAGGAACAGCTAAATGGGGAAAACATTGAATTTGTCTCGAAACTGAAGTCTACGACAGAGTGCACTAGACCAGTAAAAAAGAACCGTTTCTCAGAAAAAGTTCTTTAAGAGCAAAGAGGAACATGACTTCATTATCTTTACAAGCAAAATGTAAGATTACTTGAACCTTACCGATTACAACAATATAACGATTATAGTCTCATTCTAATGAATAAATTACGAATTACATTCACTAAAAAGTTACATTTACAAGTTAAATTCATCACACAAGCAATTTTATATGTAATTAAATTATTTTTACTTGTTTATATGCAAGCATTGATTGCTGGTAGCACAGTCAGATTCGTCACGCAGTAAAAACGTAATTGATCTTCACGGGTATGCGCTATACTCTGACTGCAGTGTGACAACGCCACTCGCTCTCTTCTATAGCCATGCTCCTTATATTCCAAAGTACATCAGACTTTCTCTGATTTAAATACATTAGTTTGAAAGTTATAAGGGTAAAGCAGGGGCCGAGAACGAGTGAAACACCCCGTTTATTGTACAACTGTGAACGTGTTGTGTTATCACTTGTCTCTTCACACATACTCAAGTCAGCCAGCCGTTATCTAGGCTGCTAGCCTCGACTTCCGAGCGCTCCGGTTTCTAGATCGAGATATCGATCAGCTCGACTCGGATTCTCGGCTCAGATCTACTAGACCGACAAACAATCCGTAATATCCAATTTCACAGTTGGAAATTGCATCGTAATTGTCTTGCTTTTCCAGATTTGACTCGGCGGCAAACAGGAAATGTATATTTTATGTGGATGTTAAACACCTGACTAGGTGATTCTCAAGGTGCTGCTTAGGGAAGCATGCTAAGAAAGCACTTGTGCATGAAAATGTGCGAAATAGTTCCTGCTTCCCTGGTGCTACTTGATGCAAAACACATTTAGCTCTAATATACACGGAAATTTACCTAGCCTGACAAGAAATCTAAAAGTTTAGTTTTTCTTCCATTTAGTACTACAACCTTGGCCTGCCGCAGCGACCTCTGCTTCCTCTACCTCCGTCTTACACTTTATCAGCTTACCGGCACCCCACGACTCCCTAGATCGAGGAAGCCAGGCAGCTTCCCAAATATTCTAACGAAGTGGGTGGACCCTGTCCCAGACCTATCTAACTTAGAAAAATTCTTAAGTACATATCGGGAATCAAATCCAGACCTCCCGGCCAGCAGCCAGCAATTCTAACTTCTATACCAAGGAGGACAATTATTTTATCATCCTTTTAATTTATAGTATACTTCAATATTTCTATTTTCTATAATCATTGGTTTAGTTCGCTGGAATGGACACTCTGGCATCACACAAAGAACACACTTGCATTAGGAAAACTCTCGGGCTCGCACCAAATTTGAGCTTTAGACCATTTACTTAACTCTGAATTCGTTTTTCTATAAGACGCCGCAGTTGCTCACTAGAGGGTCATCCTTTGATTGCCTTATGCTACGCCAGATTGCCACGAGTTACCCAAATGAGTATTTTTTGGGATATAAGTGATCCTATATTGATGCACTTCTAGGAAAAGAATCGCACTTTGATAATACTGCATACAGTAATATGCTGGTGTACATGTTGAAACGCATTATTAAGTCGAAACGCCACAGACTTAACTCAATAAGTGTGTTGTTGCTTCACGATAATGCCCGCTGTATAATGCTATTATTTGAATTTAGAGATGTTGAACCAGCGGACTTCCAGTTTTCGGGCCTATGAAATAATATAAATATTTTGAAAGACTCTTATTTGCAGATAAAAATGAAGTAATGGACGGCGTGGCAAATTGTTGAAAGTTTCTTAATAGCATCTGCAAACTCAATGTAAACTAGACCAAGTGTGTTGCAAAGAAGGCTGATTATATCAAAAAATAGACTCGTATCCCAGTACATTTTTATTATAAAAGTCCTGTTATTTAATGACTTTCCCTTATATGTTTAAAATAAGGATGTTTTCTGTATATATGGGAGTATAATGAATTGTTGTTGCTACTGTTGAGTGCACGAGTATACACACATTGCCTTTCAGGTTTATTTTGGTCTCACTTGCTATTTTATGTTCAGCATTGGTCTGATTTGATTCACTTTGTTCATAGGAAGGTCTCGAAGATACCATACATTCAAAGTTTCACAACGAAGTGTTTCTCTCTCAATTGAATACAGTGTAAATAAACGCTTCCCACTCGACGAAATGCGGCGTTTCACCTGCGCCGTTGGAAAACAAACATTGGGGAGTAGCAGAATATTTGAGGTCTAAAGGCGGCAAAGAAAACTGCATATAAAGGGAAAGAACATCTATATCGTCTTTATTTTTGTATCTCGTTCTTTACTAGCAAGAAAACACGATTAAGCTAATTGCCTGGAATATTTTTGAAGGTTTTGAGGGAAAAATCAACACATATAGTTCTTTAAATTTTAATGAGCATGTTCTAGTTATGTTGGCTTCTTCCTTGGTCTTGTAGTCAGCACGTCTGCCTGAAAATACCCAGATCTCTGGTTTGAATCCCGTAAAGTGAGTTTTCAGTAGGATTTTTTTTCCAAACTTTTTCCTTGCCACAAGTGAATGCCAGGTAACTTTTAATTGTTGCGAAATGTTGTTGTTTATGCACTTAACCCTTCGTTGTAATAGTTATGTTTCAAAGAAAATTTTTCTGTATAATAGCGAATATACAATGGGACACTTGTAGTTGCAGTTTTCTGGAACATATACTTAAATTGGTTTTATATTCATATATGCCTCAATACAAGGCTACCGATATCTTTAAAATATTTCGTGAAACGTTGGGTAAAAGGAACCCGTTTAATTTTGTTTGAAATCATTGGAAATATTTGGTTAACTAGGTTAATATTTGACTTGCCTATTTGCCTCTGAATGTGTTTGGTTTTGGCCGAAATCCTATACTTCAATTTCAATTTTATGTAGAATTTGTTCTAGTTTGACTAAAAAGCTGCAGATAGAAATAACATCTAGTAAAAGTGTACCAAAAATAGGGTTAGCTCATTTTTTTCAACACTTAAGTCTCTGAGGAAATACTTCCATTTCTTAAAACATTGCTAGTCTGCCATTCTAAGCAAAGCTCCGATTCTCTGTTTCATATGTCTTTTACAGAATTTAATTTAAATTTCTCGTGTTCCTCCTATATAATGGAATTTAAAAAAAATATTAATATCCCATTTCTTGCACGTAAGAGATGTTGCAGACCAGATATTTTAACATTCGAAACCTGTGTTGTTTCTGTGAACGATTGTGTTTGAATTGCAGTTTTTTTTTCTTTTTTCTTTCTATAGGGACCATTTGCCAGGGGTTACTGTTTCCACCAACAGATATCAGGATAGAGTTCAGTCAACCACTTCAAGTGTCATCTAGTATTATGCTACAGTATGCTAGGGCATATGATGACTGGTAATTTTGTTCAGTGACCTATTTCCGGTATGAAGTTATTTGACTTGCCGTAAATCTATGTCAGGGGAACCTAAGTTCTTCCTGTAGAACTTGCGCTCTTCCCAAAATACCTACCGACTTTGCCCATGTTTGAACTCGCAAATATTGGGATCCAGAGAAAAGTACACAAATTATAAACAAACACACACACACACACACACACACACACACATACATGAAAATGACAGCAGGTAAACGAAAAAGAAAAACTGAAAATTAAATAGTAGAAGGGAAATTGTTTGAAGGACTATAATATTTTAAATATATGCGAACTCTTACCAATAATAATTTAACTTAATGTACAAAAGAACAAAATACAAAGTGGAAATACAGCATGTTATGCAAATGTACAGTTGCTCAAAAACAGACACATTGGTAGAAACAGTAAACAAAGTTCTACAAAGCATTAAAAAGAGTAGTAGTAGCCACTGCTGAAGAAACGTGAACTATGACAAATGCAGATGAAAATTTGAAGACTGTTAGAGAATTAGATATGGCTATAATTAGAAAACTAGTGGATGAGCAATACATTGTGCAATTTATTAAGCACAAAGGATAAGATGACTGAGACGTTTAGAGAGAATGATTAAAAGTGAAATTTCTAAAATAAAGGAAAACCAAAGATGAGATAATGGCACATTTATGGAAAATTAAACTTGAGAGAATGGAAAGTAAGGCAGAAGATAATGGAAATAGTGTAAGGAGCAAGACTCAGCAAAAGCTGCAACGTCAAAGAAGACGATGATTTACTTTAGTTTTGATTCCAACCATTTTAAAGGTTTAAACCAGTTAGGTATTATTTTAGTCAATTTATTTATCGTTTTTTGAAATTTGCCTTTTTTGACATGGCTAAAACCCTTCACTGTTCTCCACCGTTCTTGAAATGCAATAAAGACTTCCTTATGTAGGAAGTTAGACGGGTTAGTTGTCTGTTGAACTAAATTTGACTAAATATTACTAGGAATGTTAGACTTTTGCGGGTTCCAGATTCATGTGCATTCATTCGTCGTACTAAATATCTTTGACTGGAGCGGTGAGTTATTCGCTGCTGATCTTGGGGTTCCAGGCTCAGAAACCTTTCAAGGAAGATTTGAAATGACTGGAAACTCGAGAGTATCAAAGATTGGCATGATAGCACACCATTTTTTTTTTCACGAAACTATGCACGTTAATCTGCTTTGCTAAGTTCTTTTCGCATGTTTAGGTGTAGTCATTTTGTGTTTAAAGTCTATGCCGATTGAATAACACAGGTCTTGCTTTGAAGAATCCAGCAAGCGTGACAGCTAAAATAGATTCTCTCCTGAGCATTGCTATCCAGCGGACAAGAAGTTGCATGGCTCTTGGCTAGAATTTTTGGGAGCACTGTGACCCAGATGACTTGTAATATATATTGTAGTTTTAGGAAGTAATGCAGCAATATATTTTGCACTGTATCTCAGAAATTTATAAAACTATCATATGAGCTTTTTGTGAGATTTAAGAGTGCACTAAAGACGCTGTGTAAACTTTAGTTTATGCTCTAATGCGCATAAAAAGTTTTTAAAAAAATAAATCTCCTTTCCCAATAACTTAAAATGTTGACACAAAATATGCATTTTTTTCAGGATTGGCTGCACCAATCTTGTTGAATATTTGCACACACATAATTATGTAAATGTGAAGTGTGGTAATTAGAAGTATTTAAACTCGCTATTGATATAAATCAACATTAATAAGTAATGACAAATATTTATAATTTTTTTTAAAATTTGAAATGTAATTTTTTTCAAGCAACTAGCATAGATATATTATTCTGATTCCAAGAGGACGTTGCTTGCAGTTTGTCAAAAAAAAAAAAAAAAAAAAAAATCATTCCAATTCCACCAATAGTTTATAAGAAAAAGGCATGTTTATGTTACAGAGTTTTCAATTTTTTAAAAAGAATTTATTTTGTTTTACATTTTTTAAACGTGCATTAGAGATTTAAATTTTACACAGCATCTTTAGTTAAGTTTTCTTAATATATCACAAAATTTCATATTGATAGCTGTAAAACTTTCTGAGATAAAGTGTAAAATGTATACTGTTCCATTTATTTCTTAGCTTTACACTTCTTGTTACCTTAAAATGTTGGAAGTTATAATAGTAAAATAAGAATTATCTTGTTAAATTGCACTATATTGCTTTATTTGTAAAGCGTAATTGTTCATAAATAATGTCTTTTAGATAGCTGTGAGCATTTTAAAGATATTTTAGTATTGTATAATTTGTATCTTATTCAAATTGTTTCCATTGAGATTTGTATGTAAATGTTTACAACCCAGTTTACCATTCTTCTTTTGTGCCTCATTTTATGTATCTACGTAGTTGGATGGGCTGTACATTCTTGAAGAAATTTTACAATATATATTTTCAGAATCATACATAAATCGCCATTTAAATATCTGATGCATTGATGAACTTTTTATATATAAATTTTCTGAAGCATTTATTCTTTGGTGCAGTTTTTACACTTCACGTATTTCTAAACAGCTGCATTATTACAATAATTATTTGGTTTTTCTTTAATAAGTAATTATTTGTATAAAGGAAAGTTTTTCTTGAAAGGTGCTGAATTACTCTTCTTCCAATTTAACGAACCACACACACACACATTTCCACAGTACCTTTGGGGCTTTATATATATCTTTTTCGCACCTATTCTATTTACATTACTTGCCATTAAAATTGCAACTCATTGTGCGTGTTCAGAATAACCATGCAGAAGTGACCCTTTCCTTCGGTTGTTTGATGGAGCCATTGGGATCTTTCACGTCTGTGTGTTCGTCCTACCTCGTACACTGACCTCGTATTGGTTTCGTTGGGGATCTCGTATTTCATCCAACACGAGTACTATTTCTAGGAATGACACCTCGCACTAATACATCACAATTCTCCCTTGATCAAATTCAGATACCTCTGGTATTGCTGTCGAAAAGGTTGGGTCATTTAACGCGTCTCTTATGGGCGTTGCAGTTTTAATTGCCAGCAGTGTATGTAGCACAAATTTGACTGACTGTGCCAGACTGTGATTATAAATCACGAAAGTTAGTACCGCCATGATGTCATTTAAAACTCATAATAAGAAGCATTAACTTATATTATAAGAGATGTTAAAATAATGCTCCACAGAGGCAATAAATTGTCGGTTTGTAACACGTTTCTTATCATGAGAGATCCTGTCTCTAGTAATTTTTGAACAAGTTGGCGAACAAGTAATATGTCTATGGAACACGATGACCATACCGCCACGGGTGGCCGAGGTCGTTAAGGCGCGGACTCGTGAGCGGAAGGTATGGGGTTCGAATCCCACCAGGATGGTCCTCTCTGACTGGGTTTTTTCCCAGGATTTTCCTCAGTCCTCATAACTGGCAAATACCAGAGAGGTACCCTAAACCTAGGCCCGGAACGTTTCCTTCCTTAAAAAATTCTTTCCCAATACATCAGTTCATGTTGTTCACCGCCGGTGGTGTCTAAATAGTAAAAACAGCCGTTAAACACCATAAAAAAACGAAAGTTACTTCACTTTTATTCAAGAGATCGCTTTAGCATATTATAATGTTTGTCACGTGTCACCGTATTATAAATTATGAAGTTGAAAGTTAGCCCGTGGTCAGAAAGTGGTCGCCTGAGCGTGGTTGTAAACTATCAAGTGAAATTCACGCGTCCGTTGGCGTGTGAACAATCGAAGCGCGCTCTAGAAATGTGTTTCCCAAACGTGCCACTGGAATCGATGGGGCGCATTGATCGCCGGAAGAGAAATGAGAGATCGGATTTTTACCATCTACTCGTGCAGTGTTAGGCATCATATTTACTACCTATAAAAGGGGAAACTTTCGTCTTCGAATGTCAGCGTATTACCACATCGTACAAAGGGAACCCATCAGATGCAAGCCTGCAGTAACAAAATGTTTACCTCGCTTCTTTTACTCTAGATGCGGAATCATGGAACTCTCCATCAGTAGCACGAGTCACGCAAAGTGGCGGGATGCTGTTAATAAATGAAGGCAATGTACCGGTAAAAGGATGGCCTGTGGAGGATAGCACAAACTACCATCAGATAATATCGTGTAAAAGCACTCGCTTTGTACTCAGCCGTGATGGAGAGCAGAGGAAAAAAAAAAAAAAAAAAAAAAAGAGGAAAAGTGAGAGGGAATGGAAGAATCAACGCTACAGTCCCCATTTAGGTTAGTTTTCTATCGTGATTGGATTTGGGAATTCAGAAGCGGCTCTTGCCAAACACTTCCTGTTTAAACATCAGACCTGCAAAATGGAATCAAGTTTTAATGCACAGTCCGAATTGCGTTCCCAGGTTCACTCTTGGGAAGGGTAAAAACCCATTTACAATGAATACCCTAAGAATGTAAATGGTAGCGTAAACGTAAGAAGTCGTGCACAATTAAACAAAAATATGTCAGTAAACCTTAGCTACACAAAAATGACATTTTAAACCTATTAAAAGTAAAACGTTTGCTCAATGTTTTGGTGAAAAAAGCAAGCATAACTTTGTTCACTACTTTCGATACTCAGCAGCCACACGACAATAATTTTTTTGTAGTAAACCCTTGTATTGTTATCCTTTCTAAAGAGCTTTAAATGCGACCGATTTATTCATTTTTTGATTGGACACTCAATAGTTCCTTTTCCTTTCAGTATGTCTCATAGAATTTGTTTTGAAAATGATTCCCTGTCCTTTATTTTTACGTTGTCTTAACCAGTTTTGTTTTTAGTATTCTATTTGTTCATTTTTGTTAGAGTTATTTTTGGCCTGCGTCCGTAGTTAAGCGAAAGCCGCCAAGGTCGTTGCCAGTCGCCGATATGGACATGTTCTCTTAGCATTGCTTTTATCAACAATAGCAAGCGCACTCATAATGAGTAAATGTTATAGAAGTTGTTAGACGTAGTTTCTGCTTGAAGAAACGTCCTTTAAATAAATTTGCATTAACTGTTTCCGTAATTTTCATGTTCTGTTATATTTTCTTTGAGTCGGGAGTTATTTCTATATTTTAGAGTCGGGAGTTATTTCTATATTTTAATGACAACATTTCAATTCAATACACTACAGTAAAATGTATTTTACTAACACAGTGTAATTAATAAGATTAACACTCTGCATTATTTCAAATACTCTATTATACTGATTTCTCAATCACAAACTTTCTTAGGTTTACTTTCTATAAGGATGCTTTTTAACATCTTTGATAATTAACGTCTCATTCAATTCAGAGCGTGAAACTGCCGATAAATTTTGCACACATGCCTCTTTTTTCAGGCCTGAGGTTTTCTTACATGCTATAATTCTAGGACACAGGAGCAACGGCTTTACTACCCTTTCGAAGGAAGCCATTTTTACGCCCTAAAATATCAATTGACTCTGGCTGGGTTTGAACCCGCGACGTTGGAACTACGATGCAAATATAGAAAATTATTGGAATATTTACCTTTTGAAAGTATTCAAAAAGTATTTAAATTGTCTATATAAATTGAATGTGTTTCTATATATGTACAAAACCAAATTTATAAACTTAAAAAGTAATAAATAATCACGATATAAAAAGTTTCTGGTAGAAAGTAACTGGACATATATGTAGCTTCTCTGATCATGGTAACGTCTTATAAGCTTCTTGCAATTTTCGTGAAGAACGTCCTGGAACCGAAGCTATACCGATGATGGTTTTGAACATGACAAGAGAAAGTAAACAAAAAATAGAACATGGCATGTCGTGGAATCGATACTGTTGTATACAGGTGTCATTCTGAGCCTCATTTCTGCACACGATTGAGCGGACACGATAGACATTGTTTCTGCTTCGCCGTCATCGATTCCGAAATCGACATGCCTGGCACTTGGCGGTGGGTGGACAAGTGCCTGATACTGACAAGGGGACAATGGTGTGCAGTGTGCAGGACAGCTACTCTCCCCAGAACACACCTGTACTAGAAATGCAGCTCATCCAGAAACCATCGGCTCACTCTCTCTCTCTTGATTTTAATAATATCCTACAGAGTTGCTTCACATGTAGTGGAAGGAAAATATGTCAGTTATACCTTCATCAGTAAGCGCTGCGTTGGTGATAAACTGTCATGTACAACAATAATGCTTCCGGCTTTATGACTACCATTGGATAAAGAAATATAACCTATGCCTACATCGTAGTCCGTTATTTTATATATATATATACTGCTCTAACTAATCCCCTTCTCTGCCACATTTCTCTTCTAACACTGAACAGCGTTGATTAAACAGCCGTTAGCTATTTAGTTATAATTATTGTTTCGAAAATCGTGACTCTTAAGGTACTTTTTATCTAATTTTCAGAAATAAATGGGTCAGATCTGGGCTATATGGAGGATGAAGTAAACTTTTTTAATATTAATGGTTACTGCACACCTCTATTTCATTAACTATAGCTGCAGAAGCTATTATAACCACCACTATCTTACTAAACGACTGAATGGAGGCTTAGCTTTTCATATAACCCACCAAAAATGAAATAGCTGACATTTTGGATGGGACAGTTGAGTAATGGCTGTCTAGGAAGAGGGAGTATTAAAAAAAAAAAAGCATCTTCATGATTTTCAGCAATATTATCTCAAGCTTTTGCTTAATACATGCTTTATAGAAGAGTGTGTGTGCCTTTTTCTCCCTTATACAATTTCAAATCCTTTAGCTGATCTGAACGAATTTTGGGCACTCTTTAGAACAGGCAAGAATGTACGTACGTTTAATGTATAATGCAGAGAAACTGTCCCTTCTCTGTTTTTTTTCCCTCCCTTATACACATAAATACAGAGTGGAAGGGAAATTTACTAACAATCTTTCAGAGGCTGCTGTTCAGGGATGCTGATTGGATGTTTTAATATAGGAAACACATTATCTTCGGCGACTCATCCCAGAATAATTTGATGTTGAAGTGTTAGACATGTATCGTCTCTTGGACGGAGATAAATACATTTTGAAATATTACAGAGGAAAATTCTGTACATGTTATGAAAAGTTAGTTAACCGCTTATCGCCTTCCAATGCCAAGGAACAGATACCGTACAAATTACACAACATTACAAAGAAAAATAAAACAACCTTAGTAGAACAAAACTATACAGGGTGTCCAAAACTCCTTTTACACTTTACTTGATCCGTTGGATGTAGGAAAGTAGTGCGTTATATGCAGAGAAGTACAGGCATTTATGTTGGTTTAAATAGGCAGGCAAAAAGGCAATTAAAATACTAAAAAATAGGCAGTAATATAATTAAAAAAGAAATTTATTAAAAGTGAAAACAGAGAGTAATATCTCAAAATTTAACGAAAATAGGTATTCTGTTTTTATTTCATAATTTAAGTACTTAATCTTACTTTTCTTATCTTGGTTACAAGCAACAGTAGATTTTTTAAGATAATTAACTGTCATAATTAGCCTCTTGTTAAAGAGAACATTTTTCATCGTGAAAAAGAACGTTCTACTTCCACTGAAGGGATTGGAATACATTTAAAACAGCTATTTCGGAAGGACTCAGAATATTCACCTTTCATTGTTGATTTGTTTTATTTAGGGCGCTCTTTAATATCTCAAGTCATCAGCGTCGCATTCAATTCAGGGCGTGAAACGGCCGACAAATTTTGCTCAGAAGCCGCTTCTTTCAGGCTTTGAGTTTCTTTTTCGTGCCGTAAATGTACGGCACGGGACCCAAGACTTTACTTCCCTTCCGAAGGAAATCATACTTAGGATTTTTACGCCCGAAAAAATCCATCGATCCTGGCCGGTTACACCTTTCAGGACATCAAGAAAATGTTGATCAAGACAAAGTAAAGCAGTTTTGAATAGTCCTGGCAAATGAGATAAAGATACGACGTGGTTTCTGGTCGAGTTCATTACGGGTTTATAGGAGAATCAGGTTAGTATCTATTCCTCTTACTTCCATACTGAAGACATTTTAAGGATGGTTTATGGCACAGCTGTACCGCTCTCACCTTTCTCGCTTGCAATTATTTCTTACATTTATGCAGCTGAGAAGTTATTCTTCCCCAAATATTTTCCTAGAATTGTCTCGCACAGATCGATACATGATCATTCGCCAGGATTCAAAACTACAGTACTTCCCTCATCAACTCTATTTCCTGGTATTCGTATGCCCGAGGTAGCCGTGCGTTCCTTTCACTAATGAAGTTTGTGCTATTTAAGAGCTTAAGTGAATGGGTTGAGGAGAAACATAACAAGATTTAATACATGTTTTTGTGAGGCAACATGCCATTTAATTTTTATAACTTTTTTCACTTCGATATACTGAAATTATTTTCTTTTTTAAATACGTAAATAATCGCAGAAAAAAACTATAACGATCCAAAATAGTCAAAAAACAAAGGGAAAAAAAAAAAACAAAATAAAAACTGTCCCTACCAACCAATATATATATGGAAAATGTTAATTTCTATCTGAGTCTGAAATATATCCACCCAGATGTATTAATATGTGAAACCAATGGGCAATTGTTCTTTCTCTCCTCGAGATGCCACTCTGGACTCTGAACGCTATCTCAAAAGAAATAGTGGCTCGATGTGGGCACAAGTGCTTTAAATGTGGAAGAGCATGCGTTGGCCCACCAACGACCAATTACCTTGAAAACAACGGGCGGCATCATGAAAGACTTACCGTCACAACCAACGTTATTGAAATGGAAGAAGGCTTTTGTCACGGGAAGTGTTCTTCACAAGGCAAATATTGGGAAACCGAGCACTCGAACCGCTACTTGTGCCGTTGTGGAGGAATTGTATTTTCCGAAGTGACTGCCATAAATGTAGCATGAAATTCTCTCCCACTTGTACACTTCTTTTTCACATAATCCTATAAATAAATAAAAAAAATTAGCCTACATCTCACTTTGGGTTTACTCTACAATATCATTAGAGACTCTTAACACACACTTTCTACAGAAATGCAACCGAAACAATAAACGTGAGTGAGCAATCTCAATTGCCTGCCCCAATTAACTGCACTTTTACCGGGAACTTACGTCAATAGGTAGCGAAATGAGAAAACGGTATAAATTCTCAAGGACAAGGAACACCTTTACACAGAATGCTTTTTGTACCTATTCATTAAATTAGATAACCTAGTAAACTGTAAGCTACAGTGGCTAAAAGTGGGGGGAAATGGATTTAACTGGCACAAATACTTTTTAAATGTTCAAATTACAAGGTGTTCTCCATTTAATTCATTTTTTTTTTCCATAGACTAACGCAGTCTTTATATTCCTGGTACACGTGGCATCAGTGGTACTTGAAGTGGTGTTTGGTGATACGCGACGAGGGGGTTAGAAAATAATTTTATAACATGAATAAAGTCTGTCATCTTGTGAGCAAAGACTTCGCTGTCATGGTCTCGCATGGTTCAAATTAGGGGTTTTTAAAGGAAAAAAAAAAAACAGTTAATGTTCTCGGGAAAAGAATTTGTCCATTGTACGGAGAACCCGATACCTGGAGGCATATTTCGACTGAATGCAGGGAAACGGAGATTTTTAAGAAGCGAGCATTTACTAACGCAATTTTTGAATGCCAATAGAAGTTTCAACATCTGCTGGGAAGTGTTGGTGCATGCCAGATACTCAAAACAATTTTGGAATATTTCTAGAAAAGACTCGACAAAGAAGGTTAATGGGTATAATGAGAGAGGGGAGCTGGGGAGGAGGTGGAATTAAATGGAAGGGGGGCTCAATAGTAAGGGTTCCATTCATGTTTATATATTTATATATAAAATTACTAATAGAAAACGTAAATATATCGGAGTATTTGTATATTTGTATGTATGCATGTATATTTGTATGTGTGTAGGTATATGTGTATAGACATTTTATTTGTTACAAGGGCAATGTTAGCATATACGGCGTTACTGTATGTTGATAGTTGAATGTACTTTAAAACAGGTACAATAAAACGTCCACTTATATTATTATTTTCAAAGAAATTAACTTTTATGACTTGTATTTTTATTTGGTTTATTTACGGACGCTCTTAAAATCTCAGGTCTTCAGCGTCGCATTCAATTCAGGGCGTGAAACTGCCGACTAATTTTGCTCAGAGGCCTGTTCTTTCAGGCTTGAGAGCCTTTTTCGTGCCGTTAATGCACGACATGGCACTCACGGCTTTACTTAAGATTTTTACGCCCGAAAAAAATCCATCGATCCTGGCCGGGTTTGAATTCGCGATCTTGGGTTTAGAAGGCAGATATGGTTACCACTAGACCACCAGGACCGACTGTGATGACTGGATGGGTCAAGTGGTAAAACATGCAGTGTACGGAACCAGGAGCACTTCTAACTGTGGATTTGGAAGAATTACTTCACCTGGTGCAGAAGAGTTGATTATGCCGCAGGTTGCTATAAGAAACAGGCATTTGTATAAGGTACCTGGCGATTGTATATCCTGTGTGGCATAAGAAAGCGTGAAGAACACTTCAGGGACAATTTTGTCTCTTATCGCCTTGTTCCTGACCGATTTATTCCAATGACTTGACCAGCAAATAGTCTGTTTATTATTTCTCCTCCGAATACAACTAATGTGGAATAAAAACTGACGAATATGATTTATATGATCTCTGGACAATAAAATTAACCATGAATGCCAACACACGGTTACCTGTACCCAACGAACACATAAATAAACTGGATAAACACATCGGTATTCAATTTTTGAGTAAAAATCTTTCAATTAATACTCAAGTAAGGTATTTGTGAACAATGTTTGCACAACATTCTTTTCTTGTTGGACGTGTTACTTCTTATACATTGTTTGAATTCGTTGGTGCCTTATACAAAGGAAAAAGAGATACTGGATTTTGACCATTAAATAACCGCTTATGTTTCCAGAACCTATAGTATCTGCATGGGCGTTAAGATTTGTAAAACAATAAAGAAACAAAAAAGGCAGAATGGCTGAAAAGCTTGAGTGGGAAATGTTCACGTCATGGGTGACACGTGAAAGCTATTAGGTTATCAATTACCGCAGGGCAGCTCTAACCAAATTGCGGGATATGCAAGCTCTCGCGCTCAAAGAATGCATGTGCTTGTTTGCCACTAAAGACTGCGCCAGGAACATGTGACTCATCTGAAGGGATCTGCTTGACAACAGCTGAGTACCGGATGCGCGCAACCCTTCTCTGACTGTAGGGCCACTTTCCGGAAAGCCTGCAATAGCGCCAATTTCCGAGGCAAATTGGATGCGACTCCTTTCTGTCTCTTGCACCAAAAACGCTTTCTGTTCTACGGTTTGAACGCGGCTAGTGCTTTTCAGTGACGAGGGAATTAGAGATTGATATGGCGTACTATAGATCCGTTCCGAAATACTTGAGTACTTGTTTGGTTTTCGTTCTCTAGACGCTAGTATATGCTGCGCACCAGCAGTTCTCTAGAATTCCCTTGAAAGCGATTTCGCCATGGCAAAACTCTTAAGTTTAAAATCCGAAATTTGTATTTTTTATATTTTTTAAATTTGTTCATAATTGGATTATAAAATTTAAAGACACATGTATCCTCCTACAATAATATTATATTTAAAAGTGTATTAAATTAATATTAATACCTTTTTCCCCTCTAGACATTTTAGCCACTACAGGCTTTTGGCCTAGCTTAGAGATCGCTGCATGCTCTACCTTCGTGATTACTGAGAGTGCAGTATTTCAGGAGGGCATGTGGTCAGCACACTGTATCCCACCGGTGGCGATTTGATCAGAGGTCGCTACATTTCTATCAGGCAGCTCCCCAATTGTCCTCACGAGGCTGGGTGGAGTCCATGCCAGACCTCCCTAACTATGAACATTTCTAAGCAGGTACTAGGGATCAAATCCGGGAACTTTTCGGACAGCAATTAGTAATGCTAACCACTAAACTATAAATTAAGCAATCACATTTTGCGTAGTTGAAGTATAATGGGTGTGAAATTTCCACCTATGCCCTCAAACGAGCCATAGTTTGAACCGCAAATTTGTATTTATTTATATTTTACAATTGACAAATACCAGTGTTTATTTTAGCTAATAATTACTATTTCACGTCTAGGTAAGCTACTTTCACTTGTTCTAGTATGTACAGTTAGATTTCATCAGAATAAAGAAAGTGGAAAATTTGTGTATTCGAACCCGGGATTGCTGGACGTGACGTCTGTATCGTATAATTCATGCTTTACATTAAATTTACAGTTCCAAATGCAAAAATTAAAAAGAGGGACCCTTCGGCATCTCAAACCGGCGACCGCGTGGACAAACTCGCGTATCATATGCGCATGTTATGTCGTGTAGTGCCGAATAGGTACCTACTATATCCCGGTGCCGTAATGACTGAGCTACCGGAGAGCCCCAAGCACATAACTACAACTACTACTCAAATTCCACATCCAGATACTTTCTAATGGGGTAAAGGCTGTCGTTGTCGACATTTAACTATTTAATAATTAAGATTACTGCAGTACATTTTTCAGACAGATGTACTAATGCTCTTCCTCCTGCCGGGATGTGAAGGCGGGAGTCCCATAGGGTTGGGTATTAGGTCCTCTTCTTCTCTCAATGTGTTTAAATAACATTTCTGATTCAATAACATACGGTAGATATCATCTTTACGCCGACGGTTTTCATTGCCGTACTGGTGAAAATGACAAAGTTCTAGCGAAATTTAATGAAGGCCTGCTTTCATTACCTTTATAGACTGAAGCTGCAGGCTTTGGTCCATCAGCGGTTGTTCAATGCTGTAAACATACAAAGTAGCTCTCCAGTAAAAATTGCCAATAGTTAAATTCCCTTGACAAAGGCCGTAAAAAGTGGGGGATACATTTCGATACAAACCTAAATAGTAATATTCATGTTATAAAAACATGCAAGAAAAAGATTCCAATAATACATGCGTTAAAAAGACTTAATTCCTTTCCGTTTTGGCAGAAGAAGGTTCTTTTGAAGCCTCACTTCCAATTCTGTGAATTTTTGTTTACTAAAATTGTCAACTTCAACGCGTTCATAATGTTTGAATAAGCAGCATTTTCAACATTCTCGGACATATCACTGCATTTCTCGAATTATCACCCTGCCTCCATTTTAAAGAAAAAAGAACTTTTCACTCTCTGACCTAAATTTATCATACCCTTCACATTTTCTCTCCAAGCTGTCTTTTCCATAAACCATATTCATGTCATACCACGATACCAGATATAATGTTATTATTAACTATCGATACCTTTATAGCTTAATATAGTTTCACTTTCACTGTTTCTCTAACTCTTCTTTGTAATTCCTTATATTGTGTTATCAGAAACTGCCAAATACTTTCACAATTTAAACATATTACTGTTGATTATTAATAAAATCGTGATTATAGCATTTAATTTAATCTTTCTCTACGAATTTAATTATTTACTTGACAAATCTTAGATGTATGTTTATAATTTTATTATGTATAAAGTTATTCTTGCAATTTCATTTTGTTCATTGTAATGGTCAGCATTTTTGTTACTAGTTAAGTACTTAAGTTTTTTTTTTTTTTTTTTTTTTGGCAATGAATTTACTTATAAATTGTCCAGTGAAGCTTTTATCAACAATATGGAATTATTTTGCGTGTAATATGTATTGGACATTTACTGATAGTGTGGAAGAGAAAACCTGATGGTCTTAGCATTACTAATTTAAATAAATAAATAGTGTAACTCTAAGAAAATAAAGCTACATTATATTCACAAGAACTGGTCATTGAAATTGCAACACATTATACTAATAGCTAGCGAAAATTTCTATTTTCATTCGGTTCATTGGCGGTACCGTTAGGATCCTTCACGGCTGTGTGTTCATTCTACCTCGTACACTGATCTCATATTTGTTTCGCTGTGGACTCTTTTCCTCCAACACGAGCACCTATTTCTCGAAATGATATTCCTCTCTCTCGGTATGCCACAATTCTCCCTCGATCAAATTCAAACACCTGCTGGTATTGTTGTCGTATTATCGACGAGTTACCGTTCCTTCTGAGAAAATGTGGGGTCGGTTTAACGCGTGTGGCTGATGACCAGGTGTACTGTAGATGAACGTTTTGCAAATTTTAACTGAGGGATTTCATTTATTATATTGTGAATTCTATGTTCTTCGTTTGAAATTAAAATGAACATTTGATTGTTAATGTCAGTGTAAGTTTATCAAAAGCTATGTATATTTTCTTTTGCAGGTAAATAAAAGATTAAAAGACATATAAAATCTTATTAAAAGAATTCATTATATAAAAGTGAAACCATAGTTATTATTCCATGTACTATGATGTCATCGAACACACTTTTAAACAAAATCTAATTTTAGTTTCTGATACAGAGTTTTCGTTTTTATCACGCTACATCTTCTTACTTTAACTTGTTTTGGAATTAAACTGTTTTCCAAAACTTATAAACAAAACGTTTTTTCATGGTAATAGTAACATTCACTTCTGGAAAACAATTTGTAATGGAAATTGGACTGTATCAGAAAGTGTGGGGAAAAAAAAAAATAAATAAAGAAAACATAGCTTCAAATGACCATAGCTAAGGAAACAATGCCTAAGGAAAGATTAAACATTTATAAATAAATCCTCTTAAGAAGTGAAATTTTATGTGTTTTTCCATTTTTACTAAAAAATTCCATTTACCTGTAAAACAAGTAATAGGGTTACCTTTGAAAAACTCTGAATATTGTAAATTTGTTTAAATATTTGATTGCAATGCACTTATTTTCAAGTGTTTTCTACCATCAATATAAGCAATACTTGGCGCTTATATATAATGAAATTACTTGTACTAGATTCTTGTGAAGTTTTAAACATAAGTGAACACATACGTATTTCAACTCTGTCATAATGCAGGATTGCAGGGCTGTTTTGTTTAAATATAAAAAACGATTTATCGAGTTCGTTAACCAGTAAAATTGGGCAAATGGGGATGAAGGTTAATCTAAAGAGAAACATCTTTAATGAAAAATTGCTCTAGCGGCCGCAATTTTTGTTTTTTCTCAACGAAACTCGGTATATTTTTTTAAAAATAAATTGATAAAAGTAGATTTCGAAAATTATGTCAATCGGATCATTATGAATAGAGGTATACCTGAAAAACGAGCGGGGATTTAAGCGAAAGTTTAACATCGCTGTGGCGACCCCAAATTTAATTTTTTTAAAGGACATTCAGTATATGTCATTGAAATAAAATAAGAAAAATAATTTACGAAAATTAGTGAAATCGGGCTTTAGTACGGGGGGAGTTTACCTGAAACCCAAAATTTAAAAATTGCTCTTGCGGCAACAATATTTGTATTTTTTGCAACGAAACTTCAATACACAACATAAATAAAATAAAAAATATAGTTTCATCAAATCAGGAAAATTGGGCATTAGGAGTAGGGGTTAATTTGAAACCCAAACTAAAAAAATTGCTCTAGCAGCACCAATATTTGATTGTTCATAACAAAATTCCGTGTATACCATTTAAATAAAATAAGGAAAACAGTTTTGAAAATCAGGGAAATTGGATCATTAGGATTAAAGGTTTACTTGAAAACCAAAAATTACAAAGCGCTCTTGCGTTTAATTTTCTCTACATTGTTTTAAAATAAAAGGACATAATACTTCAGTATATAAACTGTATTTATAACGATTGGTATATTTTATATTTAACAAAAACATTGTCATGGAGATAGCAAAGGTAAAATATTAAGTTTATATTTATTTGAGCAATGTATTTGTATGCAAGAACGTTCTGTAATAATAACCTTCAGAAAACGTCAACGTTATATGTTTTTAATACCATAATATTTACATTAAATTTCAAAGCCAATGAAAATCGATGAAACTTTCGGTTGTTTATTGTTAAACTTTACATTGTAATTGTTTCTGAATTGTAACCTGCTTTTGTTTTATTGAAACATACGAAGATCACCTTCAATACACAATGTAACTCGAAGCTTTCTAATATTTTTCTTTATTTTAGTGAATGAATTTTAGTGAATATCAAAGTGTCAATCATGGTTACATTTCAAATGCGCATACAGTATAACTTTGTCTATCAGTGGTGATATATTTCATTTAATTAATAATATACCATTAATTTTTGTGGCTTGATCTAATAATAATAATAATAATAATAATAATAATAATAATAATAATAATAATAACTCTAAAACCTGGTTTCTCTTTTGTGACACTTATAGATTGCAAGAATTGTGATTTTGTTCCCCTAATACCACACAGTAATGCCATTTTTGTTTTATTTCATTCATTAATATGATGACTTTTGTGTATTATTTCAAAGTTACTCTACAAGGTGAGAAATTCACTTAGTTTACGCAGCCTACGTGACAAATTTTTAATAGTAAAAGTTTTAAATAATTCATTTGTGCACTTTAAATGCGAAGGAACAGTTTTCACGGTATTTAATATTGGCGCAGTGTTTATGTAGATTATAGTTGGTAGATTTTCTTCAGCGTTTACTATTCATATCTGCGTTAACAGAATAAAGGTATGTGCTTCGTCATATTTTTGTGCTGTTTATAAGCTTGCAACTCTAATCTTTGAACGTTGTGCATTCGCCTTTATTTCCAAACATCGCTAGTAAAGTTTTTTTTCCTCCGTTAGTGTTTCCGACATCTTCCTTCTCTACGCCTGACAATTTCCCATCGCAGCAGGATTTTCCACCTAAATTCGCACCAAAACTCCACTGTCTTTTGCATGGATTCCAAAGCCCATCATGTCAGCTGGATCCTATTCTCTTGTTCTCTCTGTCTCCTACTGCGGGATGCTATCGTCAGCTGTACCTGACAGTGCGATTAGACTCATGGGTAAGCGTGCAATCTTGCCACCCACTGGGCACAACCTGATAACTTCAGCCAATCAATCACTTTCTGTTCAACATGTGACATACAAATGCTTTCTCTGTTTTTATTTATTTTTTTTTTTTTTGGTTGTGAATATTGTGAAATTATGTATGGCTATGATAGGAAAAAGTTGTATGTAAATAGCTGAATTTTGACAACTAAACATTAGCCTTTTAGGTAGACTTAAAGGCGTAGACTTAGGAAGTTTTTTGAGTTGAAGTATAAACACTTAAGGGCTTCAAGTCACATAAATTACTATTAACGACTTAGATTTCAAACTAAACATATGTATATCTCATGGTCCTCAGCTCATGAACGCCTCTGTAGTCTTGTGGTCAGCGGAGATTTCGAGCTCGAAACCCGTAAATTCAGAGGCCGTTATCTGAATAAATTCTTTTCCAGAGTTTTTCCTTACCTAAGAAGGTGAATTTCTGGTAACTTTAAGCGTCGTGGACTTTTGGCTAATTAAATGAAACGTTCTCATCGTGTCTTTAGAGCTTCGTAATTATTAACTTTAACGTTAACTTAATTCACTTAATTCATTATTTTTATTTCATCCAGCATTCATGGCGTTTTTGATTACTATACTCCGTAATTTTTAAATGAAATATGAGGTATAAGGACCTATTAATACAGGCGTCTGATAATAACTCTAGTACAGAGAGTTCGCGTCACGATTGTTCCGAGAAAGCGGGCTGGAGGAAGCCGGTAAAGCGCGTAGTAAATAGCGGCATACTAGGTCGTAATTGTCCGAGTATTCTACTAATAAACTTTCTTAAAATATGACATGCGCACTATCATCATTTTATTTCACTAACCTGTTACAGTAATTACTCTAAAAGACCTTCGGTATTCAGACATACCCGACATCTTTTGATGAACTTTGCATTTATACGAAAATGTTCTTTTGTTACCTTTCTAATTTCTACTCTTATATTGTCTTTCAGTTTATATGCAGTTATTGCTATAGACTCTATTTTTTGGGTTCCCCACATTAAAAATCGCTAACTTACGGGCCATAACGCTTTAGAAATAGTTCTGTCTTCAAAAACTGCCCTTATAGACTCCAAAGAATCATGGGTAGTATAGGCTATGGCAGAATCTTGTTATACACAATGTCTCTCATAAACAGTTAATTGTTAAAAAATGTGCAATTATTTGAGACGATACCTCTCCAAATTTACGGAATCTTAAAAAAAACACTAGTCCTATTAAAGGATTTGCTGTTAAGGCATACTACGCACCATCTTTTCATCATGCAGAGAAATTTCATGAGTTATATGTGACTTTTCTGTGCTCTAAAAATTGTTTTTCTCTAAACATATGTAACCTACGTAAATGAAATCATGTTTCGTCAGAGAAAATTATTAAAAGCGGATCAATAATACCATTATTAATGTTCTGTAAAACCCTAATACAGAAATTCATTCCCCTTTCATTGTCATGGTGTCGTAATTCTTGAACTATAGTAACTCTATAGGGTTTTAATTTTAAAAGTTTATTAGCCGTATGGTTTTAAGTTTACGAATTATTAGGAGAAAGTTCAAGTGATACCCCAATATCATTAAGCTTTTCTTCAATTAGAACCCTACGTTTAAGCCTATGAAGTTTAGAGTGCACCGATTCCATTTCTTTAAATCTATTGACAAGGTATCTAACTGACCTCTATTTGGAGGTCGAATGCAAGGGAATCTGTCTAGAATTGCCTACACACATGTCCAATTGAATCACTTTTGTTGTAAGTATCCTATATAAATATTCGTTGTTTTAGAGTAATTTTTTCAGCATGCATTTCAATTATGGAAATAAATAATTTAATTCATATACAACACACACACTTAAGGGTAATTCGAAAGAAGTACCAAGCAAACACGTGCTCTATGCCAGTACCTTGACATTTACTAAGCATTGGCTGGAAACGTATGGGCTCGCGAAGAACGAAGGAAAATTAAAATCTATAATACCACTGTTTACTTCGTTCTCTACCGGTTTCCTCCCGCCCACTTTCTCGGATCAAGCGTGACTCGAATTCTCCGCATAGACCCCGTACCCCGAACCCCTGTGCTTTAAAGAATAAACTGGTGGGCCCACCACTCTCTCATAGTTACAAAATTTTGAACAAAATTTCATAGCAGCAGCTTGAAATTTGCAACCCTGCAATGGACGTCAGCATTCTTGGCATTCATTCTGTAATTACTTTTTATAACCATTTATCAGAATGGCAAATGAACCAATATGTTTGAACTGCAACAACGGGAGCGCTGCCATACAACAATTATGCAGACAACGTTGTGTTGTTGATTCAACGATTACACTCTAACTGCAGAATATTGTGCATAAGAAAATAAAATGTAATTTATATACCCAAATTAAAAAACAGCACACGGGAGATTCCACATGAAATCGGACAGAAAATAAGAATAAATGACCTCATACATTTTAAATTGTAAAACGAGGGTAGGTCCATAAGTTTACGGCTTCGCCGATAAGGATTACCGCCTTCACAAAATCCTTATCTGGTGTCATACCTTATCTGTTAAGTAAATAATTGCAACTGTAACTTTCGTAGTTCAGATACAGTTGCATAAAAAAGGCTACGTGTAGAAGTTTGTAACATGTTCAAAATGGAGTTTCGAGCTGTTATTAAGTTCTTCACAAAAGAAGAACTTACTCCAAATGAAATTAAGCAGCGATTGGACGGTGTATATGGGGAAGCATCCCCCTTATATTCTATCGTAAAAGAACGGGCCAAACTTTTTCGAATGGGTCGAAGCATTGAAGACGAAGAGCATGCAGGACGGCCCTTGGCAGTGCTCACTCCTGAAAACATCGCTCTTGTGGAAAGAGAAATTATGGAAGACCGGCGGCTCAAAGTTACACAAATAGCAGCAAGGTTGGGCCTTTGTAAAACAACAATCCTTGGAATTATTCATGAATATTTAAATATGAATAAGGTTAGTGCAAGATGGGTACCTAGACTCCTATACTCAGTCATCTGTTGTCCGGCATTTTTGGACCTCTGCCGTGGCAACAAGAGAGAAGTTCTGCAAACCATTGTTACACGAGATGAAACTGTGGTTCTCTACTATGATCCTTGTTCAAAAGAGATTCAATGGAGTGGTGTAAACTTGGCGAAGCACCGCCTCTAAAGGCCAAGGTTACTCAGACACCCAAGCAGATCATGGTCACAATCTTTTGGGACTTTTAAGAAATACTTTTCATTGACTTCAAGGAGAGGAACACCACAGTAAATGGGCAGTATTATGCTGGCCTACTGCACATACTACGTGCTTCCATCAAAGAGAAAAGGCGAGGAAAGCTGAGTGGTGGTGTGCGACTTCTTCACGACAAGGCGCCTGTGCACACTGCTCTTGTTCAAAGGAAGCTGTGAAGAAATGTGGCTTCAAGGAGATCGACCATCTACCCTACAGCCCAGATCTAGTTCCCAGTGACTATTTCCTGTTCTCAAAACTCAAGAAGGACCATCGAGGAAGGAAATTTAAGCAATGGATATTGTTTATGCTCTTTTTGCATACAAGACTTCTGAATATTTGGGGGGGGGTGATTGAAAAGTTAATTCGAAAATGTGAGAAAAGTATTGCAATAAAGGGTATCTATATTGAAAAGTGAAGTATGGTTTTTGTTTTTATCATATCTAGAAAATGGCCAGACCGGAAACCTATGGACCTACTCTCGTATGTTTTTTGAACACCACAACATAAAAAAGTATTTTTGGTGAAATGTGACATCTAGAGATCTAATATTTCTCATTAACATTTTTAGTTAGAGGTATAACTTTTAATCGGTTAACATAGAAATATGAGAAATAAGGCATTTTAAAGTTTTTGTGTTTTTGCTAAATATAATGATTTATAAAATATTGTCATTTATTTATAAGATTAGAAAAACATATTTGTTATATTTGAACGAAATCATTAAGAAACAATCATGAAAAGACTTACCAAATCGAATTAACAAATTTACATTGACCGCTGCTGTTCGGTATTTAAGCTGTAGGACGGACGCTATCTGTAAGGGTAAGTCGGATTATTCATCCACGAGGATGTGCAGACTCTTTCACATGAAACCAGCGAATTGCCGCTTGATAGGAATGCCCAGTTGTTAATGCTAACAATAACGATATGTTATGCCTCACATGCACATCTCCTCCCGGGTCACCTTAATTGACATTCTCGGCGATTACAAAAAATCTGTTTTTAAGTACGTCCCAGCTCCTAATGGTCCGATTTCTCTGATTTTAAAAAACTATTATTTTATTTCATTTAAATGGTATATAGCGAGTTTGGTTGGGAAAAATTTTTCGGCCACCAAAATAAGGCTATTTTTAAATATAGAAATGTATAAATAAAATATAGAAAGTTACAAATCATTAAGACGACTAAAACAGTTTTCAGGTTTATGTTTTTATTTTATTTAATTAGTGTATGCCCGGTTTTGTTGTGAAGAAACAAACATTAATGCCTTAAGGGTGACTTTTAAATGTTCGATTTCATGTAAACCCCCACTCCTAATGGCGCGATTTCAGAAACAAGTTTCATTTTATTTAAATAGCATTGCTAAAAATAAATATTGATGTCGCTAGAGTAATTTTTAAATTTTTGGTTTTAGATAAACCCCTACTCCAATTTCACCAATTTTAAGAAATTGTTATTTCTATTTTAATTTCATTTTTTTTAAAATTTTCGCTTTAGTTTTACCCGATACCCAATTTTCCAATTTTTCTAGTTAACGAACTCTACGAATCGTTTGTTAATTGATGGTTATATGCCGAGTTTCGTTGAGAAAATACAAAATTGCGACCGGTATAGTGTTAGCAGACATATATGTATTTTTTTCATTGTCATTTTCGGTGCCTAGTGTGTAGGATCGATGAAAATTTGAGGAAATTTTTCTAAAAACTTTTCATAGGTACAATCACGATACTATTTCCTTCGGAATTCGCTAAAAAAATCGATAATAAAGTGGTTTGTATTCTGACAGCGGAAACTAACGTTTTAATCGTTGAAGCTTTTTAGGAACAATTAATTTCAATAAAATTTAAAACAAAATTAAAATTATTCAATAATTACTTTATATAAATATTTTATTAACTATATGCGCCTGTTTATTATAATTTATTTAAGGATGTTCTTTTATATCATTAGCGTCCCATTCAATTCAGTGCGTGAAACAGTCAATAAATTTCTCTCGGAGACCTCTACTTTTCAGGCTTGATGTTCTTTTACGTGCCGTAAATATACATGGGACGAAACGGCTTTACTTTTCTTTCAAAGGAAGCCATAATTGTAATTTTTACGCTCTAAAACATACATGGATCTTTAAGGTCTATAAAGGCAAATGTGTTTTTCCACTAGACCACCAGATCGACATCTAAACCGTTGTTTGATAGTTGTTTTAGCGTCTCTGTGGTACCTTAGTGAAAGAGGAATAAAAAAAACGCAGAGTAAAAAGTAGAAAAGTTGCTCTGTTTGTTGGCTTTTATCATCGCATGACATGATTCAGTTTTTCGTAAAGGAAAACTGATCATGTGAACTTAATATACTTTTTTTTAAAACTGATTTTGAATGGAGAATAGAAAGGAGGTCGATATTCTGATACGGCAGGAGCTACCAGACCGTGTTTTGTTTATTGTCTCTCAAAGTTAAATTGAATGTATCGCGCCTCAGGAACCACTGTCGTGTATATCAACACATGCTTGCTTTTTCAGTTTATTTATATTAGTAATTTTGCTGCACTGAAAACACGCTGGAAGAGCGCTTTGTGGATCCAGATTTATTTCCCCCCTTTCCCTTGAAAAACAGCTATTCCACGTTCCTTGCAACAAATGCTGATTGACTCTATAAGCAAATGCTCTTTTTTATTATAAAAATTATTTTTGCCTATGATCGTATGGTCTTTTACAGCTAAAGATAGACATTTGGATTAGAGCGCCTGTACTGTCTCGAAACTCTATACAGGGTTTACATAAATTGTCTTTCAATAATCACAGGTCGTGATAAAAGGGGAATTGGACGGTTGGTTAATATAAGAACAGGAACTAAATCTCTAACTAGCAATTTTCATTTAGAGACAACGTATTTTCAGCGAGGTTTGCTGCCAAATATCCCTTGAAACTCTTCTAAAGCAACCCTCACATCTCACATGCATTATGTTCTTAACAGTGATTATTAATAAAGGACATCTATCATCTTCCAGCTGACTAGACCGTAAGTAAGGTCTCTGCTCTGAGGGTATGTCAGTATGGCAGTATGATGGAGCCGCACAGTTAAGCAGAAACTGTGTTATGGGTGGGTGCTTTCGGGTTAATGGAATCATCCGATCCGGCTGCCCCAATTCAGCATGGTTACAGTCGTGCCTCACTCGTCTGACATAACGAAAATATTTATTATGAAGATGTAGGAATGCGGTCTTTCTATTCGCAACATCCTCGATTTCAAGAGCAAGGAGTGGAGGTTTCGAAGTAACCATGCTCGCAAAGTGTGGGAGAGCTTAAGACTAAGACATTTTGATTTATATTTGCGAGTTTCTTGTCTCGTCATTTCTGAAGCGACTTACTGAAGTTTTGGATTGCATTGATTACTTTTTTTTTAATACGAGAGATTTTTTTATCAACCTCCGATGGGGCATAACAAACAGACAAATGTGAATCACAAAATGGCTTTATTACCAGGAGCCAAGTACAGTCACAGTTACTTTTCCACATAGTCACCGTGAAGATTAAGACATTTGTCATATCGATAGACGAGCTTTCCAATACCCTCTTCATAGTAGTTTGCCGCCAGCCTACCCACCGTGCACAAGGTTTTCGATAGCCAAGGTGTTCTGTAACAATTACAGAACTGATCTTGAAATATACTGAAATTACACAGACAACTTAATGATGGTAAACCTCCGTCTCTCTCGAACCACTCGATCAACTCCCTGAACAAGATCTTCACTAGCGACAGACCTGCATCCTTGTCCGCCTTCATCATGAACTCAGAATATATAAGCTATATTTATAACGATGCATATGTTTTCATTTTTACAAAATATATCACTCAGAAATATTAATTCAATATGTGTTTAAGAATTATATTTGTATGTACGAGCGCTCTATAACAACATTCAGTAAACGTTTGCATTACACGTTTTTACTGCAATAACATTTAAATTAAATTTCAAAGCCACTGAAATTAGATATATTTTTTAGATTGTAAAAATTTTATTGCGTATATTTGCGTAGTGCATTCTTTTTGTTTCTGCATAGTAACATATTTTTGTTTTATTCACACATAAATTTCTTCAAATGCACAAGGTTTCTTTCTGTTATTTTTCTTATTTTAGTGGTTGTAAAGATGATGCCAAGGTCGCAGTTTCATTAAACATGTTAAAAATACCCACAAAATACATCATTATATGTTAATGGTCATATATTTAATTTAATTAATATTAAACCATTAGTTTTTGTGGTTTAATATAAATAATAATAATACTAATAATAATAATAATAATAATAATAACAATAAAGTATTATAGTTCAGTTTTTCTTTTTATCAGGCTTAGAGTTTATCATGCCAATTAACACACAGCAATGCCATAACTTATTTCATTAATTATTAAGACAGTAATTTCGATTTTATATATATCTATTTTAAAAGCTAGTGAACTTGCTGAGGAATTCGCTTAGTTTATGCAGCACCTGCAGGACTGACTTTTTAAATACATTTAAACGAATCACAACGGCAAAATAGCCCGACAATGATCAAATTCAATAATAATGCCAGACGTGAAAGCCTAAGGAATGCTGGATTTGTTTTTATATCACCGTTAACCAGTTAAAAACCGCAAAACAAAAATGCGAGAGAGGCAAATGATGAAGGTAGAATAATCCATTAAAATTTTAAATTGTTAGGTACCATGTTTATGTGACAAACCATAAACCATACAACTATTTAATTTGCGTTCTCTGATTCACTGATTTGGGGGAAGGAAATATTAGGTCAACTCTTAATGCCCATGATCGAACGTTGCTATGATACATAAACAGACAGCGTAATGAATATAGAACGGCTATATGCATTCAGATATGCAGACAATATTTTTTTTTAAAAAAACGCTAGTATCTTCGATACAGGCTTCTCGCTGTGCAGATCAAGTCGATAATCCAGTTCATCCTACGCGGCGCAGTGTATCCATGACAGCAATGATACGGGTCGGTAAATTTGCTAGATTTATCAGCAATGATGCACTTACGCGTCTCCAAATGTACAAGTAAACCGGTGTTAAGGCACGGAAACAGGAAAGCCATGTTTCATTCTCCACGAATCCATCTGTTTTGGCAATAAGACGAGGCACCAGTTACTCATAAAAAGCTAACATGTCCAAAGAAGAGTGTCCTGTCTTCTTAGCCCAATAAATAAATAAAAACAAAAAATAAAAAAATAAATTAAATAATAAAAACGACTAATTTCCTTGCATTTGGAAAGTCGAAGCCGTGATGTTGAAGATTTTGTGTTATATTTTATGCTCGTGACATGTGCTAATCTCTTTAATGTTGGCAAGGTAACGTACTTGTTACGTGTTTTGTGTAAAATGCATGTAATTTAGTAGTAATTTTTGTGGTGTAGAAATCCAATTTTTAACATCAGCTTAAGATTGGTTTTCTGTCATATTAATAATAGAAAAACTACTTTAATTATACTACAGTTTGAACGACAACACCAAAATCTACTCAAACATAAAACCCAAGGCTTTTCTAACATATATAGAAAGTGTTACTGTGAGTTTTGCACATACATTAAAGAAAAAAAGACATACAGACTACCCTTATACCAACTGTTAAATTTGGGAAAATGGTTGATAATGTAAAATACCCCTAGGCACCCTCTTGACACAGTAGCAATTTATTAAATACTATGTTAGTGTGGCAAAGTTTATAGGCATAACTGTAATATCGATTAAAAACGATTGCAGGAACATCGCGACACTTTCGCTTAGCCTGAACGATATGCAGTAGCAAAACATGCAATAAATGAATGTCAAGTCATACACTTTAATGAAACCAGAGGTGGTTGCAAAATCACAAACCTTTTTAATCTAGCTAGGAAGGAGACATTGGAAATACGACATCCAGACAATTTTAACAGAGACGGTAGATATTACCTAAGTAGAGTCGGTCCTGGTGGTCTAGCAGTAACCACACTTGCCTCGTAAACCCAAGATCGTGGGTTCAATCCTGGCCAGGCGTAAAACTCCTAAGTATGGCTTCCTTCGGAAGGAAATTAAAGCCTTGGGTCCCATGTCGTAGATTTACGGCGCAGAAAGGAACCACAAGCGTGAACGAAGAGATTTTTGAGCAAAATTATCGGCCGTTTCACGCCCTGAATTGAATGCGGTGTTGATGATCTGGGAAATTAAAGAGCGTCCGTAAATAAAACAAACCAACCTAAGTAGCACATAGCAGTCGACCTTCTAAAACCAGACAGAGATAATAAATACTGTCGTCTTTTCAGTAGTCAGTTATTATTCATCTTCCACTGATGATGCCAACCGCAGAAGTTGGCGAAAGTTGTAGCACAATAACTGGAATAACTGGATGAACCACGGCAAAACAGCCCGGAAGATTTTAACTGTTTAAATTCTTGAATGTGCTTTCTTGTGTATTTAAGTAGGTTCACTATAACACCTAGAAGATAATTGAAGTTAATTGAACAGAACATTTGACTGCTTATTTTATATTGTAGCTGATTTAGTTTTCAACACTGAGAGTACCACTTGTTAACACTTTGTTATTTTTTAATATTCACTGAAGTGTTATGCACTTTAAATGTTTAAATCAGCCCACTCTCACACTCGTTTACTCACACTAATATTCATCACTGTTCTGATCTTGTAATTTAAGTGTGTAATATATTTTAAACAGTTTCTTGGAGTGTTCGAAGTTGAGTCGATTTCTTGTGATATTATGAACAAATGACCAAATAAGAAAAAAAGTCCCTCAAGTTGGGCTGAAGATGCTGGGATGTTATATTTCAATGTAACTTCTGACAACTTCTTATGCTGCCGAACAGCGAAGTACAAGAATGTCCGTGGTGTTCTAACCCCCTACTTTTAAGCTCTCCACACTTTCCAGATTTCTCCCAATATTGTTGATAACTATTTATGCCCGAGGGGCCAAGGTGTTAATAAATTCCTCTACTTGTCCATAATGTTTCTTGTTCTGATTCAGTCCCTAGTACGCAGGATGGAGTACATTGGCAGCAACACTGTATATATTTAGCGACTGATTTTTTGCTTTTTCTACACGTGGCAAAATATCCTTATAGCCATCAGGTAGGCGAAGATCCATCGACAGTTTAACGCCATCTGCAACAGTTGCTTCTTGATCATTCCATGGAAAATCAAAACATCGCAGTATTTTGATATCTCAGTTTTTTCTTTGAACACTTCCCATGCGTTTAGCTTTAAATGAGATATGCTTTATTGCAATATTATTTTAATATTTTAATAAGAAATAGTTATTTTCACAAACTGCCAGTTTCAACGGTGGTCACTGAAATCTTCCAGTAGTTTGGAAGCGTGATCCGTCTCATTTGATGACAATTGATATGTTCTAACAGTTTCAGAAGTTGGTATGAAAAAAAAAATGACTTTCGTGACTATTAATTCATCTAATTGTGAAGGAAACAAAATGAGGGTGATGGTCTGTGTGGATGAAAAAATCTGACTCTAAATTCTTCATTGTCCTCAAATTTGTCTAGAACCTAACCTAACCTAACCTAACCTAACCTAACCTAACCTAACCTAACCTAACCTAACCACGAGTGGTCCCCAACTACACAGTCACATATCCTCAAATATTTTTCAAGGGAAGTTTTCCAACAATAACTAAGATGCCATCTTGAAATGTGAAGTATTTCCTTGCTAACAAAGTTGAATTAGACCGAGAAACGGTACTGACTTCAACCACATTTTTAAACTTTTACTATAGGTTCTCTTCTATCTCTTTAATTCCAGTATTAGGGACTTACAAGTGTAAGGATTGTAGATTTACCTTTGCTTACAAGAATGGCTGTTCTAGTGTTAATATATATATATATATATATATATATATATATATATATATGAACGGGCAGCAAGGAGTTTCAGGGTACCATGTACCTACCACTACAGCTGGCCGAGGTCCTTAAGACGCGGACTCGTGAGCGGGAGATCAGGAACGTCCTCTCTGATGTTTTTCCCATGTTTCCCTCAGTCCTTATAAACGGCAAATGTCGGGGCGCTACCCTAAATTTAGGCCTGGAACGCTTCCTTCCTTAAAAAAACCTATCCAATTTATTATTTCATTTCACGTATCATCAGTGGTGCCTCGGTGTTTAAAAAGGCATTAAACAAACTTTAAAAATTGGCACCACCTACAGCATCTCAAGGGCCCTTACTATATGAAGTGAAAGCATAAGGTGTTGGAATTGTGCTTGTTTTTACACTGTGTTGATACACTATCAGAAATGTAGCATATCTTTAAAATCTTTTATATATTTTTTTTTCAAAAATGTAACGACGTTTTTGGAACATGTGCACAGTAATAGTATAATGAAATGAACACATTGATATAACAGAAAAACAAATGCTTTGTAATTCATTCATTGATTTTGTAAATAAACAGACAAAGAGATGAACAGTGGCTTGCTGATTTTTACAGTGAAATCTTGGCCTACATCCTGCATAATAAATTAATAGTTATATAAAAAACTCCCAAAACAATAACTTCTCCATTTTGAAAAGACGTCTTTTTTATTTTAGGAAAGGGGATTGCTGATGAGCTATTAAGTCATGTACTTAAAGTAGCCTGAGGTTTGTCAGATAGTTTTCTACAAATCCTCTGCTGAGATGTGAGAGTATTGAGATTGCATCTGTCTGTAGATATCCGCTGTTTATATGTAACAAAATCAGTCAAATTAAGTTTTAATATCTGAAGAAATATTTCTTGAAGTACATTTTGCTCAGGACACTGTGTTCAATAGACATCCTTCAGCTGGTGGATTGCAACTCATTAATACCAGGCAGATGTTTAAGTGTTGACATATTTTTTGTGATTTTATGTTGCTTAAAGGTATCTCCATAAGTTTGACATTCAGATGCTGTACACAAACATATACAGAGTAGTTCCAGCAGCTCCGGAAAGCGTCACATGTTTTGGTCGAAGTCTACAAAGAGTTGAGAAGCCAATTCTTACATCCGGAAGGTCATTTTTGAATTGTTGATATACTTCTTTTAAATTTCTATAGTTCAGCCTCTTCTGAACATAGGTTTTTTTTATCGTTCTTTATACCAGGTTTGAAATCTACCTTCCCAGACATTATGCAACTAATCAAATGAGATTCATAAAATTTAAGTACTGTTTCTTCAACAGACTCACCGACTTTACTTGTTGATTTGGTCATTAAAGTAATCTTCACACCTAGCAGTCCTTATCCATTTAATGTTTGAAAGGCTTTATCAATTTTGTGTACACTTCAGCTTTTAGGCAGCCTAAATTTTAATTTTCCCACTACTTTTTTATGTAGTTTTGAACTTCTCATTTCATCATTTCATCATGAAAGATGATTTCATGAAACTTTTTGGCTTTCATATATGCTGATAGAGAAGGGGACTGTGAATCTGAGAGAACTTATTTCAGAACTACTGACATATAGTCTTTCAATGTTTTTCTGTGTGTAGTTGTAATCTCCTTTGGTTCAGCTTTTGCATAACGTATCTTTTTCAATTTTACTTTCTTTATTGCTAATTCTCCAATGAATTGTAAGGATGCATTTAGTGCCTCAATGTACACTTAATCAGTGTCATATTCTGAAATATCCATCACACACTTTGCTTGTTCAATCTTTTCGCTTTGCCTGTACACATTATACATGCTTAAATCACTTTTTTGAAGACCCAACCTAACCTAACCTAACCTAACCTAGTATATGTACATTGTACATGTTTCCTGAGAGTATCACATTTTCTTTGATTGAGTTGATAAAGTTTTATGTAAAGATCTTCATGATATCATGTTAGATAACCCTGACCTTAAACAATAATATTCTTTTGCTCAATTGAAAGGTTTTCACAGTTTCTTATTGAAGCAGAACATGCAACAGCACATAAAAATTCTATTACAGGGTTGAAGAGAAAGTTGCCACCACAATTAAAAAAAAACCATAAATCTAGAAAAGAAGTTTAAAATTCTCTGAAATAAATTATTGCAGCGTTTTGTGATTTTCCAAGTACATGTATTAACATTTTACTTCCTTATTTATTGTGCTTGTTTGGTTATATGCTTAGCTGTATGCTTTCACACAACTTATTGACAACATATAGCCATGATAGCCAACCTATCAATACATATGATCAAATATCCCACAAAACAGTAGATCAGGTGAAAAGGTCTGTCTCTTCTCTTATTCGTAAATACTGTGACTGTTCATAAGAGTTTAAGCTTTGTTGTTTTCAGATTTTTTCTTGAGTCAAACATTGTTATGAGTTTTAAGGATTTAAATTATAAATACGAAAAAGACATTTCACAAATAATTTAGTCTTATTTTAATAATGGTCAAACTTAGTTTCATATGCTACATTTTTTATATCATAGGTCATGAGCTATAACAAAATTTAGAACTCATAAAAATATTAACAACTTACAGTACCCATTACGGAAGCACCATTTACACTTTAAAGATAAGGTGAAAATTGCCAGCTTCATATTATTAATAAATCATTACCACGTAAACTATTGAAGGGCCAAAAATAAATTTTTGTGCGCTTGTTGTTGAGGTGGAACTTGACTACCACACAAAATTTGAAGAAAATCAGAGATATATGCTTTTAGATAATTTTCAAAATATTTTTGCATATTGACCATTTGTATTTTCAAAATAAGGATTATAAACATACAGTTTGAAAGTACATTTGATAAACTTTAAAATGGAATACATAAAAATATTACTGTTTTAATTTTATAAGAATTATCAGCAATAAAGTAGCCTTCAAATCAATACATAGATTGGTCTTTTGACTAGAGTGGTGACATGTTTGAGTATAAATTCACCATAAATTATGAGACTTATATGAAAAAGGCATATAAATGGATTTAGGATTTCGAGAAGCAGGATAGTATTTGTTATATCAGCCTGGCAGTGGTTAACGTGCAAACTGACGCTGAAGGACGCCCTGTTCACGTGCACGTTTTTGACTTTGAGTTGGTGCAAGCACATTGCACAGGTTTCATTGCTCAGAAGGAGTTTTCGTGTTCCGGCAGGCACGGGGGAATTTGCATACTAGTACGCTACACTGTTTTGCGGAACCCCCCCGAGTAATTTGCCTGATTGGCTGGGAGGTAGGGGGAACTGCTTTGTTGGGCAGGGTCTAATGGTTTCACCACTGCTTGTCTTCCGATACTTTAGAAGGGCTCTTCAGTCTCTTTGGAATTGGCGTGGATAGTCGCTGTGTACTTTTCAATAACACGGCTCTCTTCTGCTACTGAATATAATAAACGTGTGACCTACCTAGCGAGTTGGCTCTTGGGTAACGCCTGAGATTCATATTTGGAAGTTTTGGGTTAGGTTCATGTGCCAGCCAACATTATCATACTTGTTTTCGTGGTTTTCCACGAAACTGATTAAAAAACGAAGTGGGTGGAACAAAAAACCAATAAATAAAGAGTTATTGCAAAGTTATACTCAAATTTAGGAAGAAAAATTATAAGTTTAATTTTTTAATTATTAGTTTTACGATCCCATATGACTAAATTTTTTAGGAGATTGGCGTTAGGTTTTAATTAAGGTTCTTAAAAAGTGCTATTTTGATATTTTCTCTTCACAGAAAGAGTTGAACATGATGCAGTTTTTCACTAAAATTATCCAGATCGTAGCTAAATATGTATAACAAGTATACAACCTCTACACTTAGGTTTCTATTATACAAAAATATTTAAGGAAATATATCTTGAAATCCCCAAAACAATGTTATTACCTTAATGAAGTAATACTTTTAGAATAATTCCAATAGAGATATTATTTAATTTCAGACACTTTTGTTTAAAGATAGCTAATATTCCGTCACACAGAGCGATTTAATATTAAAATGTTATAATATACTTATAACAGAATTAATGGCAATTATTGAGCTTTTCAGTGCAGCAACACGTACACTTAATCCCTAAAAATGTATGTATAGCAATATTGGAAACAAGAAAGACTTTAGATATAAAACTTATCCTGTCAGGCTGTGTTTTACCTCTCAGCTACTAAGCCTGCCGCAACCGCGATGCTCGTAGTTCAACTCCGCTTCCTAAAACGTGTGTACTTTATCTTACAGAAGATGCTGGTATTGTGGTTCTACCAGACTAAACAGATCTTGTATTGGGAAAACACATTTTTAATAAATTATTGCCTTTGTGTACATTTAATTGCCAATGTTTTCCTATATATTACGTAACCCGCAGCTGTGTGCTAATTTTAGGAGTGATTTTATTGCCGAATACTTAACGTTTTACGCCAATTTGTGCATAATATTGGAATTTTTGTTCTGAAAGACCATTTATTAGGAAAAAAAAAAAAAACTAAATAAATTTTGCACGCAAGCAATCAGAAGATTCGAGTTTAAAATAAACTTTATAACTAGAGATTTGCTCTACCTCAACTATTCAACCATCTTCGAGAATTTCGGTAGTGTAGGCCGAGTTCATTAAGACGCGAACTCGTGAGCGGAAGGTCTGGGGTTCGATTCCCACCAGGACCATCTTCCCTGACCGAAGTTTTTCCAGGTTTTTCTTCAATGGTAAATGCCGGGAAAATACCCTAAACTTAGGCCTGGGGTCCTTCCTATTTTTTTTAAAAAAATTCTTTCCATGTTTATTATTTAATCTCGTGTATCTTCATTGCCCACCACCTGTGATGCCTCAGTAGTTAAAACGGCCCCTAAACGCCATTAAAAATATTGAGAACGAATGCATACTGCCGTGAAACCGGCAGGAAAGTAACTTCCAAAGACATGCTGCAGGCTGCGATACATTTATTGTGGCTTTCAAGTAGGAATAGTTGTGAACAGTAGCCAACGGGAAGCGATAATTGGGTGTTACCGCTTCACTCATCTGCTCTCGTTTTATATTTCGCACACTATTGCATTGTTCTCTCGCGTAAATTGCCTTAACGCAAAAAAAGTCGTATTTAAACAATTTTAAACATAGCATGCCAATTTAAAAACAAATTAATTTGATCTTTAAATTCACAGAAACTGGCAATGACTTCTGTGATGCTGTCACCACTATCGGTTACGCGGAGGCAGTTAGACATTGTCACTGTCTGTCATCTGGGTTTTGGTTATTAATAATGATTGGATCTAAAATCCCGTCGCGTCCTATTTCTTTTATCAAGTCGTCCTCTTGTCACTTTCCAGCATGCTGAGCACAGGATTCCTAAGTCTTTTAGTGTCACTTTGTCAATATTTTCGTGAATAAGATGTTCTACATTTTTCTGTTTAAACTTTTTGCCACACCCCGTTTTATTTGAGGTAGTGTTTATAACTGATATTAGCCTTTCCTGATATATTATTTCAGTTCAGAATTTTAGTTCGTGTTTGTTTTAAGTTCTCGCGAAATGCTACTAAAATAATTTCGTTCCATTCCTCATTCTTTCTTAAAATTAATAATGTGGTCTCTCTAACTCTTTTTGATTCCGTTTTCGCAGTTTTTACTTATAATGAAAATGTGAATATCCAACAACTGGCGGATTGGTTCTCCATCTCTCGATCACGTTGATATTGCTCATAGGCGCATGCGTGAAAAAAACATAAAACAGTCATCTCAAAGTGAAAGATACCACTTGAATGTTGACAGATTTATAATAAAATATTTAAATTGTTACCATTTATAACAAAATATCAGACCAATATTGCAGAATATGTTCTGTAATTTAAAATAGGAGTTCATAACTAAGGACCAGACATAACTTAATTCAATGTATGCCATAGTATGGTAAAAAAAAAAAAAACCTCTTGCTTTTTCATCGTGTCACTTGTAGCTCTCTACTAAAGCTTTACATTATTTTGTGAAACAAAGTACAATTTCATATTTTACAAGGAATTCTAAATATATGTAATTTATTATACCACACTTTTGCAGAATAGGAATGAACATTTTGTGGTCATACTTCCCAAAGGAAGTTGAAAATTAATTACAACATTAGACAGTAATGAGTAGACTCCTAATTTTTATGCAAGTGCATATTTTTTCCTGTAATGTGTCATCTGAAAACTTAAATCTTTGACATATTTGCTTACTAGTGCCATTGTACTTAATTTGGTAACAGTTTCGAATAGTTAATCCAGTACATATGCCGCTTTTGCACACGACATTAGTTCCGCCGCAATCCAGGCGCAATAACACAAGGCGTGGTAAAAAATAATAAAGTGGAACTGAAACATGTCTAAAAACTAATTTTGTAATAAGGAACTATATATTGCAACTAGAAAGGTAAAAAGAGCACATCCCTTATAGGTATAAATATGTTGCTCGAGCGCTTTGATCTATTAGCTAGTAACTACCTCGCATAATCCCTGCCCGATCAACTTGCCAGTTGCCAGTTCAGGCCACCTTTGAGTTTTCTTAGGTGGGTGTCAAATAGTCAACAGTACTTAGCCGCGCGCGGTTTTACCTGCTCAATGGACGTAGGAATTCAAAGATAAAATAAGAAGAAGGTTTGTGAAAGGATGGTGCCAACGGCACGTAGTGTTCCCAGGCGGTCACCCATCCAAGTATTGTCCATGCCCATTGCTGCTTGACTCGGGTGATCAGCCGGTGTCTTCAGCATGGTTAGCCGTTGGCTGGTTATCGGGAGAGGATTTGATCAACCCAAGGGTCAGAAGCTAGTTTTCTGTTGGACCCAGGTGTGTCAAGCAGTCATACTCGGGTTGGACGGTTGTCTGGCAACCTGGTGTTTCAGAAATTTTACATCCAAGGGGTCTCATCATGTCCTTGGGAAGCCTGTAAGATCTGCATCTTCTAGGGGCCCTATGGTCGTTGTCCCCTGATCTTACCAGTTCATTTGGGTTGTTCGAGATATCATGGAGTGTCCAGGCTCTTTCTCGTACGACGTGTATGATGTACGAAACGTTGGACTGGTGTGTAGGATGTGGGCTGGACAGCAGCGGTCGGTGCCCTACATAATCCTTAGCACGCGGTTCTGCAGGATCGTGGTCGGAGTCCCAGCTACCCGAATTTCACAGCGGTATAGAACCATCGCCTGTACTGTGGCACGGTACACGCGCAGTTTTTGGGTCAGGTTCACGAAACAAGAGCTCAGGGTTGGGTACAACTGCCGGAGAGTTCGATAAGCCTTTCCGGACTTTAGCGAGCATATGTTCCCTATAGATCAGCAAGCGGTCCAGCAATACCCCTAGATAGCTCGCGCAACCGCCGGCGATGTAACACGAGGTCCTGCCGACACCGAGGATGTCTGCTCTGAGTCAGGAGAATAGCGCCCGGCCACCTTGGCGGTGCATTACTTATATAGCCTCAGACTCCTCCTACTAGTGATGATTGCACCCTCTCCAGTGCGGATATATGAATAGGCACCATAACTAGGATTCTAGCGGAATTTTAGCGGACAATTCGGAAAAAATGGAATACACAATTAATTCATGTACATACACACGCACACACTAACCTTAACGCTAATCTCAGGTAAACCCTAGAAACCGATGGAACCAGTGATTGGATGCGGCGAGCTACGGCCTAACGGCCTACGTTTGCCTCCTTTTCTTTAAAAATAAGTTGATAGTGCATTGTGTGTAACTGTGTTAGGCGGTAAATCGTTGTAGTGGTGGCAAATGTCCTTTAACTCTAGCAAAACCTATGTAGTGTCATCTAGCGGCAAAAACCATAAGCAACTGAACACGATATAGAAAATAGGTGAGTGATAAGTGTCTTAAGTTCTGGATAAACTATTCGGAACAATTACTCTTCATTTTAATTCTATCTATTTCTACACATTTCCAATAATACTACATATTTTTAGATAGCTATACTTGTTTACATTAAACTAACTTCGTGCTAATGCCGTATAATTAAACGAAGGAAACTATTGGAAATTATATATTATTTTACAATTTTAAACTGCAAGCAGTCCGGACATAATAACATGCATATTTCAGCATATAAGAAGGATCAACCTCTCCAGTATAGACTGGTATTTCTGTATTTAATCTGTCATCTTGCACCCCTTTTAAACTGCAGCAAAAACCAGCTGATTGATAGGTCTCTCTACATAATGACCGCATTGGCCTATCACCTGAAAGCAACCAACTTTATAGAAGGTATGTCCATAGGTTTCCAGTCTCCCTGAAAAGGATTATCGCCTTCACAAACCCTTATCTGATGTCATACCTTATCTGTTAAGTAAATAATTGCAACTTCTGCTCCGCTATGTTCAGTCGTTCAGATATAGTTGCATAAAGAAGACTCTGTATAGAAGATTGTGACATGTTCATAATGGAGTTTCGAACGGTTATTAAGTTGATTACAAAAGAAGGACTTACTCCAAATGAAATTAAACAGCGATTGGATGCTATATATGGGGAAGCACCCCCTCATATTCTGCCGTAAAAGAACGGGCCAAACTTTTTGGAATGAGTTGAGAAAGTATTGAAGGTGAAGAGCTGCAAATCGACCCTTGGAAGTTCTCACTCCTGAAAACATCGCTCTTGTGGAAGGAGATATTACGGAAGACCGGCTGCTCAAAGTTACAGAAATAGCAGCAAGGTTGGGTCTTTCTAAAACAACAGTCCTTCGAATTATTCATGAAAATTTAAACATGAATAAGGCTAGTGCAAGATGGATGCCTAGACTTCTTTCCTCAGTGCAAAAGCAGCAACAACTCATCTGTTGTCAGGCATTTTTGGAGCTTTGACGTGGTAACGAGAGAGAAGTTCTGCAAACCATTGTTACAGGATATGAAAATATGGTTCTCTACTATGACCCCTTGTCCAAAAGAGAACCAATGGATTGGCGTAAACCTGGCGAAGCACCGCCTATAACGGCTAAGATCACTCAGTCAACCAAGAAGATAGTGGCCATGATCTTTTGGGACTATGAAGAAATACTGTTCATCGACTTCAAGGAGACAAACACCACAGTAAATGGGGAGTACTATGCTGGCCTACTGCACAGGCTACGTGCTTCTATAAAAAAGAAAAGGCAAAGAAAGCTCAGTGGTGGCGTGCGCCTTCTTCACGACAATGCGCCTGTGCAAACAGCTCTTGTTGCAAAGAAGCTGTGAAGAAATGCGGCTTCAAGGAGAGTGACCATCCCCCCTACAGCCCAGATCTAGCTCCCAGTGACTATTTACTCTTCTCAAAACTGAAGAAAGTCCTTTGAGGGAGGAAATTTAAGTGTGGCGAAGAGGTGAAGAATGCTGTTTATGCCCATTTTGCGGACAAAACTTCTATTTTTGGGGAGGGATTGAAATGTTAATATGAGAATTGTATTGCAATTAAGGGTAACTATATTGAAAAGTGAAATATAGTTTTTGTATATATGATACCTAGAAAATTGTTAGGCCGGAAACTTATGGACAGACCCTTGTGTTTCATGGAAATGGAGCAGGTATAGCTTCATCATTTATTCCAATATTCATATAAACATTTTATGGCTACAATGCTCTTATTTGACACCAGTTCAGTTTTTTTAGTTATTATCACAGGAGAACATTGAACAGTTGTGAATCTCTATCAGAATGACTTAGTTGCAAGTTTCTTAGCCGCGAAACTACGGTATGTATGGCTATGGATGATATTTTTAACTCCGGTAGAAAAGTTGTGTGTCAAGTGTGTAACGAAACAATAGACTGTACATGCAATCTCAATTGTTTCACCATAAAAATAAACAGTTCACTTATAAACAAATTTAAATGCGTAAAGATTCGACTTGAAATGAGTTTCATAAAGAAGTGTGAAGCCATTATCGTTGTAAAAATAATAAAAGCACTAAAATATCATCAGAACTGTCGTGTTATGTCAAGAATTGTTTTCATTAAATAAACATATTTTCCGATATTTCTTCATATTAACTCCTAATAGTGACATTGTGGTCCATGCCTTGATTGATTTTAGGATTGCGTCAAAACATATGATATATATACAGGTGTAATTTGTGTAAATTTTTGTTTTAAATTTAAGTGAAATGTTTTTGGAAAAATGTTAATTCCTTGTGCAATTCTGATATACATTTTTAGTACATATTTAAGGCTTTTTTGTATATTTATGTACATACTTGAGTAATATTCGTAAAAATTCTCACAATGGAAATGAGAAATGTTTTTTCGTCTTTACTACAGCTGGATCGAAACATTCCACTATTGTTGTGTCATTGATAGAAATATATGCAGCAAAGGCATGTAAGGAATATTTTTATCATTTCCTGATTTATTTTTCTAATAGAAAAAATCGAACATGATATTCACACTTAAGTTATGGCTAGAATTCTAAAAACATTGCTTTGAAAGCGTGGTAAAATGCACCCATTTATTCTATGTTAAAAAAACGGATTCTATTTCATTTTATATTGCAATTATTAGTATAAACAGAAATATTGACATAATCCCATACCATCCATACTTCCCATTTACAGATATTTTTGGTTTTGGCTTGTATTTTTATTAGTTATTTGTTTGAAATTAATCTGTATTGTTGTTTGTGTTATTGTTTTAATTGTATCTTTTTTTTTTTTTTCAGCGTCACCATATATGTGCACTCAAACGTCTGTACTTGTTTCCCAGTTTGGCACGCTTGCAATACCATACCACATTACTGATGATAGAGGTCCAAGACTATTTTCACCATGAGGAGAAATCCTCATGACAGGAATGAAAATTGAACTCGGGACTCCGTATTAATTGGTAAGTGCTCATATCTCTATGTCATAAGCTGGTATCGTAAATATTCAACTTAGTGGAAGCAAAACAATGAAAATGCTGTACATTTACAGTTTTAAAACATTGTTTGTAGTTAAAGTGATCCCATGAACAATCTTGGCAGTCCTGGAAACTAGAGACAATAAGACGTTGAACACTTAGCTTATGGCACATTACCTTAGCTAAAGTACCAAGTCAATGAAGCTGATAAACCTGCATTTGTTTCGTAACCTAGTCCTACTTATGCACTCTGTTGTACAGAGAATCAGAGTAAGTGCAAGTCCGTTGTACTGCACTCTGTGTTTGAGATTACACAGGGTCCTCATTGTGCTACGCAAGCAGAAATTTATTTTGCCAACTGCATTACGGCTTGCCACCTGAAAAAATATTTCGCACAGTCGAAAATCATAGCTTGCATTTTTTTCGGGGGGGGGGGTTATTTCACTATTTATAAGCGGCAACTAATAATTAATATTGTACTTCCTCTCATTGTAAATGTTCCAATTTCCATTCTCCACTGTGAGATATGCCTGAATCCATTTAAAAATATTTTTAGACCCTCGCTGCAATTCATCCTCCAGAATATTGCAAACTGATCTTCAGTATATTTGGTACAGCAGTAATTTTATATGAGTGAAGATGTAGCAGGTGAGTGGCATACTGCCGACACTTGTCTTCAATCGTGCTAAATACTTTCGAGGAAAGGTTTCTAATTGATAGTGTGTTTCATCAAGCTTTCCTTTTATTAAAACTCTATATTTTGGTGGAGATGTTACTTCTCAAAATTGTGACAGATCTTCACACCCCGGGTGTGAATTTAATAATTATTAATGGTAATAATTATTAAATATCTATAATAGCGAGTATCAGGAAAATGTATTTAGGTTACCTGTACGCGTACCTTTCTGGCCCCGAGCAATACGTCTTCCTATTGTCACAAACCTAACAAAGCTGCGTATGCAGGTCTGCTGCACGAGTGGGAATTATAGTTCTTTCGTATTGTCACTTGTTAAAAATGCCCAGAAGTTTGTTAAAATACCACAGGAGCATGTGTCGATGAGAATGGCTCCTTTCACTGTGACATCGGATGATCACCATCTCACCAATCAAAGACCAAAGAGTTGAAAATGGTATAATTATAAGTAAAGTGAGCGCGTATGGGAACTCACCAATAATATTTGAATACTTTGAAGACCCAGTAAGCCGTGATCTCCTTTCTGTAGACCCTGTGAGCTCTCAGGACCACTTGGGAACTCTTTGAAATTATATATAAGGGGAAAATTCCTTGCGAAGGCATCACAGTTTATTCAGTTTTTGCGCAGCGAGGCAGAGATGGAGTTCAGTTTGGGCAGTAGACACTTTTAGGGGTTTCAAGGCAGCAGTGTAGGCAAGCTCAGATCGGCTGGTTCGCACAGCTATATACAGTTTTGACTTCAGTTTATACATCGCCGCGGTTATGCGAGCTTTATTCATTTCAGCGAAGCCCGCTAATCTCGTCGTTAAAGAGGTAAGTGGCTGTCAAAAATTATCATGCAAATAAACACTTCCAGGGGTTGAACGAAGCACTGTCGTGTGATTTAAACCATTTCCTTTCATATCCTTTTTCCCGTGACTACGAGGATTTCCAGCCCCTGAAAGACCCGGCGTACGAAGTGGGGCTCTCGGGTAGATGCTATACCAGACATTATTATATCGAGATGGCCGTGGGCCGGCAACAACTAATCATAATTTGATCATTTGGAATTAACGCCGCGCCAGCGAGCCACTCACACCAACAACGACAAATCCCGCTTGAAAATTTAGCACGAAATGCTCACCCACAGTATTTGATATCATTGCCACATAACAATCATAAAAAATGTTTGTTCTTATGTATATATCATTTCACCATACAACACACAGAGTAGAAAACCGTAACACGCATTTCCTACAGAAGAGCAACTGAAACATTTCGCAGGATAAACAAGGCTGAGCAAGGTCAATTACTTACATCAGGAGAATCGTTTAACACTAGTCCAACCAGAAACAGCGCTTTCGTTGACGCACACGCAATCGGTTCTTCTTATTCAAATGTACACTGGAGCTATTAATGAAATAGGCGTATAATGCATTCGATAAAGTGTTGTTAAAATATCTTGGGGCAAAATAATCACATTTCAGCTGGAATTTATTGTAAGAAGTTTGACTTGGTTCATCTCGTATTCAGTAATTAAAACTATTAATTTAATTGAATAAACAAGTATTAAATAAATTTTTGACGGAGTTATCAGACTGCAAAGAAACATTTTATGGGCCTTCCAAAATGAAGGACCGAGGAAGCGTGAGTTAACTGCTCACCATCTCATATCGTGCACGTAATGGCTACATAAAGGTGGAGTTCACCGGATCTTCTTGGCTATTGGTTCTGCAGCACATTTAGGATAGGATCTTTAAAGTGTATTAAACCTGCATCTAGTGTAACACTTACTTGTGCCGCTAAAATAGTCAGGGATGTCCACGAAAAACTCAATGGCAGCGTAGATTTGAACTATTGTGTAAAAGTAGAGGGGAATCAAAGGACCTTACATATAAATTCTATAATTATATTCTATCCCCTTCAAGTGATAGAAGACTTCTGAATGGTTTTAATTTTATGAAGGTATCGATACCAGCACTTCGTTTTTGTGCTATTGTTATAATTAGGGATTTTAACGAATAATATTTCTTCTATCTAAAGATGAAGAATTAGGTAAATTGGAGAGTACTGTTAGTCATGACTTGGTTTTTAAATATACGTGGATATCTTGGAAAGAAAAAAGTTTTCGTGTGTTACTGTAATCTGCCATTCTAAAGATAAAAGCATTTCTGCTCTAGAATCGCGGATCTTTGACCTACTGGCTTTCAGTATATGGACAGAAGTCAACGTTTTTTAAAATTTTATTTAAAATAATATATTACGAGTAGTTAATGTAAGAGGATATACGTTTGTTTCATTTGGCACTTATTATTAATTTTTGTGTTATTTAAACAGGTACTATGGAGATTGTAAAATATGTTTGAATACAAATAGTTCAAGTTATCTAAATCCATAGCTCTATACCCCTTGCGTTTGTATCGAGGCAAGAGACTTAATATTATATCCTGCAGGCAGCGGAGGAATATAAAATTTTTTTTGTATAGTCTCCTTTCATATTATGAATGATTATGACTATTTAACACATGTGACATCATCTTAAAATGGACCAATGAAAAGAAACGAAATTTTGAATTTTGTCCACACAGATTACGGAGTGAAATTATCGAAAAAAAATGTCTAATCGATTTTATCACGCGTCGTGCATTTGTCTTGTGGTCATTGTAGCCAAATCTATACCTCCACTATATTATAGCAACAAAAGCAAGGACAATTGACAATCATAACGAAAAATGGACGGTTGTTCAAAATTGTGCACCTACCCTCGTACTACGTGAAACTTAAGATAAAATATTTGTCCGGTACAAGAAGTTGCAGGTTCAACAACTGTAAACTTTCCTCAACTGTTCAGCTAATCCATATGACCGATAAGTGTATGGTTTACTGTGTGTGTATGAAGCTCGCGATATTTATCGAAAACTTATGAACGAAAATAAATTCCCCCATTGTTGAATCCAGCTTTCCCGCGTTATTACCCAAAGCTCCGGAAGCGGACCTCATTTTTTTTATCTAGTGTTACACATGTTCATTTTCATTGTTTTCTTAAGTAAAACTTTTAACTTATTTTTCTCATCAAGGTTTAAAGTTACCTTCAAACTCTTTCCTTGTGTATTAGGTATTTGTTTAACTAGTGTGCAATTTTGGTCATTCTGATATGATTGTTTGGCGCGTTAGCGGAAGTAAACGCGGTAATTTTTACAAATGTTCAAAATGAAGGTTATACACGTGTTGTGTACAGCGTTTAATACAATTTTGCCAGTGAAATATTATCTAATCACATTTGTAAAATGTTATGTTATGACGTAGTAGATTATAAAAGAAGTCGAGCGAGCAGATATTTTGTTAATTTCTCAAAAATCGAAAAGTGTACAGAAAAAGGAAATGACAATTTCTGTAGATGGAAAAAATAGAAACGTGTTAGTTCAACTAATGAAAAAAAACGTGTTAGCACATTTTTAGAACCGGTGAACGTATAATATAGCGTTTATAGATTTTTAATAGGTAAATAATTTAATGTTTACATTCTTAGGTTTGTTAATTTTTTCCAGTCAAAGATTTGTACGCCTTCGGCGCTCTGGTGTGTATATTCGAAAGTAAAATCAATGTAGGAAGGGTAAGAGAGTTTTCTTTTAGTATAATAGATGTTATTAGTGGTTGAAGATTAATGATTTGAAATGAAATAAGGTGTAATGCAATTAATTACGTTTTAAATGTTTCCAAGATAATGGAAGTTAATTATTGATAGTTAATAACTTACATTGTTTATTATTTTCAACACATTTGTTTAATAAAATGATTCTCGTGTTTGAATGATGGCATGCTGGTTAGGGCTTTTACTTACAGGTACTTTGTTTGAAATAGTGTTGTGATGGCGTTGGTAATTTCATGGAATACTAGTTTCTAAATAAGCTTTTCTGATACCAATGCCAGAGTAGGCTAATTGGTTTATAACGTCATAAGAAGCGTGTTTTAATTCTAGGATTGAATAAATTGTCTATTTTGAAATATAAGTGGCAGGAAAAATATTGATAGACGAAATGGACCGGATAATTATGTATTTTTTCAGTTTCAAAGGAGAAAATGCAAATTCAAAATTCGCACAGATAGTGTATGTAATAAGTTTTATTATTTAAGATTCTGAATTGAATGTGATCCAGTACCTCCCTTCCCCCAAGTTTTTTCGGTCACTGGTATGACTGAAAGGTTATAGTGTAGATAAAGTTATAAAATATAGTTTTTATTTTTATTACCACAGCTTCGTAACCATGTAAACTTATTTTCTGTCCTAAACCTATAAGTTAATCGAGAATTTGGAAATTACTATGACAGCATAACTCATATTTCGTTTCAGTTTTTTAATACTTTCTTTTAGAATAATTGTTATAAAACTTAAGGGATGGTTTAGATTAGCAAATGTTCTGGGGATATATTGTAAATGTTCCAAATACTCATAAAATGATCAATTTATATTGGACCATGTTTATATTCCTTATCTATGTATAATAAATAGGGTCTTTGCTCATATCAATTATTCATAACCTTTTCATAATGCTGTAAATAAAAGTAATGCCTTCCTTTTATTAAAATGCTTTAGCAAATCCTTGTTAAAAGCATGTAAGTAAACATCACAATCCGAGTTCAAATAGTAAAACGTTTCTATTGCAAATATGCAGCCTCTGCATGTAAAGTAGTTGCCATCTTCCTTGTAAAGATAGGCGGCGAGCCATTGGCTGAAATGACGCGCCTGCGCATCATGTAATTGAAATCACAAGATTGTCTTATGTACAAGCCTTGCCTTGCTGATAAAGAGAGTAATACGCAACAGTTGCCTTCCCCCTTCCCCCAAGATTAGTTGGGAGAGGTTCGCCCAGTCTTGCAGGTGTAAAACTGGCCCTCAGTCGGTCGCTTGCCTTGCGGATGGATCCAATTTACAGACACAAGATGCAATTCCGGCGTTCCTAAGGCGGTAACGAGTCTCTGACAGAGAACGCAAATTCATTTCACCGGCTACAATTTCCTACCCAGTACTACAGGGGTGTTCAGAGATCCGCTCAAGTGCTGCAATGGGCGAAAACTACCAGATACTTCTTAGTTGGGCAGAAAGTGAAACACTGTCGCTTTCTAATATACGTGTACGGTCTGAAAAGTTTCGGCCCAACAATGAAAGAACAAGTTTTTAATTTTTTAACGTATTTCTGCTGCTTCCAGTAATGCAAGAATTTTACTAACCACTCTCTGAAGAGTTTGCCAAATACTCGTCTACAGCTGCAATCACTTCTTGATCTGATGAAAAATGATGACCTGCGAAGAAGTCTCAGCGGCCCAAATTTGGGAGATGTGGTGGATATTAGCAACTATTCATACTTTAAATCCATCAACTTTTTCCACAACTAAAACACTTTTGTGAGCAAGTGCATTGTCTTCATGAAAATCTATTCTTTTCTTTTGTAACCATTTTTTTATCCACTTGGAGATAATTTAAAATTCCTTTAGCGTCTCCGGCGGAATTTTTAATTTTAAATACTTTGGAATTGGATTTAAGTTGGTTGAGGATTTATGGATTAATTAATTTGGTTAAGGTTGATTGATTGATTTGAGTTATTTACGGACGCTCTTTATTATCTCAGGTCATCAGCGTCCCATTCAATTCAGGATGAAAACGCCCGACAAATTTTGCTCAGAGGGCTCTTCTTTCAGGCTTGAGGTTCTTTTTCGTGCCCGCGGCTTTACTTCCCTTCCGAAGGAAGTCATACTTAGGATTTTTACGCCCGAAAAAATTCATCGGTCCTGGCCGGGTTTGAACCCGCGATCTTGGGTTTAGCAGGCAAGTATGGTTACCACTACAGCACCAGGGCCGCCTTGGTTAAGGTAATATGGATTAGTTGTTTATAAGGAGGTGATCGAAGTTCATAAATTGACTGGTATCTCAGGAGTGATTGCAGAACCTCCATTTAGTACCGCAGTCTTGTAATGTTTTATTCTCTGCTATAAGCTCAATTTAACCGATGAACGTTTTTGTGATACGCTGTCACAGAAAAAAGAAATGATAAACCAGCAATAATATAATAACACTCGAAGTTCCAGTTTTTACCATTTATTAATACAATGTCATAAAGATCGTCCCTATCAGGTCACGACAGAATCTTGTCTGTCCTGGTGGTGTAGTAGTAACCATACTTGCCTTAAACCCAAGATCGCGGGTTCAACCCCGATCAGGATCGACGGATTTTTCGGGCGTAAAAATCCTAAGTATGGCTTCCTTCGGAAGGGAAGGAAAGCCGTGGGTCCCGTGTCGTACATTTACAGCACCATAAAGAACCTCAAGCCTGAGAGAAGAGGCCTCTGAGCAAATTTTATCGGCCGTTTCACGCTCTGAATTGAATGGGAGGCCGATGACCTGAGACGTTAAAGAGCGTCCGTAAATAAATCAAATCAACAACAACGATAGAATCTTGAAAAACGTTTCTGCTTATCGAACTTAATACTTGAGAGTTCCTTCACACGATTTTATTTTCACAACTCTGACCTGACTTAACAGAAAAACTGATTGACTTCTATAACTTATGTAAATTGTCTACCTGATAACTATCCGTTCCAGAGTAACTTGCGACTCTTCCTGTACTGCTCTTTTTTTTCTTACACTTCTCACAATTATTTCAATACCAACTAACACGTAACAAACATTCTATAGCCTATTACGACTACTTTTATTAATTCGCCTGTCCGTCTGTCTAGACGCTATAAATATTTTCAACATGGTTTTATAAATCTCACGTGATATGATCTTCCTATCTATCTTTCCATTGGTGGGATCCTATTTTATTTTATTATCGTTTAATTCTCATTGGCTATCTTCTAAGATTTTATTCTGGTCCATTCACAACAGAATCTTAAGTCTTAGATTCTTGACACCTAAATAATATGTTAAAGAGAACCGTAACAAAGGTTTTATGACTCCATCGGGATATTTATTGCCTGAGCTTTCCCTGCATAGTTAACAAAAGAATCACTTGTCCTTTCCAAATTCCTGATATCGCGTTTTGTTCAATATCCAGCTGTTTTCCAAGTTCTAGTTGACACGAAGTTAACAAAAGTAGACCCTTTTAGTCTAAAAGGTTACAATACTTTTGTGCAACTTTCCCTTTCATTTGTATTTTTCTCTCTTTCTTATACCTGCAAACAACATGTGCAATCCATATGTCTATTACCCTTTTGTAATTATATTATATATAAATATTATTTTTAAGCGGGCCGGAGACAATAATTGTCTCACGTTCAAAAAAACTAATGTCATAACCACTCCAGGAAATGGAACAACTTTGTCTTCTTTGGTGCTGAACAAATGGCTAAGTTGCAAAGTAAACAATGAATGATTTGAAAGAATTAAGTCTTTTTCGCACTATACAACAGCAACATCTGTATATGTGGTCATAGAGGTTATTTTCTCTTTATCAGTGTTCTTTGGTTACAAGTCATTCTTTGGCAGCTGTTTAAACACAGGCGTTTTGAAAAATGGACAATGGACACACCACATCGTGGTGTGGAGCTCCAAAATCAGCTGAGTGACCAGAAATCATCGATAAAGACATGGTATTGTTTTAACTGACAGACGTCAGAAAGTATGCCATTATCAGTAACCATGGAATCCTCAACTGATTTTGTCTAATGAATTACACATGAACAAACTTTGCGCTAGAGGGTGCCGTGTGTACTCACTCCGGAACAAAATAGCATGCATATATCGTCCGAATGTTTGGAAGGATTTAAGAAGAATTTTACGGCCATTTGTGAATATCGACGATTTTTTGTTGATTTGGTTTATTTACGGACGCTCTTTAATATCTCAGATTATCAGCATCCCATTCAATTTAGGGCGTGAAACGGCGACAAATTTTGCTCAAAGGCCTCTTCTTTCATGCTTGAGGTTCTTTATTGTTTCTTAAATCTACAACTTGGGACCCACGGTTTATTTCCCTTCCGAATGATTTTTACACCCGAAAAAAATCCATCGACTCTAGCCGGGATTGAACCGGCCATCTTTGGGTTTACGAGGTAATTATGGTTAGCACTAGACCATAGCTTGAAAGAAGAAGCCTCTGAGCAAATTTTGTCGGTCGTTTCACACCCTAAATTGAATGGGATGCTGATAACCTGAGATGTTAAAGAGTGTCCGTAAATGAAACGAATCAATCAAACAACCAATCATTCAATCAACGGACACTGGACGAAATGAGAATTTATTACTATAACCGGAAACGAAACACCAGTTTAAACAGGACTGCATGAGGCAAACGAAAAGGGCAAAATGTGTTCCATTCTCTGGAAAGTTTTTGGGGGAATGTAAAGGGGATTCTCTTAATTTATTATTTGGTAAAGGGGAAACTCATGAATGGAGAATACCGCATCTCTTTTGGAGAGAGTGAAGTCAGCGATCATGGAAAATCATCCGGAAAAGACCAAAAATACAGCGGTGTTACATCTTGACAATTTGCCGGTGTATTCAAGCCGTGTCGCTCAGGACCAATTGACCGAACTATGATTTGAAATAATTCCATATTCACTAGATCTAAGTCTCCCAAATTGTCACCTGTTTCCGAAACTCAAAAGTTTCATAGCTGGGCACAAAGTAAAATGAAGAGGCCATACAGGAGTTAGACGAGTATTTTGCGGGTCTCGAAGAAATTCTTCCAAAAGGTGACCATAATCCTAGAGCAAGTGCGTTGACCTTTGAGGGAGAACGGTGCAAGATAGTTTTTTTCTGTAATATCAAATATTGTTCATAAATTCATATACAAATAAAAATTTTCACGTCGATTAAGAAGATCTTAAAATGGGCAGATTTCTGTATTTTAGGAATATTTGTACTTAAACACCTTACGTAGCAGTTAATAAAGTCTGTACTTAATATTTTTTTCCGTACATGTACACCTTTACCTTACGACACATTGTTTAGAACAGACGTCTGGAAGAATGTAACTTCAGGCGCCGTGACTCGTATGTCACTCATTCTTAATAAGCAGCCATCCATCCATCGTTCTGAAGAACTGTGTAAACAGCTTAAGCAGTTAATGGAGAATTAATATTTACCATAACTTACGTCTCATTTTAATGAGCTCTCTAATTCTTAATATCAATGCATTATCTGTGATTAATTGATGGTAATAAAGACCCTTGGACAATTGATTGGTTTTGATTATTTACTAGTGGTTTTGTAGGTAGCGCTATATAAAAGCGTATACTTTCTTCTGTACTACTGCCTATTGAGGTAAACTTGCAGAAGACAGAAGGACGAAGGAAATTTTGAAATAATAAAAGTAATTATTAATTTCTACTATTGATCTGCGAGAGGAGAAATAATGGGTGTTTCTATTTTTATATTCAATTCAAGTATATAGTTACATTTTTCACATTCAGATATGAATTTTTTGTGATATACCTTATATATTTAAAGTTTAGTGTTCATGTCCTATTGTGGGAAACGTATATCTTTGTACTTTATGAAGAACTTTCTCAAACAATGAATTGCTCAGTTGTACTGAGCCACAGAAAGTCAACAAAGTGCAGGTTTATCCTAACTTGATATGTTGTATATATTAGTAGGTGCATCTTTATTATTATAACACTAATACACGTTACAAATATATTTTATACATGCGTCGTAGACAGTACATGTTTAAGTATGATCCGCAATTAGAGAAGAAATAATAATACATATAAAACATATCAATGAAATAAATAAATAAACATTAAAATGGGAAGAACGATATTTACCTATATATGAATGAAAACATATTAAAGTATTTGTAATTACCCTTGTTATTGCGTTTTAACCAGAAAATAAATTGCTTCCAGCTTCACGCACTTTGGCTAGGAAATTGCCCATATTCAACCAGGTCCCAAAATGTCATCGATCTCTAATTCCTTATGAAAGTTTTCAGGAAACACTATTTTTCTCAGGTGTTCCCAGTGGGGACTTCGGCCAGAATATATACCAATTCCTCATCCCCTCCGCAAAGTGGGCGGATTCTTCTACCAGAACTGTCTGTTATTTTTGACCCTTCCAACTTCCAACTAAACCAGGCCATTCCTGATCTCACCTTTCTCCCTAGAACCAGAATATAGTACATTTCAATTAATAAAATAATAATAATAATAATAATAATAATAATAATAATAATAATAATAATAATAATAATAAGACCCCTTCTTGAAGACAGTATATCGGGTGTTTCCATACTGATGATAGAAACTTTCAGGGTTGATGATGAATTTACAATAAGTAACTCCAGTCCGCAAACGCCTCAGTCGCAGGGATACCTATGGATATGGAATAAAAAATCTTACAAATCTTTGTATTTTTAATAATTTTATGATACCAGTACTTCTTTCACAGGCTACGAAAATATTTTTAATTGTTGTTCATAATGCCGTTCCCCAGCTTTGATGTAGGCATGACAACTTCGCAGTAAGTTCTGCCTTATCCGGTTGAGCCGTCTAGAAGTCATTCTAACGATGTCACAAGCTGCTAGAATTCTTGCCAAGAGACCTCTACAGGTATCTCGTAGGCAACACATTTCACATGGCTCCACAATGAAAAAGTGAAGTTAGGTCAGGTGAACAAGCGAGACATGAAACAGGACCTCATTTTCCTATCCACATTTCAGGGAACGTCTGATTAAGGTGTTCACAAGCACTGAGTGAAAAGTAATCTGGCCTCATTTTCTTTTAATGAACAAGTGAAATATGTTCCAATCAAGTTTAGCATTGTGTTAAGTGAGCTTTTTTCCCAACTCATGATTTCCCTACGTATTTTCCTGGTTGTTTACTCTTATACTAATGTTATACCTCCTACAACCTAAGAAAAACGCCGTTAGCTTATAACTTGCGACTAAGGCGTTTCCAGACCAAAGTTTCCTATCTCAAATAGATACATTTGCCATTCTCATCATTAAATTTTGTATCATCATCACGGAAACACCCGGTATTTACCGCTTTGCATATTAAAAACGAACTTATTAAATATTTTTAAAAGTAATGTACAAACATTGCATTGTATTTATGAGTTTTAAGTATTTATTAACCAAAGTTAGTGAAGCAAAATTGAAAGAAGAAATACGATGACGAAAATAAGAAGGTCAAGGATGGTGCATTTAGAGAAAGTGTTACATTCACTAGAAAGGGCAGCCTGATAATCATTGAAAAACAGTTTTGAATGATTACCGTGGTTTTCTTTTAAACTAAGTATCCTCCTTCAACTTACATTTCATTTCCTTTATTGCTTTGCTATTAAATTGCCCGATTATTTCTTACAGAATTTATTTTGATTTGCTATTTGGCGGGAGGGCAGTGAGATATACAGTGCTTGTAAGTAGGAGGAGTTGCTATGACTGCAGTTTTGTACAATGAACATCAATGCAAAACGATACTCCAAGGGCAACGCATAGAGCATCTCGCTTTTCCCATGCAACGGGGCAATGAACTTCATCTCTAGAGATTGGAAACAGACTACTAGAACACGAACACAGTAAACGGAATAAGGGTGCAAGGGGAAAAAATCAAAGCTCACTTATAAAAATCGTATTTTCCAATGCCACATTCTCAATAACATTTTTATCATAAGAACTACCTACACATTTTACTGAAAGAATGATAAAAATTTTCTATTTTTTATGGAATAAGGCATAAACTTTTATCTACAGTTAAAACGTGACGCTGCAGGTAAGAAAATATTCTGTAAAATTAACAGTTGCTCAATTATATGCTAGCCTGGACACACGCACTTTTAATTTCTCTTCCATTACGCTGAGAGAAGTATGTAGATAACAAGTCATTAGGAATAGTGCAGTAAAATTAATAATGCATATGGCAGAACTGAAGTCAAAAGTAATAAGAAATAATGTAATCCGGAACATTCATGTAATAAACCGCATTATAGAAGAACGATGTCATTTTTGCTTTAAAATATCAGTCATGCAAAAAAGAAAATAATAATGAACTATTTTGCCCCTGTACCTGCGTCGGTCCTGGTGGTGTAGTGGTTACTATATTTGCCTCCTAAATGCAAGATCGCGGGTTCGATCCCTTCCAAGACCGATGGATTTTTTCGGGCGTAAAAATCCTAAGTATGTCTTCCTTCGGAAGGGATGTAAAGCCATGGGTCCCGTGTCGTACATTTACGGCATGATAAAAAACCTCAAGCCTGAAAAAAGAGGCCTCTGGGCAAAATTTGTCGGCCGTTTCACGCCCTGAACTGAATGACACTCTGATGACCTGAGACGTTAAAGAGCGTCCGTAAATAAATCAAGTATAAAAAAAGCACCTGTACCTGCATTTATGTGGATTAATAGTATATAGCTGCAAGACAAAGGCTAAAGTGATGTTGAGTTTCAAAGTTCAGAGCAAAATCTAATAAGCTAGTCTAATTTGACTTAAAATTTCTCTTGTGATCAACCAGCAGAAAATGGTTACGGTGCTTTTGCAGCTGGAATACTCTGAACAGATGTTTAATTAAACGTGCACTGACAATTTTCAATACAATTTTTATTTTTTTATTATATTAAAATGGATATTGATAGTTTTTCTATCCAAGTTTTTGAAAAAAAAAAAAAAAAAAAAAGAAACATGTATAATACGATAGTGGTATTTCTAAACATCACAAATGATTGTGTATTCCTGAGAAATGTATTCCAATGAAATGTTTCAGAAAACAACTCTTCTAAATAGAATTTGTATCGCAGTACAAAACCTGGCTATTTCAGTCTAAAAAAAGGATCATTTTATACATAGCCGAATATAGTGTCAGCAAGGAATAGCATTTTGACAAGTGTACCACTAGTCTGTTATTGATAGTCACATCAAAAGTAGCAACAATAAACTCTACTAAAACTACATTTTTAGCAAGCAAAAGCAAATTCTACACATTAAATAATATTTTTTACAGGGAGAGGAAATAAACAAAAAATTATCCGCACTTTGAAAGCTTAAACATGGCCGCTTCGCTAGCACGGTACACCAATGGGAAACCAGGAACAGTGATCCAATTTCTCTGGTCGGAAGATTTGTCAAGGGCCGAAAATCATTGGAGGCTTTCTGCACAATACGGGACAGTGTTCTGTCGCATAGAAGTCGCTTCTCACTACACTCTACTGCTAAAGCTATAATTTTCTGTCATTTTAAGAGGAGTTAGTGCTTAAATTATAACCTATTAATAACTGAGTAGTTTAAATTTTAAAAAGTAATGAAAAACCACTTAAAACTTGTTGAATATACGCTCAATGAAAGAACTAAAAAGGTGTTTCACAAGCTCACAAATAATACTGGGTGTTCGTCTGAAAGCAAGGAACTTGGATCATTCTTATCGTAAGACTGTAATAAATCTTTGTTAATTGTGGAATGTTCTCGTCAGTGGTGGAGGTTGAGTAGCATCTCGGTCAAGCGTCACCAGCAATAGAAGTGAGACAAGGATTCCTGCTTCCTCTTCGTGTGTCATTTTTAAACTTCTCGATCCACTCTTACACCCTCAAAATAACTTAAAGCCCAACAGAGCTGTGCCTCAAACAATGGGTGTCCCAATGTCTTCTTAGGGAAACCCTGTCATGGCAGGTAGTTTATGGCACTGCAATAAATTAATTATAAGGAATCGATCTGTTTTGCAGGATAAAAATGCCGCTATACCAATCCCCAAAGCTTCAGGACGGTATTTTAAAACGAAAAGTAAAAATTTTTATAAAATGAAAAAAAAAAAAAAAAAAAAAAAAAAAAATTACGGAAGCACATCCGTTTAGAATGGATGCAAATTACATTACGAGAAAGATAAATTCATAATAGTCGACGAACACCCCTCAAATACTTTTCATGAGTAGAAATGCGAGCGGAACTTGTACGTCGATGAAGCCGGTAACTAGCATGACTTTGGCCGCATTCGGCTCGTGTCAGGCTACAGATCTCAACATGTTTGCACTCATGCTCTACGACAAGTTCTCTTGGCACAGACTTTATGGAAACTGAGCTCGTCGTGGATGATGTAATAGGCAGAATCATGACTAGTCTGCACAGACAAGGACTCAAAAGGACAGGAAACTGTAAAACAGTATAGTGTTTTCAGTAGGTTCCTTAACTCACGTGGAATAGCTCACCATGTGAGTCACAAAACGAGCTCTTCCCTCTAGCAGGAGACCCCGTCCTTTACGGGACTCTTTCATTTCGTTTAATTTCAAGTAATAACTCTAATTTCTTAATAGAAAACTGAGTAATAACATCACAAATGCAGAAGTAATGACTGCTCTCGTAACAACAAACCGTTACTGACTGACCACTTGCTACTACCAGCGCGGGAACTGCCTATTGCTTCGACATATGGACTGGCGTGACCTGAGCTCGGAAGAAATTGCGTTCCGCTGCAGAAGAATGCTAAAAATGACTTTGGGAACTTCAAACTGATACTTTTATGTAATCTCTGTTCGGTTAGAGTTTGACCGTCTCTGCCATATTTATACATTCCTTTCACTTGCGTACCAGCCTATTCTTAAGTTTGCGCGAAGATTTGCATAGCATTTTTATTCAATACGTGTTTTATTCGTTACACGGTGCAAATATCAGATTATTATCATCCATCGAGAATTTAGCCTACAAGTCTGTTCCGGTCTCACAGTCAGTTCTCACCGTTATATATACCTCAGTATTAAAACTGATAATTTCGGAAACACTTATTTAAGCATTCTGTTCAGCACTTCGTTTTTATTATACTCTTAGTATTTGTTCTTCTTTTATTTTGGCACTAGCTAGACAATCTTGGTTAACTTGCTTAATAGAGCATTGATTTCGCTACTAATTAAGAAGTAATTTAAACTATTCTCCCTTTTCTTAAGGATCATTATGCACTTTTGTCAAGACTGATTGAAAGTTACAAGCAAAATTTGATATAAATTTTAAAGTGGCTCAGGAAAATGAAATTGAATTCATGCTTAGCATTCAAAAAATTCGTAGAAATAAATGTTACTGAAATTCCAAAACATGGGGGTTTTTCCAACATTTCCGCTACTTTCTCTCTCACATATATATATATATATATATATATATATATATACGTGATATACATGCTCAAATGGAATTTGTGTCCTACTTTATATTTTGGTTAACTTCTACCGCAGTTTCACTTAGAATGAATAACCACAGACGCTCTGTCAAAACCAGCTCTTCTTTACCTGTGGCCCAACATGCTAGCCTTCACCACTCTTTTTTCGACACTTGTTTTTCTTTAATACTCATAATGCTATACCTCATACTTCCCCTACCAGTACTCTCAGAGGCAGGGAGATGGCTCCTATTGTCTTACAAAAAGCACGCAAAATATCTCTCTCTAAACCTCTCCCACCAGTAACTTGAATTTTTATTCTCTCTAAGTTGGTCTCCCTGCCCGCCAGCGGCGTGTATTGCTGGACACAGTCCTTGTACTCCAGATACGTGATCAAAAGCCCATAGTAGGCTGGAAATATCGTAACTTCGGCAGTGTTCTACATTGTTTCTACAGTGTTATATAGTGCTTTTATTGTTTCTTTCTTTAAATGTGGCACGTCTTTGTACATTTTAGTTGTGTTAGGTCTGCAAGGGAGAACTCTTTATATTTATTTTAAAAGTATTATATATATATTTAAAGTTATAATTAAATTAAAGGGTTTCATACATGAAAAATAATTGCTAAGATAATAAAATACTTTTAAATAATATCTAGCATTAGTAATCTGATTCTGTTGCAATAAAATATTGACACGGTTCTCGAATGTTGATTCACCTAGGGTTACGGTATCTTCTTGGTAAGGATTTGGCCATCCCTTCGAACGCACTTTCAAAGCATGCTGCTGCTGAGGTGTTGGTTATTGGCAATTCGACAGGGTCTTATTCCTGTAGCTAAATGTTCCCTCATTCGCCCCGCAACTGTGCCACTTTCCTTCGCCATTTCGTGCCCCGAGTTTCAGACCACTTTGAATCTTATTGGAAATGTACGTTTATGTTTAAAAATGTTAATGCCTATCTCTGCTTCACAACGAATGGGGTGTATGTTTTGAGATGGAAATTGTAGTTGATTTGAATTCTTTTTCCAAATATAAGATGCTTTTTATAGGAGTCCAAGGCAAATACGCTTGTATCTATCGGCATTGTATCAAAGATCGCTAAGCAGGATCTCTGACTATCCGACCTGATTGAGTGTTTTTTTCAGGTTTATCTTAGTATTTACCAATTGAAAATGTCGGGGAGTTACCCTAAATTTAAATCTGAAATTTTTTGAATTTCGAATTGTTTTCAATTATTGTAATGTAAAAAAAAAAAAAAAAAAAAAAAAAAAAAATTAACATTGTTACAAAACTGAACTGAAATTTTATATAAATGCAATAGAAACCGACAAATGTCAACGAAAACATCAGTCTTGTTTATTATTGTAGTAGCATTCAGTGAGATGCATAACCTTTACAGATTTTATGCTATCAAACTTGAGAGTTTAGTGTCATAAACTATGGGAATACCGATCTCAAATTATTTATCTTAGTCCCTCTGTACAGAATATAATATCAATATTATTCTTTAATATCCTGTATTCATCATTTCAGAGACAACAATCATGTCCGTTTTTTATTTGATCCCCACTATGAAAGTTATAAGGTAATCCACTTGTCTACCAGAATACTACAAATTGCAGTTAGTTCTAGAGAAAATCGCATAAGTAGATAGCATCAGAGTCTTTGTAAAAGTAAATAGTGTTCCTTTTATAACTCAAGTTTTATTTTGATAAGGGGAAAAAACGCAACAAATGTACAAAATAACAAAATGGTGATTTTATTTCTCTATGTATATATCCATATAATTTTTATAGTACAACTGGGTAGAAGAGCAACCGTCAATTGAAACTATCAAATGATACTACAATTGCGCTGCAAATCTCTCTCCAAATTTCTGTTAAAAAGATGTGCTTATATAAATTTTAAAATATTCTTCAGAAATAAATTGTAGTTAAGCATATACAGCAGATTATGGCCATTGTTTTACCATCAAATTTGTTAGCATACTGTGTTTGTTGGGAATGATTGCCTATCAAAACCAGGATAAAATGAATCAAGTTTAGCCATTGCCCATTGTGTAAGGACGTGAGTATCTTAAGGAAAGAACATATACTGAAATGCAGCCAACTAAATAGCAACAAACAAATGAAAAATAATTTGGAAACTCTTTATTGGTAAGCAGGGCGAAAAATGATAAATATCAGCATCCCCAATGACCACTAACAACCAACTAACCAACCAAATAAATTGTAGTTATGAAACTCTGCTGATTTTGTTTTCAAAGTAGACTTACATTTGCATGAAGTTTAATATGTGTAACATCATACATGAACATCATTATTGTAGAAGAAAATATATTTTCAAATTTTTCACTTAGTATTTACTATTCCAATTAATATATATATATAGCATATCGCAGTGCATGAGTCACAAGACTGTCCATGCTCATATAAAATAATTCATTCCTGAAATTAATTAAAAAAACAACAAAATATAAGCCAGAACTTTAACAAGAATGCACTCACATACATATGAAACATATACATACAACAATTCTGATATTCATATAAAATTTTCGTACTATTTATATGCAATGTTTATAGAAATGGCTTGTCCCTAAAACTACGTATTTCATTAAAAAAATGTTCAGGTTTAGCCATTTATCTGTTTACAGTTAAGTCCCAGCATGCCAGCCTCCCCCTACTGGAAATCAAAAATTAGTCCGGGAGGAATTTTATTTGCCTTCCAGCCTCCCAGTCTAAGTCATGCTATTCCCGACCTTTGTTTCATGCCTAACTCCATGATATAGGTCTCTATACCCCATCTAACTTTAATTTCGCTCTGCAGGTCCAGAGATGACATCTGCATGCATTGCGCGCCTCTATTTCTTGCCGGTTTATGTCTTTTACAGTCGTCTTTTGGCTTAATATTAGCCAGATGCAAACGTTTGTCCACCTTAGGTCAAACATCCCGCAGTTTGAATGTTTTGTTATCTTCGGCAATGTAACCTTTCACTTCAATCCACAACATCTCTATGGGGTTTAGCATATAGGAGACAGCACCCATGCGCAGATATTGATAAAATCATTGCGGCTATCTTAGATAACATCAAAATAATGTTTTTCCTGTTTGCGCGCAGAATCAATACTGTTGATATGAACTACACCGCAGAGGTCTTCGGTCTTAGGTAACCAAGATTCTATGGTTCACAAAGGAATATAACTAAGTTAGATAGGAGCGGCTTCTATAGAAGATTGCTAGTTTGCACTATTCCCAAAAACTTCAAAGATTTTCTATTTATGTAGGAGTGCTGCTATTTTCGGTTATTATCTGTACGGGACTCTCTGGACCAAAGTCTCGGTAAGTTTGCGTAGAATATTTAGACTGGGAGAGGTGAGAGGAAGCGGTAGGAGGAGCCTCTTGTCCTTAAAAGTCAATATGTGTATGCACCACTTGAAACGTCACTTCACGTTACATGCTTTCCTAGATTTGCCTCGAGTTTTATACCACTTGTTGCTTTATAAAGCAGAATAACAATTTGTTAGTGAAATGGCGTGTTAATGGCGACAGTCATGTACAGGATGCGAAAAGACAATTGTAGAGTAGAAAGGCGGTACTAAACTAAGCATTTTGAGGTTAGTAATAAGGAGTCACAGATGCAGTACAATAACAGAAGCGCTGCATGATAATTGAAATCTGACGTTATGAAACATGTTCATTTGTCAGTAAAAATAGAATGTAATGTAACACACTGTATATGTATTGTCTCAACTAATGAACAGTGATAAACAATAAAGAACTAAATATTACATGCGCGTACTTAATTGGTGTACCTTGGAGCCCAGCTCATTGGTCCACCGCGTCTGTTACCAAATGCTCCGTTTAGGTGATTTCGAGCTGCAAATGCAAAATGTGCAGAGGCATCGTCATGTTGAAACCACACCCAGTAGGCTTCAAAACACAAATGCTGCATTGAACACCAGACACACTTGGCAACAGTGACTAGTACTGTACAAGTGTGTGTTTTGTTTACATGTGACACGCCGCAAACAAGTTTCACAATCTGAGACTCTAACATGACGGATTTAATGTTGACGCATGTATGGTAGTAAAAAAAGCTTCTGCGAGCCCTCGTTCCTATTCTCAAAATGTTTATTTTTGTATTGCCTTTCTACCTTACAATTTTCCGTAGTATATTAAATATGAAAAGCTTGCAGTTATTGCAATCTCAAACAACATTACGTTTGAAATAACAATACTCTCGTGCAAACACTCTTCAGCAGAAATAATAATCGCTCGTTTCGTTAGCAGTCAGCTGTTCCTGAATGACAGGCTGGTGAAGTTTCGTGTGAATTCGTGAAGTTGTTGCTTTATTTCGTTTAGTGTTAATTGGATGTAAAAAAATGAACACTATACAAAACTTTCATTCTAAATATTTTTGAGATCCTTTGAAGAGAAAATTAAAAAAAAAAAATTGAGTACATCAACTGCAATTATTAATTTGAGCCCAGAACATAGGGACTATACAATGCTTACTGTAAATACAGACTTTGTCTTTTTTTTTTTGTCACATATTTTAACCATGCGAATAGTAAATTGTGTATTTCAGTTTTATTTACTTTTTGGTCAGTGTTTAATGCCCAAATTTACTACTGAAGCACGGCATTTTTTAATAGAATGAAGGAAGAGCTTTCTATGCCTACGTTTAGAATACCTTCCCGGCATATGACATTTATGAGGACTGGGGAAAGTCTGAAAAATACCTCAATCAGGGAGGATGGTTCTGGCAGGAATCGAACCCCAAACCTCCCCCTATCCCACCATGCCATAACAATGCGGCTACCCTATCACTATCAAGCCACTGATGCTTGGTAACTAGCAAAAGTTTATTGTGTGCAGAATATTGTTTTTAGGAAATTGATAACATAGATAGTCAATACCGTACGTGGGCTTTCCCGGCCGCAGTCAGTTAGGTCCTGGTGGTGTAGTGGTAACCATACTTGCATTCTAAGCCCAAGATCGCGGGTTCGATCCCGACCAGGAGCAATGGGTTTTTTTAAGGCGAAAACATCCTAAGTATGACTTTCTGCGGAAGGGAAGTAAAGCCGTGGGTCCCGTGTCGTACATTTGTCTGCCGTTTTAAGCCCTGAGTTGAATGGGATGCTGATGACCTGAGATGTTAAAATGCATCCGTAAATAACCCCCCCCCCAAAAAAACCACTGCCGGAGTCTTGAATCTTAACACATTTTATGGGATTTTAGGCCGTGGTCTAATGGTCAATTCATAATTATGGTGACCTGACATTTTGTCCCACACTATGTATCGAATCATGCGCTGACTGCAAAGAGATATGCTATTCCTTTGAAGATGTCAGGTCGCCATATATGAATTGACCATTAGACAGAACCAAAAAGCCCACAAATGTTTGCAAGTTCAGTAAATATCCTATTTACATTTTATACACTTTTCAACTGGAATAAGTAAACAGACTTATGAAGATAGAAGCGGTCTATGCATGAATTGAAGATTGTTAGTGCCAAGAATCTTACAATTTACCTAATAATAGGTAGCAGATATCTTTATAGGGCCGGGAACAGCGATAATGAAGTCGTAATACATTTTTTTTACAATATGAATGTTTGGATTAACCTTTTTGAATTTTATTTTGGTATACTTTATATATTTCTAATGTTTCTAAAACTACAATATAGACGTTTAATTTTAGTACACTCCATTATTTTAAGCAACCAACATTATTGTAAGAATTTTTAATAATTAAAATGATACAGAACATTATTAAAATTAATAACTTTAATGAAAATTAATAATTTAAAACTGGTAATGAAAGTGCAAACACTACTATAGTATGAATGAATAAATTTGAATGAATTGTTTAACGGACAATATTACAGTTTGTTATACATCCTGTACATTGGCAATTATACTTTAACCACATTCATTATTTTTAATATCTTTCTCTTTCTTTATCACCGCCACGAGTGGCCGAGGTCTTAAGGGGCCGACTCGTGAGCGTTAGGGGGTTCGAATCCCACCAGGACCGTCCTCCTTCACTGAGGTTTTTCCAGGTTTTCCTCAGTCCTCATGCCGGGAAGGTACTATAAACGTAGGCCTGGAACGTTCCTTTTCTTAAAAAAATTCTATCTTAATTTAATATTTGATGTTATATGTCATCAGTGTCCACGGTCTCTGGTGCCTCAGTAGTAAAAACGGACATTAAACACAATTCAACTCTCTTCATACTTCTTCACCATTAGTTGTTTACTTTTCTTAGAAACTCTCCTAATTCTACTTTTTACTAATATTTTATTACTAATCTATCTTTTTGCAATTTATCCCATTTATCATTCCATATACACTGCTATAGTTTACCTGAAAAGAATTAAATGCAGCACATAAGATAAATTGTATGAAAAACATTTTTTTTTCTGTTCTAACTTTACTTAAAAGATTTATCTTTCGCACAAAAGCATTTATTCTGTTAGCAAGTCGATCTCATAATATTTTTTTAGGATTTTTTTTTTTGTGTCGGGGTATTCTCGATATCACTGAAACATAACATAAATCTCTTTTACTATTGGTAGTAATAGTCTATACTACAGGTAAACATATTGGAATTAAGATGTCTGCCATGCGATTTGTAAATCATCCACAGAGTATTTTTCTAGACCGTTGACTATGTATCAGAACGAAGGCCCACATCTGCAATGTGAATTTCGTCAAGAGGCAAATACTTCTGATGTCGAATTTTGATGAGTTATTCAGGTGTAAATAACTCAGGCTGTTGTGAGTTGCAGAAGGCCTCATCAGACAGTTACCATGTTGGGAGCTAAAACTGGAGAGCATTCCCATGCACATAACGTAAAGCTCGCATTAAGGTGAATCCATTATGTGAGCTCTGTCCTTTGTTATCTACGTTATGTAAGGTTTCTATACCCCAAGTATTGATTTTGTGCTTGGTTATTGCAGCAGATGTGGGGTATTTTGGCAATTTCTAAGTCATGATTCCGATAACTTGTAGTTATCTTGCACTGACAAAGACTCAAAGATCCTTTTTCACAATTTTATGTCACACGGTCATGCAAAAAAAAAAACGTTTAATGTTTTCAAGAATCCCTGTCATGCACCTCGTGTCTAAAAATAAAAAAAAATCAACTAAAAGCGTGGGAAATTGTGGGTCAATTAAACAAAAATAACTTTTTGTGGAACTTTCTCGAGGCAGATTGTGAAATAAATAGAAACATATGATGACTCATTGATAGGGGGTCATTGAGCTTTTGGGGGGGGGGGGAAACCACTGTTTTGTAAAAAAACTTACTTTATAACACATCTCCAATTATTTCCTCCCATCTCAAAAATAAGCATTGGCATTTTAAAGTAGGCTTTGCACACTCGTTCTAGTTCTTTTATATGACATTGTCATGTTTTCGCCAATGACATCGTGAAACGAAATGTGATACTCTATTTGTACTTATATCTGAATGCTTTTGATTCCATCACTGAAACATAGATCTGCATATGCTTGATGGCAAAAGATTACCAATCATTTCGCCATTCCTCCGTCCATTCCTAATGGAGTTCAGCCCTCGCTAATCTGTTAATGGTGCGAGGCATTGAGAGCAAGCGCTTCAAAGGACGTCCATATGAAATCGGACATGAAGGAACCTTACAAATTAGTAAATTGTTTTGAAAATTTATACGTAAGAGGATTATATGATTCCATTAGCATTTATTGTTTCAGGTAAAGAAATAAATGCATGAGTGTGCTACAGTCAACGTTTTCAAAGTATATAAACCTGAAAAGATTAATGCTAGACATTTAAAAACGGTTTATATTATAACTAATAGCACGCATTTTATAAACTGTATGCGTCATATTGCATACAACATTTCAACAGGTACATAAATGAATTAAAACATATTTGACCAACTTCCCCACAGAAAACAGTCAAAACAAAAACGACTGGTTGCTCTCTCCCTTTGGCGAAAAATATGTCGATATTATTTTGATGTTTCATCAAGAAGAACTTTATATTTGGTGTACGTGGACTCGTGGTACTTGTTCTATATATGGCCATGCTGCGCCGAGCGAAAAATCAGCTATGCTATTTTTACTTTTCTTTTTTTAATATGGTTTAACGCCTGTTTTCACTGCTGAGGCATCACAGGTGAATACATGAGATGAAATGATAAATTGTGAAAGAAAATTTTTTAAAGGAAGGAGGAGCTCCAGACCTAAAGGTTGGTACCTCCCCAGCATTTGCCATTTATGAGGACAGGAATAACTCAGAAAAAACTCAGTCAAGGAGGACAGTCCTGGCGGGAATCGAACCCCAGATATCCCGCTCACGAGTCCGCGCCTTAAGGGCCTCGGCCACCTGTAGTGATTTATTTTTACTTGATAAGATAAGATGACTCTACTCTACTTCTAGTAATCAAATTGTATTTTTTATACATTTATACTTCTTTACTTTGGAACACAAAGTTGAAAATTATATTTATTCATATGAACAAAATTTATTCAAATCTGACAAATTAGTAAATCTGTTTTACATATCATTATGTTCGGCAAGATATAAGGCTTAAAATGCCCATATTTATATTTTAAGGGATTTGAGAGATACGTGTATAAGAAAGACAGTTTTAACAAAATGCAGTAATTCTGAAAAAAAAAAAAAAAAACTTTGTCGTGGCAAATATTGCACTTAGAGATGCTATATTCCATGAAAACATTCGTCTTTATGTCTTGTATTGGTAAACAAATATATTAAACTTTAAAATGTGTGAAGTCATTTGTTTATAATTCCACATTGAATCACCTACCTGTCTTGAATTGTAATCTTACAATATATTGAAGCCGATAGCATTAACACGAACTGACCTACATTTATAAGCGTCCCTACCGAAATTTTTCTACGCCTTTCTTAAAACCGTATCAGTTTCTATTGCGGAAGCCTATTATTTTTGCTTTAAGATACCCCAAATTCATTTAAGACTTAGCCCTCCGCAATTGTGTTTCTAGCATGAGCTGCATGATTTGTATCTAGAACAGCAGTAATTTGCTTATTTTCATATTATCTTACTTAATTATACATGGTTCTTCCATAGTTGTGGATTTGAAATCAATGATATCATTGGGAATAGATAATATTAGAATATCTTTAACCTCTACAGTTGAGGCAGAACAAGCTAAACGATTATTTTAAAAGTAATCACAATATAATTAGGTACTTTTCTATTTTCCGATGATTAAATAATATTAGCCATACCGTTGCAAAAGACTAAAATAATTACTGATTTCAACTTTAAATTAGTTTATACCAAAACTAAGACGATATCTAGAGGCAATTTTTATATCAAAGATCATCTTAAGGCTAAACAGTACAATATGTTTTGGATTTGATATATCGCGTCATCCAAATATCTGATAACCGATCCGGCGTTGGGGGATTGCATAGGCCGACGACCTGTCCCTCACGGCCAGCCGGACTACAATAGAGTCGGGGCAAGTGAACATTGTGTTGATAGAAATACTAGAGCTGCGGTCTAATATGTTTTAATATACTTAAAAATTGATGTACTCATCCATGTAACACAAGTAAATGCGGGAACTGCCTGCCATCTTTCCTATATTTACATTTTTGACATCTGCCTATGAAATCACTCGTCATTTTCCTTAATTCTTTTTGATAATTTAAGTGCTCTATTGACAAATATGAACCTTTAGTTCCTCCAAATAGTTGAATCTTATCACAAGTTAAAACTAATCACCTTAGAATATTTCCTCAAGTAATTTCCTGACAGCACGAGCGGACTGGGTATGGACTTAACGAATCTTAAATAAACACTTGTTGTGGAATTGAATTGAACAATTAGGCTTAATATTTATATTTAATAATCTTATGGAGCTTTAATCTAGGGTTAGACACGTCTAACTTCTTCCACAGTTAAAACAGTACTAACTGAATGACGTGGGACTCAAGGCCAACGTAGCAGTTCGGTAATGCCCACCGATGAGATTTACTGCCGCCGCGTCGGTCATTAGATAAATGGGTAATCCAAAATGTTATCTATAATGCTTCTTATATGCAATAAATTAATATTGATGAAAAACCATAGGAGAATATTGTATACGAGAAACCCCTCTTTATGATAGTATAGGAAAATATTTTTAACATACACAATAGAAAGATATACCCAGTAACTTCTTAATAGTTATAAGAAAGTCATATATAAAAATACAATAATAGTAAAATCTAGAAAGGGAAATAAGAAAATATAATGATAACTATAAACGGATGAGCCAGGCAAGGATGTGTCGTTTTATTGTATGTATTGACGACGCTATAAGTAATTAGCAAAAACAATCAGATTCACATTTTAAAATTAAAATATACGTTTTTTTACTTGAGGAAGATTAAATTCTTATATTTTAAATCGTTAGTTTAAATTAAAAATATATTATACCAACATAGTTTCCCTATATCTTCAGAAATATTAGCCTTAGTCTTTAGAGGGCTAAAATTATATTAAAGGCCAGCTTTCCAGCAAGTTAATCATTTTAACTACCTTGGTCCTAATATATGCGATTTTAAAACGAAAATATCTAATAAAACTTAACACATTTAAATATATGCGCGGTACAACAAAGAATTCGTAGAAACTTTCTAGAAGGTAAACTAAAATAATGTTCTATAATGTTATGAATGTTCGAATTTTGTAGTAACTCAAGTAAAATTGTTAAGGAGTAAAGCAGAATTCACTCCATTAGATAAAACCACTCGTACTACATGAAGAAATTAAGGAAAAATTAAATATCCGTAAATTAATACAAGAGCTGTTCAATTAAGATTGATCATATTTTTTCACTAATATATGTTCACTCGTCCTCTAATTTTGATTATCTTATCATTATATTGCCCCTAAGGCACCTGTCCCCAGCGTCGGTATTCAAAGACATGTTGGAAATCCTTTTTTGACAAATCCTTCACAATTGCCTCCCTCGCCTTCATTGCTGCTTCTGATTATGCAAAATGCTCTCATGAAGATGTTTTTTCTAGTCGGGGAAAGGGCAGAAGTCACACGGGGCTAAATCTGGACCGTAGGGAGGATGAGAAACACACTTCAATCGACTTTAGCGAGATATTCAACATTTGCGATGTACAGTCGTCATTATCATGGCGCACCATTCAGCTTGTTGCAGGGAAATGTGGCATTTTGCATGCGATATGGCCTTGCAGAGTTTTCTGGACATTTCTGTAGTATTGCTCAGTTACAGTTGTGTATGCAGGTACGGCATGGGATAATCCATTTCTTGAACATCGAATAACAACATGAATACAATTTTCCCAGCAGAGCAACCATTTTTGCTTTCTTTTGTGTTGGTGATGACGGAGATTTGCACACAGAGCTTTGGTCTTCGCTCCCAGGTCGAAGTAATGTGGCATAGTTTCATCCACAGTGATTGATTACCTTTAAAAGGAACTACATTCTTCCTGTAACATCATGTTCATCAGCATGATAGTTATACGTCAAAGTCCTTTTGTTCAGGAATCAGCATTCTTCGAACCCGCCGTGCACAAACACTTCTCATATGCAACTTTTCATTTACCAACATGCGAGTGGCATCGAGTGAAATTTTCAGAATTTCAGAAATTGTTCTTAATATTATTCTCGCAATGACAGCAGCGATGTCAGAGCACAAACTGCAGAACCAGGGTTCATCTTACATTATAATCGATTGTCTCATCTCATTAAACACCTTAGTGCTATACAGAGCTTCTGTAATATTGCATAGGCCTCAGATAAGATTTATTTAGATTAAAGCAGTATTTCAGAGCAACATATTGTTTGTCTTGTGTCACCTACGTTTTGCTGTAGGCCTAACTGAACACCAGTACTTCATGTGAACTAATTTAACTTAAAGCTAAAGTTTAGCGCGGGAAATTATACCTGTAAAAAGCTATTATCACCTTTTTATTTAACATCCTTGGTAGATAAAATAAATTAATATATAGCCAGCGTTGGTTGTAACTTTTTTAACAAAAACTTATGTATGAGACAGAAATAAGCCAGTCCAATGGGTAGTGAAATGATAACGAAAGACTTGAGAGAGTCGGTCTTGGTGGTGTAGTGGTAACCATACTTGCATCCTAAACCCAAGATCGTGGGTTCAATCCCGGCCAGGACCGATGGATTTTTTTCGGGTGTAAAAATTCTAAGTATGGCTTCCTTCGGAAGGGAAGTAAAGCCGTTTACGGCACAATAAAGAACCTCAAGCCTGAAAGAAGAGGCCTTTAAGCAAAATTTGTCGGCTGTTGAATGGGACGCTGATGACCTGAGACGTTAAAGAGCGTCCGTAAATAAACCGAATAAAAAACAAAAAACACTTGAGTATACGGAAATAAAATCCTTGAGATCGTCGCTGGTTAGTTCCTCAAAGATCAGAGAGAAATGTTAGAAATTAGAAATTACTGGAGATATTAGGGCCTTTTTGAAAGAGTAAAATTGCACTTAATATGAATAGGAAACCTGTACCATAACGATTTGTTACTTTTCAGCTAAACATTCACACAGATGTGGAAAGTAGTTAACTATGAAGTGTAAACAAATGTTAAGTCTTGGCTAACCAACATTGGCTTCTACAGAATAAACTCCCCGATGCTCTTTACCTGTAAGGCTTTTTGTTACACTTTGATATCCCCGTAGCTGTTTCGCTGCAGGAAGGAAATCTTCTTAAGCTTGGGTAGATGCCATCAAGAATCTTAACAGCTCCTTTATAAGTAGAGGCCTCGCTAATAAATTCATACACGGAAGATGAGGGAAATTAATTAGAACTTTGAAAAGCTGTTCCTCTTTCGCTGTGGCAGCTTTACTGAAGCTTTCAGTTGTTTCTTCTTTGAAAACTTTTAGTGAGTGGGTTGTCCATATCAGACCATACCGGATTTAGGGTTCGGCTTTTCCAGGGATTTGTGTTTTAAAAGACAATAAAAATGTAATGAAAACCCACTTTAAGATACTTAATTTGAAATACCAATATAAAAGTGCTAATATACAAAACTTGCTTCGTGGAATGAATTCAACGAAGAACAGAGCTGAAAATAATTTATATTTATAACATTTATATAACCACACATTACTTATTGACCGCATGTGAGTAAAAACGGACGTTGAACACTAGTCAACAACACACTAATTAAAGGGAACAAAATACTTAAATGTAATAAAAAACGAAATAATGAAATTCAGCAAATGAAAACAAATGTGCGGCTATTTAAATCAACCGGAGGCGTAACCTTCGACTTAGAATGCATAGTCATTATTAAAAAAATAAAATTTGCATCATTTTTACTCAAATTCCCTGACGCATCCCCTTATTGGCACAAATTCAATAAGTCTGGGATGTTGTAGCCTCTCGTCCACACTACTGTAGAAATCTGACATCATATATGCTCCGAAGATTGAGGGGCAGTTATACATGCTGAGGGTTCATATAAAGCTAAAGATAAAGATAGCCTATTGTGTGTCTTAAGGGCAAAGGTCTCCTAACAAGTAGGAAGGCTCGCTTTTTCCTAACGTGGTGAGCTATTCCACGCTAGTTGTTCGTATGCTGTTTAAGAACTCTGACTGATTTGTTCTTTAGTTACTCCATTTCTCACTGCACAAGTTACTTCTCGAGAGATTCCATTTTTCTCTTCCTTTTTCTACTCTTGACCAATCTGGACCGGCATGTTTCTTGAAGAGGTCTGTTCATCTTCTTATGGGTCTACCCTGTGTCCTTTTTCCTATCCGGGGGTCCCATGGAGATCTGTAGGTCCACCCATTGTCCTGCATTGTTGTGATGTGACCGCCCCATTGTCATTTGCTTCTGATAGCTATTTGTGTGATGTCTGTTGTCTGAGATAACGGATTTATTAATACTACAGGTATTTTGTTCTTCAAAGTTATTCCCAGGATCTTGCGTTTCATTTTTCTTTGGCATATGTGCATTTTGTTTTTTGTTTTTCTGTTATTGACCATGTCTGGCACCCATATAGTAAGTAATACAGAGTGTACACAGGTTTCGAGCGTCTAGCAATATAAACTTAACAGCCAAAATGCCTTCCAGGTTAACGAGATCCTTCTTCGTACTTCTTTTTCCATTTTATCATGGAAAAAAATCTTTTGTCCTAGGTATCGAGTACGAGGGTTCATACACGATATCAATTTGTTTTCACTTTAGAAGATAAATGTTTCTGTTCGTATATTTATTTAGTTATTAGTAAAAAATAGTTTGTGATTGCATTTTTCTGAATACATTGGTAATACCATAAAACTCAAACAACACTTTAAATATAATATGATATTAAGGCAACATGATATTCTGTTTATATATTTATAAAACCAATATCAAATATTGTGTGGGATTTGAATCCAGGAGCTTAAGCAGAAGAGCAATGCGTTTTAAGCCGTCCTGCCACCGCTACTGTACCCTGGCGTTCTCTTCTCCAGATGCTTATGATTGTGACCAATGCGTTTACAAGTGTCCCTGCAGTGTGCACCTGCTGCGTGCGCGTTTGAATACATCGTTTACGAGTGTCCCCGAAATTCTCCGATTGATACTTAGAATCTGACGATGACTCATTTTTAGTCAAATTGTGTACCTATTTAAAAATGTTTAAATTAATATTTGGGGTTGCTCTATTCATTATTTTAATTTTGATGTTTTATTCTAGTGGTCGCATAGAAAAAATAAACTAAGAACGTAAGCTTTGTATAGTATTAATTTTCTTTACATTCAATTAACACAAAACGGAATGAAGCAACAACTTCACAAATTCACACGAAGCTTCACTATTCTGTTATTTGGCAACAGCTGTCTGCTAATAAAAACGATTAATTACCCCTGCTGGGTCTGTTCCAAAAAAGTGTGGTCTAATATATTACAAGTGTAAGGACTTGTAACCTGTAGGTATTAGTAAAATTCTCTTCCACGAACTTTTCTGCTACGCTTGTACTTTACAACTCCCTACTTACAACTGCTTTTTCGACATCAAAATACTATAACATAACACATTCACCCTATATCTATTGTTTTATTCCACAGAACAGGCATTCGGGGACTTGTAGGGTTGTGTAAATTTCTTTACAAGTTTAGGAATATTGATAACTTCAAATACTAGCACAAAGTTTGTTATATTTTTAATGGTTTTGGGAGTCAGTTGACCCAAATTAGCGAAAGTGATTATAAAGATGAATAGAAATAAGTATATAGAAGGAATAAATAAGTACTTGTGTATAATGATAAAGTTAGGTTAAGTGCAAATAAAGTACGGCTTATGACTGATATTGACGTTTTCCTGTTTCAAAAGCATATTTCAGACCTGCATATTAGTTAATGTATTTTTATGGTTCTTGTTACATGCCACGAAAATAATTTCTTTTTATTCTTCATTCTCTTTTAAAATAATCTCTTTTCTTTTTTTTATTTATAATGAGAACGTGATTGTCAAGCAATATAAACAAATGAATAAATATAAAGAATCAAATGGACTGATAAAATAAATGACCGAGATCAATTGGGAAGCTCCTTCTGCCATCTCTCGAGTACTGAAATTGATGCTCTTATGCATCTGCATTGGACCGTTGTCTCAAAGTAGGTTGTTACGCTTGAATAAATGCATAATAAAGTATTTAAATTATCTTTATCTGCGAAAAAAAACAACAGCTGTTTCCTCTCTGTACATTAAAATCCCTAAAGAGTGGACATAACCTAATTCAAGACATGGCAACAAATGACAAACAGCTGTTCCTCCATCTTGCTTTTACATGACTCCACTTGTAACTTTTTACTAATACTTTACTACTGTTGTACTTCTTTCGTGGAACAGAAAGTTACAAGACCATACTTTACAAAAACTTGCACTAAAGCACTTGTATGTATTAGACCAAACTACTGTAAAACATGGCCCTGGAGTGTCAACAAGAAAATATTGCTATTGAAATATAACATTGTTTGATCTTGAAATAACTACATTTTTTCCTTATGGTTGTGTTGCAAACTTGAGGCAACTTTTTTCTGGGAACCCTCGTGACGTTTCAGGTGGTGCACACACCTAATGCTCTTTAGAGCAAGAGGCTCCTCCTAACGCTTCTTTTCATCTCCCTGATCAAAATACTTTACAATACCGACACTTTGGTTTGCAGTGTCTCCTGCAGATAATAACCGCAAACGCAAACATGCGATGAACGATAGACGCTCCCTATTTAACACATAAAAATCTAGTAATAATTATAGGAAATTAAATGTTGACTGTTTTGGGGAAAGGCCAAATCTACTACCTCCTACAGGAGCCGCAGCAGCTTTGAACACATTTACTTATTCTTGCAATCTTTTTTCATCTATGTAAGCATCTCATTATTGCAGCATTCTTTTGTGTAATTCACGATATTTCACATCTACAGCTCTTAAAAATTTGAACACTCTATGTGGCTGTACTAAACAAACAGCTAAGTGCTCCACCATTTTGTAAAAGCATCCCTCCACGCATGCCGTCACCAATGACAGTGTCAACTGTTAAGATTTTATTTTACCTGTAATTCCTGGGAGTTTCGTTTCATGAAATACTGTCAGTTCGTTATTATTTTTTGAAACTATCTTGTTTTTCGTCCATTTCATAAAGTTCCTTATTGAATTTTAGTTACAGAATGCAGTAAAATTTGCAATCTACTTTGTTCCCCTAAACTTTCTATTTTAGCTGTTCTTATTCAATACAATGAACAGAATAAAAAGGATTCATTTAGTGCAAAATGAAATGGTAAAGTTGCCTTGCGTTCATTGTGTAGGGAAAAAAAATCAATGCATCATGTGTCAACTTTTTACTACTGTGCAGAGGCCTTGGTAGATAACATGACAAACCCACATAAATTAACAGTGGCAGTAATGTAAAAGGTGATATATGTTACTTTCACACAATAAGAAAGCGGCCTCTAGAATAGCACAGCAACACTTGTTTAGTTTATTGGTGCATTGTCTTTCATTTGCTTAATAGTGTTTGATGCCCGTTTTTACGACTGGGGCATCATAGGTGTACACAGTAACAAGTAATTTATATCACTGACATTGCCATAAATGTCTGTTTTATTCCTGTGTTCAGAAACGTAGGCAAACATAAGCAAAACGCATTTTCAGGTTTTCAGAGTAGTACAGAGTGTCCAGAAAATAAGTATAACTTTTTTTTTAAAATAGTGACTGAATTTTTAACGTTCATTGTGATACATGCCTCTCACAAGTTACTTTCAACATGAGCACCATTCACATCGCGACATCTGTCGACTGTGACACGAAAGACGCTCTGAAGCATTCGTGGTGTTATGACTGCAACAGCTTGTCTAATTCGACCTCGGAGCTCCGCCACTACACGTTTCTTGATAAGTCCTCACATAAAGAAGTCCATTGATACGAGGTCAGGAGAACGCACCACTCAGATCATGCCCGATCCATTTTCTAGGAAACAGTCATTCAAAAAAGATGTACGGCATAATGGCATGGTGCCTCCCTGCTGGAAGTAAACAGTGTTCACATATTCATCTTGGACAAGTTCTGGTAAGAGAGCATTTCCAGGTATGTTACATTACTCCATTAATGGTGTTTTTGGCGAAAAAGAACGGACTGTAAGTTTTGTCAGCTGTTATTCCTATCCATACATTAATTTTGGGAGAGTCTCGCTGGAATTCCAAGTGCTCCACTGGCGATGTGTTAGCCCAGATGATGCCATTATGTCTGTTAACCATACCACAAATGTGGAAGGTTGCCGCATTTCTAAATAAGGCATGCAGGAGGAAGTTGTGATCTTCATTTTCTGCAAGCAAATCCAATCACACGCACTATCCTCGTCATGTAAATGGTTCACGACCTGCAGATCGCACGGTTTCTTCTTCAACGTGTAACACATCACCTTATGCACTTTTGAATGAGGAAAGTTCAGTTCCCATGACCAAACGCCACACATATTTTGGACAGCGTTCAATGTCATGCCCTAATGGCTCCAATTCTGTCATCAGAGGTTGGTGGACGAGTTTGCTCTTAACGGTCCCAGTGCGTCTGAACTGTTTTACCAGAAGTTTAATTTTTTTTTGTCTAGGTCCAGATTTATGGAATTGGCGGTCAAATTTAGTCCGAATCTCACCATAAGATGGCCCTTGCAACCTCCACGTCAGAATGGCTACCCTCTCTGGCACACGTAACATCATGGAAATTTAGTTATCGTAACAGCAGAACACATGTTAGGCTGTAACTACAAAATTTATATCTATAATACACCTGCAATGCACTAGCATACAATTATTACCCCCTTCCCCCGTTTCTACAAAATCGATATTTAATTTGTGGACATTTTGTATAATGCAAGTTTTATAAATGCCTTTTTGGGAGAATAGCAAGCAAGTTAAAAAAATAAGTTGCTATTTTATTATAATAGTGATCTATTTATTTATCTCTAAAATAAAATCGTTACTACTGCATACTATTCTATGTTCTCTTGGTTTTCGCCTATAACCCCGTTCTACACCAACAATGAAAGTGGAACTTGTAGACTGACAATGTAAATTGCCAAGATGAAATAATAATAATAATAATAATAATAATAATAATAATAATAATAATAATAATAATAACAACAACAAACATCTGTAATACGCCGTCCTGGCACCTAGATGTTTATACTAGGACATATTTTTACAATTTCTATAGTTTATTGTATTTCTTTTCTCTTACATTTATTTCTCTCGTTTATTATTATTATTATTATTATTATTATTATTATTATTATTATTATTATTATTATTGCCAAGACGAAACAACAGGAAACAAGCCGCTACTACATTTCTCACTGCAGATCATGGTGCAATTCAAAGAAGTACAGAAAAACAAACTGTTAGCAAAACGTCGGTGATTCACCTCACGCATATTTCCTGGAACGGTAACAAGAGCTGTAGCTGATATGAAAATGACATTGCTTCTCGGCTTCTTTTTTTAGTAGTGTAGAGCCAGCCATGGTTGCATCACTCCACTCGGCTACTTGAATTTGCTTGAATAGGAAAGGCTGTACTTTGTTATGAGGTACAAAGGTACAAAGTATTAAGTTATATGTTCAGTATCTTTAAACCGCCACGGGTGGCCGAGGTCGTTAAGGCACGGACTGTGAGCGGGAGGTCTGTGGTTCGAATCCCGCCAGGACCGTCCTACCTGACTGGGTTTTTTTCCAGGTTTTCCTCAATCTTCATAACTGGCAAATGCCGGGGAGGTACCTAAATTTAGGCCTGGAACCTGGCTTCCTTAAAAAAAAAACATATCATTTCCCAATTTATCATTTCATCTCATGTATCATCAGTGTCCATCGCCTGTGGTGCCTCAGTAGTAAAAACGGGCGTTAAACACTACGCAAAAAAAAAGTATCTTTAGAGCAGCAAGAATGTTTCATCTACGTGTATGAATTGTATTTTTAATTTTTTAATTAAGGTATTTGGCTATTGCACCTTTTTTTTTTTATTAAATCTGACATTTCTGTATTTTAGGTGATATTTGCAGTTTTATTTCGTGTTTGAAGAATATAATCTCTACACAACTATAATATTACCCAATAAATATCTTATTTATTCTTGCATAAGTAAGATTGTGAGTACTGTAATTGAAAACACAAATAGATTTGATGCTTTTTCAAATGCCTGCTTATATTTCCAGTGCCAATTTTAAGAGCCTATTTGTAGTTTTAATACATTTTTGTCTGCGTCTTTTTTTTTTAAGTTTTAGTTCCTAAATGCATAAGCTCTGCAAGATATCAGGATCGAAACGTCCACTAAGGCTGGAAGACTAGGTTACCCAAAATGAGTGTTTTAGCTCGTATGTGTTAACTTTTAACGAATTGAAATATTTCCTTATTTGAACCAGTGCGCTGTTTATTACTTAGATACCCGACCACCAATAATATCGTAAGCACAGTGTGATTTTTCAAACCATTATCAAGGAAAGATGAAGGATTGGGTCTTTCATTGTTTCCTTATTGTGTAGGCTAGCCTTGGTCACCATGTCTACTCTCTTCTGGGATATTGTAAAACCTGAAGCCCAACAAACACACATCAACTTCAAGTACACTATGTCGCTATTTTTGGTTGTAATGTGGTATTGTGTAATAATGCGCTGGGAACTGGAGAGATGGCTAATCAGAGGAATGTGTTGATAACGTCCAACTGTTCATATTATTATTCTGCTTTTGTTAACGCAAAGATATGGACCGACTTTTAAGTGTATGAATATATGATGGTACACATGCACTGCGTAATGTTTTACTTGGCGGATAAACAAAATGGGTAAGCAAGATTTTTTTTTTAGCAAAGGGAGTTAATTTGATAACGCTATTTATTTATTTGTATTGGAATAGGAGTGTATTCAGTTATATTGACTGGTTGGTCAATATAATTGTTGGCCCTCTCACTGCATACATGGCTAGCTATCTCTCCAGTTCCCACTATTGTCTATATTATTTTAATGTCAATGTCATTTACTATGACCTATGTTAGTTTACACGAACTCGCGGGCGGGAGGTCTGTGGTTCGATTCCCGGTAAAAGCGTCCTTCCTTACTCATTTTTTTTTTTTTTTTTTATTTTTATAGTTCTTCCTAAGTCCTCACAAATGGCAAATGCCCTGAAGGTATTTTAGATTACAGCGCTTCCTTCTTTTAAAACAATTCTTTTCCAATATCTCATGTCATGCATTGGTGAAGCGTGCCATTTTATATCGGAGACATGTGATTTCGAAATTTATGGAATATTTTATATATACAATATATTATAATTGAATAAGGACACGAATTGTTTGAAATACAGCGAAAATTGTGTGCTTGTTTCAGTGTTTTATCTATTTTTGCTTCATGTATCTGTGTGTGTGTACATTACTCTGTAATGTTATGGTAAAATATTTCATGTTCAAAATTATGGCATTGTTACTATAATAATGCAAGCTATACTTAAATCAAAGTACATGAAGTGTTAAAAAAATTCCTGTTTCATGTCTCACACTTAAATCTTTTTGTATATAAGCGCAATATTCTGGTGCTTGTTCTATGCCATGGGATGTCAGAGACTGCCAAACTTTAGGAGTATTTCATAAGAAATTATTTAACATTATTAGAAATAATCGATTATTCTAGACATAGATTCCTTATGTTATAATACATGCATTTATTTGTTTTATCATGCTGTAGAATTATTCATAATGTTATTGTTTTTAGTATCATAAATGTTTCTACCTCCTTTATAGTTCTTAAGGGTTTTAATTTTATGTTTTGCTCTTGTATTCATTTTCAGGGTTTACATAGGTTGATCTTTGTATAAATTGTCATTGTTGATGTTTGTTGTATTATTATTGTTGTTTTTATTTTTTCTTCTTCCTAAGTTAACATTTTTAATACCCATATTAATGTATTAGCATGTTTTTTTTTATCTACGTCACCTGTTATATTGGTTTATATGCTTACGAATATTGTCAACGTTATTGTCAATGTTATGATTGTAATGTTGCTGCTGTAACGTAGTGTAATTATTATTAGATTGGTAGAGGAAAGAGAATGCCTAATGACCTTAGATCTACCAGAATAAATAAACAAACAAATAACTTTTGAAGGGAATTCTTGACGTTTCACTGTATCTTTTACCATTCCTTTCTCTATATCACCGTTGTGTTATAGTTAACAGTATAGCGGCAAAACTGTTATAAATTACGTTACCAACCTATCATAGGGGCCGCTGTCCCAAAGACTTCCGCTAACCGCCACGGATTTTATTTTAAATTGATCCTGCGTATCTCTAAACAATATAGCTGCAGTGATTCCATTGAAACTGCATTAATTACAAGCAAATTTTGTTAATGTGTATTCTGCAAACATAGCACATAGGTTTGTCCCTCCCGATAATTTTTTGTCAGCATTTCATGTCTCGTCAACTGCCAAAGGCATTCAATACTATGAATGGAGTGACTGAAATAATGACGCAAATGACACGTTAACAACTGATTACCTGGATTTCAACGTTTCAGAAGAGAGAGAACTGTGGAAAAAAATTACCCAAGCACCATGATTAACGGGGGAATAAACGCGGGCTCACTATTTGACAAACAAGGTGTTTGGATGAATTATTTCGTTTTGACGACATTTTGAAGATCGTATTTTGTTATTTTTAAACGTTATTTTATGCAAATTTGTCTAATGAGGGTCACAGTTCTTATCCCATGATTTCCGTTCGTATCTTTTGCTGTATTTTGTATTTTATTTACATATTACCCGGTCTACAATCAATGACTTTAAGGACTTAAGGACTAGTATACCGGAGTCTTCTCATCCTGCAATTTGGAAGTTATACAATCCTTTGTTTTACAGACTATTTCGTAAACACTGTTCCCTGCGTCGTATAGCTTGACTGGATTGACTGCTATGTGCTTCTCAGCCTGTTCTGAAAAGTTTTGCACTGTGCGCGCGTTGTACTTTAACGTTGAAGGTCCGGTCAAGTACTTGCCCATGAAAGTATAATTTTTTTGTTTTCTTTCTAGCACGGAAGAGAGAAATATTTTTATTCTGTGATATTTATGTAAATTTCAATTATATCACAAATTAATATAAGAATATATTGAATGTAACAAATAAATGCAAATAAATTTACATTAATGTGAAATGAAAACATGAAGCATTGAGTAATATTTTACTCTTTGTAGATATTGTTACATACAAAATAAAGACCAAAAACTGGAGTAGTTCTGTGGCAATATGTAGGCAGTAACCATCTGGTAAATGCAGGAGGTTACTTGAGGGCACGTGCATTTCCCACCGATTATAAAATGCAGGTTTTCCTAAACAGCAATCAGCAGGATTTGTTGTTCATTTGTTTTATTTACATACGCTCTTTAATACAGGTCATCAGCGACCAATTCATTTCAGGGCGTGAAACGACCGATAAAATTTGTTCAGAGGCCTCTTCTTTTAGGCTCGAGGTTCCTTTACGTGCCGTAAATCTACGATACGGGACCCATGGCTTTACTTCCCTTTCAAAGGAAGCCATACTTACGATTTTTACTCCCCAAAAGATCCATCGACTCTGGCCGGGATTGAACCCGCGATCTTGGATCTACGAGAAATGTATGGCTACACTAGACCACCAGGACCGACAACCAGCAGGTTAAGAAAATCCACCCGGTATGTAGAGTTATTATAAATTAATGGAACAACCTTGAGTATTTATAATAAGGAAACTATTTAAGTACTTGTCCAAACCTGCCAGATCTATAAGGGCTTTAGGGCACATTGCTTCGTGCTATATGCTGCACCGTATATGGCAGGAACTTGACTATCACCTGGGTGTATGGTAGGAGGTTTTTCTACTCAATATTTGTATCATTTGTAATATTACATTATAGGAATATTTGTAATATAATATATGCTTGGGCTTACGGACAGACAACTGCAGAACATAGCAATATGTCAAAGAAAAATGGAGAGGAAAACCCTAGTTTTATACCCGAGAGACAAGATCTCCAACACTAGACTGCAGGAAATAACAGAATCAAAAGTATCATGGACTGAGCTGCACGTGGCGAGGCAACAGCAGCACAGATGGGCGCAGATAACCACCATGTGGTACCCCTACGCAAGACAGAGGACTCTAGGACGTAATTCAAGGAGCATCTCGGAGTTCAAGGTCAAGCATCGCCAGCAATAGAAGTGAGTGGAGTGAGAAGTGGCAAGGACTCAAAAAGAAACTATAAAACAGTATAGATTTTCAGTAGAATTCCTAACTCAGGTACAATAGCTCACCATGTGAGTTACAAAACGAGCTCTTCCCTCTAGCAGGAGACTCCAGCCCTTTACGGTACATACGAGTAATGGGCTCTTTATTCCATTTACTTGGGGAATACTATACATGGATGCCACGCATGTACAGCGCGGAAAACATGAAGAAAATAAGACGAAATATGAAATTTATGTCACTAAAATTTGAAAAAAATTTAAATATTAACCAATCCAAGCTGAAAGAATAAAATTAATATGCAGCACTCTTTAATTTTTATGCATTAAATTTTTACAATATATTAATAATTAGAATCATTTGAGTATACTATTTTGATAGCGAATTACAGACCTATTCTCCATAAATTCTGGCAGGAGATTGTACCTTCTGTCTGTTTTTGTGTAATGTATGCTTGCGGTCTACATGTGACAATAGCAAATATATTCATTGCATTTTGTAGACAGAAATATACGAGAGCTGCTCAGTAAAGAATTATCATAAATTATTTGACAACATTCGTTCACTCATCTTAATAATTTTGATGGTATTTCTCAAAGCAGTCCCCGTTGGATGCAATGTACTTGTCCCAGTGTGTCCTCCAGTTTTCAAGGACGTGCTGGAAACCATTTTTGACATATCCTTCAGAGTCGCTGCCTCCGTTAATGGAAAATGCATCCCAAGAAGATGTCTCTTCAATTTGGGGAAATAGAGAAAGTAACAAAGAGCTAAATCTGGGCTATAGGGAGGGTGAAGGATACAGTTCACATTGACATTTGCGAAGTTCGGCCGTGCATTATTATAGGTAGTATCCAGCTCGTGGAGATATGACCTTTTGCGTGTAATATGTCCTTACAAAGTTATCAGGACATCTCTGTAGTACGTCCAGTTACAGTTATGTGTGCAGGTACGATCCTTTCCTTGAGTATCTAAAAATAAGATTATCATAGCTTTCCCAGCAGAAACAACCAATTTGGTTTTTTATTTATTTTATTTTGGGTTGAAGATGATAAATATTTCTACATAGAACTTTGCTGTTTGTTCTCAGTATTGAAATGATGTAGTCAAGTTTCATCAGCAATGATTACTTTTGGAAAAAAAAAAAACTCGACATCTTTCTGCATCGTGTTCAACTGCATGCAAACTTGCCCGCGAACATCCTTTAGTTCGGAGTCAGCAGTCTTGTAACCCGCAGCCTTGGAACTTTTCAGTTTCCCAGTGACATTTTTAGAATTTGTAAAAGTGTTCTTAATGTTATTTAACAATATTATGTCACAATGACAGCAGCGGTTTTAATAACTCAGTGCTAGGCCCTCCTTCCTTTGAAATTGATTGCCTGCCCTCTTTAAACAGCTTCGGGCTGCGCTAAAGGGAGGAATATCTCTCCTTAGGCCTCCTGTAATATTGCATAGGTCTTTAACTGAAGATTTGTTGAGACGAAAGCAGAATTTCAGAGAAGCAAATTGTTCGTCGCATTTCAGTTCCATTTTGCTGTAGGGGAACTTAACCTGTCTCAACCTGCACATATTTTACAGGCAGTAACCGGAAGTAACAATAAATAAATATAATCACGTGTACATTACATATTAAGCTAACAAAAATTGTAAGGTTAAATTTTTGCGCTAGAAATTCTGCCTGGAAAATAATTATCATTCTTTATTGAACAGCCGTCATGTATTTGGCTAACAAAGCAGTTTTTATTATTTAGATATCAATATCCACTTATTTTGGAAATTTTGCAAATTACGTAGATCGTAAGATGCAATTCTGTGTCTTAGAGAAACACTTATATGTAAGTACTGTATTACAATAACTTTCATTGACGTGCACACACTTTCTTATTACAGTATTTACATTGTGTTGAACGGAAAAATAAAAAAAAACCAAGAAACTACAGAGGAATCGCTTTATCATCATCTGTACAGTTATTATTTTATGTAACTAGTGTATAATCGTGGTAATTGTGACACGAGTGAATGTTTGACGCGTTAGCGGTATATTTTTAAACAGTATTAAAACTTAGCAAAATGTGATGTAGATGCGACGCGTTATATTGTACATGTTCTTAGTACTCGTTCCTATGACAATGCTATTTTGTTCAAACGGAAATGGATGCTAATTCCGCAATGTTTGATATTGAAAATATGGATATCGTTTCACAAGAAATTATAAAGGAAGTTGAGGTAGCTGAGGGTTCTTTAATTCCTCAAAAATCTAAAAGTGCATATGTCAAGTTCTGTACATAGAGAAAAGAAAAACAAGTTAGTTCAACTAATGAAAAATTCTTATTGGCATATTTCTCCGAGCTGGTAATTATATAATGTAACGTTTTTTGATTATTAATATGGTAAGTAATTTAAAATTTAGATTCTTAGATTTGTTTATTTTTCCAGTCGAAGATTTATACGCCTTCGGCGCTCTGGTGTATGTATTCGAAAGTAAAAACAATGTAGTAACGTTAAGGAAGTGTTCGGTTAGTATAATGGATATTACTTATAGTCCAACATTAACGTTTTGAATTGAAATAAACTATAATATGATTCATTAATTGCCTTTTCAATGTTTCCAAGACAATGAAAGTTAATTTATGATGATTAATAACTTATATTTTTGTTGTAGTTTCAAAACATTTGTTTAATAAAATAATTTTCCCATTTGAATGTTGGTATGTTTGTTATGGCGACGATTTTAGCTTTTACCTAAAGGTACGTTGTCTCGAAATTGTGTTGTGAAGGCTAGTTGCTAGGTAATCTTATATGGCACCAATGCCAGAACTAGGCTAATTGTGCACGATTTATACCGTCATAAGGATTGCATAAAAGTTGTGTAGCAAAATAATGTATAAAAGACTTCAACATTCCATATAAATAAGATTTAGAAAAAACAGAAGTACAATAAATGTAATTTATATATTAAGATAGATAGTCGAAGAAGAGATTGAATATAGACATCTGATATATTTGCTTTGTTGATCTTTCAAAAGCTTTCGATCGGATCCGGCTGAAAGACATAACTGAAACGTTGAGAGAAAACAGTGTTCCAAAAGAACTGCTAAAATAAATTCAAGAACTGAAGAAAAAAAAAAAAAACAAATAAAATAAAAATATGTAAAAAAGAAAAAAAAATGGATGAAATAAAATTTTCTGCATGTATTATATAATGATATTCACTTAGTCCCATGCTATTTAATTTGGTAATGGATAAATGAATATAAAGTGTGAGTCATCTACGTGAATAGTTATGAGATATAATATTGTGCTATGCACATTGCAGTTTTAATGGCCTAAAGTGAAGATTATTAAAAGATGCCCGATTTGTTATAACTGCAAACAAATATAACATGACAGTATCGATTAATAAAACTAAATGCATACGCATATCTTTATATCCAATAAGATTTAAATTGAAAATTAATGTAAAAGTATTGAATTGGTCATGAGTTTTAAATATTTAGAGATAAACTTAACTAGTCATCGAAGTAAGAAATCAGCTTTCCAAAGCCTCCAGAATATCTGTTTGTTTAAGGATGTTATTGAAAGAATAATTATCCTAATAATGAAAGCACAACCAAAGTTTTCCAAATCATAGTAAAACCAGTGATGCAGAGACAAAAGACACGACATATGAGTGCAACAGAAATGAATGCTCTGAATGCCATTATCGGTAAAACGAGACTAAACAGAGTAAGAAATGACATTGTGCAATATGGTGGATTTCGAAAAATTCATAAAAGTGAGAAAGAGAGACTAACATCATCCTCTAATCGAATTTTGTATAGCCATAAACAAGGCATGTGCCCTTACAAAAGAAGAAGCATTTATTGATTTTCCCATCAATTGTGTAGCACTTTAAAATTGAGCACCAATTTCTTTTTTACTGTGGCTTGGGGAGCATCGACCGCGTTAAACAAATTTGTGCATATCACTCTGATATTGTTCATTTACCAATTACCATGCACTTCAGCTTTTGTGATTTGGTTATTACCAGCCCTAACAGATTATCTCTTATTTTATTTGTTTTTTACCCTAATCGCGCTAAATTTTTCCCACAACTTTAAGAAATTGAATTCAGATGTTTCTGATCATCTTTAAATGATGAAAAGGTACGTACATTACAGAAAATCCAATTCATAATAAAACTACCTATTTGGTACCTGACACTTAAAAGCATTGAAACTCACACTTTCCACCTCCAAAGTTCATCAGCGAGTCAGGACGGAACACAACAACAACAACAACAATAATAATAATAATAATAATAATAATAATAATAATTGCGTATATATAACATTACAAATATATTTTAGCATGTCGTAAATCTTACATGCTTAAATGTGATATACAGGTGGAAAGAGGAACAAATAGTAATACAAATAAAACAATATTAATAAGTAAATAAACAATAAAATGGGAAGAACGATGTTTACAAATATATGAGTGGAAACATATTACATATTATTTATAATTATATTAGTTGTTGCGTTGTAATCAGAAAATAAATAATTGCCTTTAGCTTCGCGCACTTTGGCTTGGAAAATGCTACTATATTCAGCCAAACAGGATCCAGCGTAGCATTCGACCTCTAATTGCCTTGAGAAATGGAAACAGCGTTTTTCTCAGGTGTTCCCAATGAGTAAATTCGTATATGTACCCATTCCTCATCCCCTCCACAAAAAGGAAAAAAAATTCTCCTACCAGAACTATCCGTTATTTTTTGAGCCTTCCAGCTTCACCGAAAAAACCAGGCCATTCCTGGTCTCGCCTTTTTCCCTAAAACAAGCACACATATATCTTAACCTCAGGTTAGTTTAATTTCATTCGCTAGGCTCAAAGAGACTTTCGTGTTACATTTTGCCTCGATTTCCTGCCTGTTGATAGCTTCTAGCCTTGTTCTAACTTTCTTCCATACGTTTTTATTATTGACATTGCCTCGTTGTCATAATGAACCTAGACCAATTCCACTGAGTCCTCTTCCCACCGTATTCCAAAATGTGGTGATATTTTTTGCGTCTGGTGTCTATAGCATTTAGCGCAATGATTGCATTAATCTAAGCCACTATTTTACCTTTCTTGTGAACATTATTAAAGAAGAAAGGGTCGATTACACTTATAGCTAAGTGCTAACAATGGCAGCAAGTGAAGAGGAGGAATACAATAATGAAAATATTTATTAAATACCATTTAGATTTTCACAAATGTCTATGCATTTCTTGAATATTTTCTTATAAAACCATGAAAAAAAATATTTAAACCCTGCAAGATCGCTTAAAGAAAGTTTAAAGAAATACATTTGGAAAATATGAACTAATATTAAGATTTATTCAAAATATTACCGATTGTGAAATATGAACATTAAAATCGTTTATTGGATTTTACACATTCTAAAGCGTAAAAACTAAACCTCTCAGTACTCTGCGATTAATTGTAAAAAATATGTATTTTACACGTTTTCTATAATGTTTCGCATTTAATTTAAAATAACCTTATATTATGATGAACATCAGAATATTTTTTGTTCCTTGCAAAAAAAAGGGGGGGGGGGCAAATTTTTAGGAAGGTGAAATTTGCCTTCAGATATAACAGGGATGAAGTGACCAATTAACTAAGGAGGGATAGTAAATATACTAGAACAAAAAGAGTATCAATACTTAACAATAAAGACATATTCACAAACAATAAATATAGCGAAACATGCCAGAAGACTACAAATCGCACACATACCCAGAAAATAATAATAGATGCATTCAAGCTTAAGGGGGAGGGGAAACTTTATAGAATATTTACATTTACCAAATTCTAAATTTTCGCATGCGTTTGGGTAACTAAGAACTAGATTTTATCTCTATATTTATTTGTATCATGCCACTCTTTTCCTCTACCTGGGAAAACTTTACTAAAGGCATTATGGAATGCAAGAGAGCAGTTCGACAAGGCTAACACTATTAAATTAATCCTTATTTGCTTCATAAGTTGGCAGCATATGAAAGGCCACATCCACTTTGTGAACCTAAAATTAGCCTGAAGGGCATTGGACAGAGAGACATTTCCGTTAATTCCGCAACCAGAGCACTGCGATAGCCGAATATCATTGTGATGAGTTTTAAAGGATATTGACTTCACAGAAGAGAAATGAAGGATTAATAATTTAAAACAGAAAAATGTTTGACGAATAGCAAGTCATTAAAATAATTACTAGCAATTTAAAAACACGCAAGCAAATATTATTTTGTAAAGTTGCCTGCCCTTTCTTCCCAGAGCTTGTTTCCGTAATTAGCTAATGGAAGGATGTGAAGGGGGAGGAGAGAGGTGGAATTAGAGGTAACCATGCAACCCTCAGTAGGGATGCAAACAAGGCCAGCTTACCATTGACTGTTCACTTGCTAGTGACGTATGCAACAGGCCTAAGATGTGTTATTAGGTTTAGAAAATGTTCTTTTTGCTTCGCGTCCTTAGATCGAAACAACGTGGCAGGGTGTTTACGCTTTTGTTCTTTGGATTCTTATTTATTTAATTTATTTTAAGGAAACTTGTAATTTTACTAACTAGGTTACGTAATATGTAAGAGGTATTTTGGTTCTTTATGAATTGTTGTGTTATATTTTGTAATCACTAATCTGTCATGTACCAAGTTGGTATGAAAAGCAGAACTTTTGCAATATTCGTGTATGGAATGTAAGTCAACATACCACATTGTTTATACATAGCAGGAAAATCAAACTGTGACAGATTTTTTAATGGATTATTTAAATATTTGTCGGAAGAAGTTACGCGTATGTGGCTCTTGTTAACCCATTCGAGTCCTATGACGAGCTGTAATCGCATGACCAGCACAGCTCGCAAGAGTGCATTGGTCAATATGGCTGCATGTATTTGCATTTCTAAGTCACCAGTTGCAGAATGGAACTAAATACACTTAAGTTCTTTGAAGTCTTCATGGTTTGCTACGTCATCCGTTATATGTTCTATAAAGTTACTCTTTCATTGCAAAACACAGCTAACCTGAGTTGCCAAAATGGCAAGACAAGCATTGAGATGTGGTGACAGAGGATTTGAGAATTTTTTTGAAAGTGTTCTAAACCGTGATAGTGAACTTAGCGAATTTTCTGATTTTGAAATGAAAAATGAAGATAGAGTTAGTGCTTCGATCAATGAATCTCTGAATGTAATTCAGATATTGATAATTTTTTTGTAATGGTGTTTAACGTCCATTTTTACTACATAGGCACCACAGGCGGTGATCACTGGTGATATATGAAATTATATATTGGGAAAGGATTTTTTAAAGAAGGAAATGTTCCAGGCCTAATTTTAGGGTACCTCCCGGCATTTCCCAGGTATGAGGACGGAGGAAAACCTGGAAAAAACCCAGTCGGGGAGGACAGTACTGGCGGGATTCGAATCCCAGACCTCCCGCTCACGAGTTCGCGCCTTAACGACCTCGGCCACCCGTGGCGAGGGACATTGATAATGATAATGGTGCTAATTCCACTCAGGTCCTTCAAATGCTGACATTGTGACGCAGAAGAAACAAAGTAATTAGAACTGAATAAAAATTGATAATAATCCCGTTGTGCACCCTCAGAGTGATTACAGTGGAGTCTGTAAAGAATTACTAAATATATATATATATATATATATATAAACCAAGGCCGCCTACAGAAATTAGTATTTTTTTTTTAACTTAGTTAACCGCTGTTGGAAAAAAATTGTGCGTTCATAATGGTTTTTGCTATGAAAATGTACAATTAAGAGAGAGAGAGATAAAAAAACCTGAAAGATGGGGTGACACACCAGGTAAGATTAGACCATACTTTGTTCAAGTTATTCCGATGTCTCAAGTGCGAAAGTGAGGACTTCGACTATATTGGAATATGACGAGGTGCACTAAGGCACCAATATTTGGAGAAACAACGAGCGGACGGAGTCGCAGACGACAGAAATGAGGACCGAAATGATAAGTTAAAAAGATTAGGCCTATCTTTCAGCATTTTTCTGCAAAATTGTCAGGGATGAAAGCCTGATGAAATTCAGAGGTCACCTCTCATACGTGTAAGCAATAGCTCCAATCGTGCAAGATTTACAAAATTTGTGAATATTCTTTATATTGTTTGTACTTAAAAATGCATGTATTGTGACAGATTCTAGTCTTCCAGCAAGTGTAAATGTTGTACTACACGTGTGTGACCTATTGTTAGACAGGCCAAACATTGTATCTGGTGACTATATTCGTCTCCAGATCTCTTAAGAAGATTGATGGGTGCAGAAGCTAATGTATCGTGAGCAAATAGAAAGCAAATAAAGCCTGATATCTCTCATAATAAACTGAAACGTAACGAATATGAATCATGAACAGCAAAGAATGTGCTGTGTGTGAGGTGGAAAGATATTTGTTTCCCATCGACGAAACACGAAGCTGCTGACATTACAACAACAGGCAAGCTGAGAAGAAGGAAAGGTCAAACACCTAGGGAGGAGGTGAAGAAACCAAAGTATGCCCTTGAGTGCCAGAAGGGAATGGGAACTGCGGATGTGGAAGATCAAGTGACAGCTTTGTTTCCTATTATGTGACGCCGCGCAGTTAAAAGTTACAAGAAAATATTTTTCTATTTGCTAGACATGTGCATGTACAACTGTTTCATTCTGTTTCACAAGATGACTTGGAAGAAAAAGCTCAAATACACGGCAACCAACATCTCTCATCACCTGTTTCAAAGCGTAATACTACCAGAGTACAATGTTAAGAGATCAGCCTTTAGCTGAGAATACCCCATTGAGACTGCAAGCTAAAATGTGGGCCCACTTTCCGATGCAAGTTCCACCCACAAACAAGAAAGGGGGGGGGGATATGCTACAGTAAAGTGGTCTCAATCTAGGCCAGGATCAATTTATTTTTTCGGGCGTAAAATCATAAGTATGGTTTCCACCGGAAGGTCAGTAAAGCCGTGGGTCCCGTGTCGTACATTTGCGGCACGAAAAAGAACTTTAGGCCTAAAACAAAAGGTCTCTGAGCAGAATTTATCGGTCGTTTCACTCCAGAATTCAAAAGGACGCTGATGACCAGAGATGTTAAAGAGCGTCCGTAAAAAAAAAAAAAAAAAAAAATCATCTTCTTACCCTTCATTTGGAGAACTGTATAGAGATCTAACACCCCAACAAACATATTAGGCCATAAAAATTCTCGAGTCAATACTTTCAGTATCATGCATGCAAAATTTCAGGATACAAGTTATATTGGCTGAGTTTATATGCATTTTAAACTTTAAAATACTTGTGCAGCTATACAAGGATTTAAGTCAGATTTCTGAGGTAGCAACGAGAGCATTAAAATACGGTACCAATGGTTTAATGCTGAGGCATCTCCTCATTTTTCTCATGCTGCTAGAGCGACTCTCTAATTAAATGGATAGGTTGTAGGGATCCGACATCGTGGCCTGTTCGTTTTTTTTTTTTCGTGACTTATTGTCACATATGCGGCCGAGGAATGCATTAATTTAGTAAATAGCCAAAATTATTATGAGAACAATTAATTTGACTTACTTTTACATAGCTTAGTTGAATCAGAAAGTTGTCTAACTTATTAAAATCCACTTGGTTTACAACTTCCGATGACGGCTTAAGGGATTATATCATGACATAATTGTCCGCTTAGTAACGAGCACCATCATAAACTAGGGCTTTGGTGAACATTACAACATAACCTAAATACTCCCTAGGCGGTCGTGAAACTATATTAGGAGGTAGCACAGCCTTCTTCACTGTTTGCTTGAGGTGACATCGCCCCTAAAGTAAAGGCCCTGTCAGTCTCCATGGCTTGACAATCTACATCAAATTTGGCACTTATTTAAGTAATAATTGTTGAGAAGGTATTTTATTGTGGGCATATAAAAGTATTTGCCATAGCATAAGAGCTTTAATTGTACCTCTTGAGTACTCCTACCGCTACACCCTCTTAGCTCCGGCATAAGCGTGACAAGTGATGGAGACGCCACTATCGGATACGACAGTAACAATTGGTGGAGGCGCCGGAGTGATGTTAATCTCATAACAAAGCCTTGTAACACAAATTAATATCAATCGGGGGTCGTGATTGATTCCACGGAGCTCATAGTGTTTTGTAGTAAGGGTACGTAAATGATATATTATTGTATCCACCATTGCTTAGGAATTTTTTATTTTTCCGTTATTCTGTTATTCGCGAACAATATTCAAAGTTATGTTTTCCTCCTTACCCCTTCCGTACTAGATATTGCCTGATCTTGAACGTTTTTTTTTAATAGTGTTTAACGCCCATTTTTACTACAGACACTGATGCGGCGTGGACAATGATGATACATACAATGAAATGATAAATTGGGAAAGGAGTCTTTTTTTTTTTTTTTCCAAGGAAGCGTTCCAGGCTTAAGTTTCGAGTATCTCCTCGGCATTTGCCATTTATGAAGACTGAGGAAAAGCTGAAAAAAAAACCTATGTCAGGAAGGATGGTCCCGGTGGAAATCGAATACCAGACCTCCCGCTCATAACGACCAATATGACGATCATAGCGTCATAACGACCTCAATCACCCGTGATGGTATCTTGAATGTGTTTGCATATGATGGGGTAAACCAAATTCAAGCCTTCTTTGATGAATCATGGTTTCATTTACACGACCTCGACTCAGAATAACCGGTATTGCAGTTCAAAGAAACCCGATATAGTACATAAAACGCGAGAAAATCGGGCTATGGTGCGCAGTTAATGCACACAAGATGGTAGTGTCAATATTTTTGCAGATACCGTAAATTCAAACCTTTAATTGAATTAAGCACTCATCCAATTCTTTGAACAATTGACCGATATTGAATATCACTGTGGACATTTTCAGAAAAATTCTGCCAATGCCCTTACAGCTAGCAGTCATTATATTTAATTGAAGACATTTTTGAAGATAGAGAAATGATAAAGTTATGGCTGCATTGTCCCCGGATTTCATATCGTGTAATATTTATTTATGAGAGAACTTTAAAAATAAAGTGTATAGGTTCAAGTTTCAACACATTAAAAGAACTAAAACATAATATAATGATATACGTTAACTGTATTTAGGAAACTGAACCGATGCACGAGAAAGCAATTTTTATAAAAAGGTGCCGGAATTGGATGAATGCAGGAGGACATTTCCAACATCTCATGTGATGTGTTTATTTTCATTGTGAGAATCTAATAATTAAAAAGTTGGTGTTTTCAGTTACCTAGATATTTTATCCGATTGCTCGGGAGTAAAAGCTCTGGCTTCCGCGGCCAGATCGGCCTCTCGACGGACCAACTCTTGCGTGAGAGACCGTGTATACATCATTAATGTTGCAACACAAAGAGTTAATAAAGAAACTATTTAGAATTAGGTATTTTAATTCAGAAAGCGCTTGAATTCCATTTTCATTTTACAAAAAATACGGCATATTTTAACAGATACTTAAAAATATATGTCTTGTGACAAATTTATTATATTTATTACATTCATGTAACATAATAATGCACATTAATTGAACATAAGAAAACGCGTATATTGAAACAGTCATTCAGATTTATAATATTAACCAATTATAATGGGAAAATTATTCCTTTGCTATGGTGTGACCAGCAATAGCGCACGATTTAAAATGGGTTGTTGTTTCTGCCGCATTCTGTAGCAACCACCTTTCTTTCGAATATTTTAAACCGCATTATGAGGTACTTTTTCTTCGCAGGTCTGTAAAATAGGGTTTCCCTGCTCACTGCACCTTGAAATTGATTGCAGTTATACCCCTGCACACTTTATATTGATAGGAAAACTATATAAAGCCATTTTCTGACCAACTTAATCGTAACCATATAAAGGCATTTTTAAGTTAAAATTTCGGTTCTTACCGAAGCTATATAACTGTATTCTGAAATATTTTTCATGCATTACTGGAAACAGTTACTTTAGATAGCTTTCCAGTGTTAGTCTTGAAAATCGGCGAACTGGTTATTTAATAACTGATAATCAAACACATTTCATACCCCAGCCTATGGACATGGCAAATTAATAAAAGAAAATAAAGCAATGTAATTCGTTTTTGCTGATATTTTACTAAATACTATAAATAATAATAAATTAACAATTTGTTTACTCCGTCGTATATAAAGTATTAACTCAATGCCCAATGCCTAGAGATTTATATATGCCGGTAAATGCTTTTTTATATATAGTTTTTACTGCTGAGGCATCACAGAATATCTTTTAAGGAAAGAAATGTTCTAGGCCTAAGTTTAACGTACCTCCCCGGCATTTGCCATTTATAAGGATTGAGGAAAATCTGGAAATAACCTGGGAGGACGCTCCTGGCAGGTATCGAACCCCAGACCTCCCACGCACGAGTCCACGCCTTAACTAAGCCATCCATGGCGATTGTTAAATCATGCCTGATGCTTCTGTGTACTCTATTCATTACTCAATAATACTATTAAAGCTGTACTATTGCTATCATTTACTGTATTATTACCTTACGGGAAGCAATGTGTCAAAGATGCATCTCTATAGAAACGATGGTCTAAATAGCGGACACTTGCTGCTGAAAGAGCCCCAAAGAGGGTAAAGATTGTTTTGTTAGCTGGAAAGCTGATGGTGATTGGAAAAAACAACTTTAAACAATAACAGAAATCTTAAAGTGGAAAGATGAATTAAGCAAAATTGCAATATTGATGAGAAAATACGCATTAAAATTTAATTCTGTTCTTACTACTTAGGCTTAGAGTTTTTTTGACAGTTACGGTCTTAAAATGTTTTCTTGGTAGGAAGGTTTTTATTTAAATAGTGTTTAACGCCCGTTTTCACGTGCGGTGCACGCTGGTGATACGTGAGATTAAACTTTTTTTTAAAGGAATAAAACGTTCCAGGTCTGAGTTTAGGATACCTCCCCGACATTTGCCACTTATGAGGACGGAGGTAAACCTGGAAAAAATCTCAGTCAGGGCGAACGGTCTTGGCGATCATCGAACAGTAGATCTTCCGCTCACCATCTCGGCCACCGGTGGCGGCGTAAGAAATGTGTCGTTAAATGAGGGTATAAACTACATTTGCTTTTTGCTCGCTAAGGCATACCAAAACCATAAACTATTAATGAGATGTCACATAGAGAGTGAAAATTGATAATGATGTACAGAAGAAGAAACGATGATAGTCTTTCATATAAATAAAATTCTTTGTGTTTGGACAAAAATGATATTATATGGGAAAGAAATAAAAATAAAGAACATCATTTACTTGTATAACGAAATATTTGTACCTCTTTAAATAAAAATAAGGCTCGTCATCTCTGCCGCAAGTGATTCCTAAAACAAAGGAATGCACGGAACGCCGAGAAAGAGTCTGGTCTGGGGAGAAGGCGGTGGTGACAGAATGAGCTATGGACCACAGAGACTTATCAGCTTGGATGCAACCCGCACCACATCTTCCACTTCTTGCATCGGAAGCTCGTTTGTGTTGGAGCTAATCAGCTGGAAAACCTTCACGCTACATGAGTGACTCCAGTTACTCTTCGCTGGCCTGAGGTTCCCACAGGAACTCTCAAACCTACTTTCCTTAAGTGTACAGACATAAATATGCGTTTCGATTGCTAGGTACAATGATTTGTAGATTTTTTTTAAAAATCGTTTCATGGATACAACAGCAATAGTTTACATTCCTTCGGAATTCACTAATAAAAAGTGAAGATGATGAATATTAGTGTTGAATATGTGGAAAAGTGTATTCATTATTTTGTATTCAAATAATATATATACATATATATATATATATAGGCGAAATAAAACGTTTATAATCATAAAGAACGAACTGAAATTCATTGTGAATAACCCATATCTCAAAAAGTAATGCAGGCAGAGAAAGCAACAACGCTACAACAAAAAGAGACCATAATATATTTCCATAGCCTCAGATGTCTATTGCAAAAAAAAAAAAAAAAAAAAAAAAAAAGGGGAACAACAAATACTCGCAAGTAGCACGAGAGGATGCAGTAGTAATGTTCAGACTCAAAATATACCAAGAGTGGTTGCCTGTCAGCCTACACAAAATTATTATAAAAATTCGCCTACAGAATCACATTATAGATTCGCAATTATGTTGATATTAAAACAGGCAAGCTTAGTAAAAATGATATAATTAAAATAACAAAATAAAATTTTCACCATAAATTTATTATAGATTTTCCATTAGCGAATTATCTTTATTTTGTTAAATTATTTTTAAATTTGCATGATAAACTTGTGATCCAGGCCTCATAGTCAACCACATAATTAACTACGCCTAAACTAACACACAGCTTGTGTGAAAAAATTACTCTGCAAATAAAACAACTCTTAATATTATGATTAACAAAAGTTACTCAAAAGTTTCGAGTTTCCTCTTTAAGGATAAAATCTCTTCATATAGATAACATTAGAGGTCTGTAAGATATAACAGAATAAAATGGGAGGGGGTGGAATAAGCGCCAATGGTCAAGAAAGGTAGGGTAACTCGGATGGTAAGAGGGTCTGCACGGCAAGCCGAAGATTCCTGGTTGAGTCCAGACCGTGACCTCGAATTTTTCTTTATGCATCTGATTCCAAATCTTAGCGTAACACACGTGGCCGAGGTCGTTATGGCACGAACTCATGAGTAGGATCGTTCTCCCCGACTGAAGATTTTCTCAGTCCTCATTAATGACAACAGCGGGAGAGATACCCTAAACTCAGACCTAGAACGTTTCCTTTCTTAAAAAAAAAACCTTTCCCAATTTGTCATTTATCTCATATACCATGTTAACCTACGAATTGTGCATGAAATTCATATTTCAACCTGTGAGTGAACTATTTAAAAAACGCAAGTTTAATTATGTAAGTAGTTATGATTATGAATATTCACAAATATATTATGACTTAACTCCAGTTAAGTAAACATCGGGTCTAATGAAATACCATTTAGGTGCTTAAATATGTGGTTGTGATAAAATTAACAAATTAAAATATGTGCAGAACTTGTTCCATTCCAATACTCCGACATTTTTAAAACATGCACTTTTAAATCGCTTTTGTTTGTGTTTCGATATGGATAAATCGGTTAATGAATCCGTTTATGTATGGCTGGATAAATGAAAATTTCTCTTTGTGTAAATTGTTTGGTCCATCGATTTTAATTTGTTGCTTAACAGCTATATACCTTTTATGTATTCCTCTTATAATTCTATTTTATTTTACACTAAAAGTCATTAGTTGCCAGATGCAGGAGTTAACATAATTATCCTGCTGATGAATATCAAAACACATCTCCTCATGGTCAGGCAAATAAAATCTGTAACACATTAAATGTTAGTTGTCGAATTCTAAAATTTTAATTTAAATATGCTGAATTCTTTACCTAGATGCAACTTTTATGATGGACCTTTTTCCGTTTGTGTCACACAGCACAATGTCTTCAACATTTAGAAAACATACAGATGTAAATAGCTTCCAGGATAGGTTTTTGTAGGAATATCACCGGAGAAGAAGAATAGCAGTGAACTGAACTTAAATATATTTAACAAACCTCAGTAAAATAAAAATTTAATAAATGCATTCCTTCAGAAACTATTATGTAATAAAGTATAAGAACAAGGAACACTATATTGATATACACTTCCAATAAACTAGGGCATTGAACATTTTCCTTGTTTAATTTTAAATTTAATTATCAAAGGCAGCACAGACGATTGTTTTTTTTTTTTTTTTCCTCAAGGCGTTTTAGCCACTACCTTTGGCCTACCGCAGCGACCGCTGTGTTTTCAATTCCCGTCTCGTGATATCGCTGGTAGAGTGCAGCATTGCAGGAGGGCATGTGAATACACCCTATCGCGCCGGTCTCATTACACGGTAGTTTGGTGAAAGATCGTTACCTCTATCAGGCAATCTTCCAGCTTTTCTCAATGGGCTGGGTGTACACCGTTCCAGATGTTCCACACTTAGAACATTTGTAAGCAGGTACCAAGGATCTAACGCGAGACCTCCCGACCAGGAGTCAATGCTAACTAAGACCAAGGATGTGGTCAGATATAAAAGATTTAACGTCAAATTTACACAAGAACAAAACAAAATAAATAACACGAACAATTTTCTCCAGAGTAGGGGAAAAGACAATCGAACGACAGTTTTATCCATAATAATAATAATAATAATAATAATAATAATAATAATAATATAATGATAATAGTGAAGATGATGATAAATTGTTATTATTAACTTAGAAAGCATGATAAAAGATTTTTCCATAGCTTTATGGACAAAAAAGAATAAAAGAAATAATTTCTTACTGTATATACTTTGTTGAAAATAATGTTAAAGAGTACAAAACACCAACATTCATAATTAAATACCGGAGGAAATTCCACGTTTTTACTCACAATTAAAAGAATTCCTTGTTTACTTACTGTAAAGTTACCTGGATTAAAAACACAAGTTAAAGGAATTCTAAGATTTGCCTCAATTGAGAAAATACCTGGGTCACTGGTAGTAAATAGAAGAATTGATAGTTCCCCCAATTAAAAAAATAAAAAAATAAAGGTAAGGTTTTAAGAAGACACCACCTACATGCAGCTCATTGAAAGTCAACGGATGATATTGAATGACGTCTCAGCCCGGTATCCAAGCTGAAAAATGTGTTCTCCACTAGGCACACCGCGACCAACTCACTAATTCCTCTAAAAGGAGCTTGGAAGGCAATCATGACGCAGTGCGAAGCAACCAATCAATAACACTTGCTCCAATCAATGAACGATAATCGCTTTTCGTAGAGACTTAACAGGGAACCATGCAACAAAGGAAAGAAAGGAGAGAGACATGGAAAGAAACGCGAGTTATTTATCGTCACATATAAAGCTACAACCTCTTATTATGAGGAAATTCTTTAGAAAACATCTTCATAGAGTCACTGGGTACACACAAGTTATTCAAGAATATGGCAACAGTGAAAATGGGCTGATACTTCGAACTGTAAGATCCAGAAATACTTGTCTTATAAAATACCTATTATAAATAACGAACATTTGTCATTATCGTGTACATTATTTTAGACCAAGTGTTTAAAAATTGAGCGAGTGGTAGAGACACATGTAGTTTGTGCCTTGAATATTTCACCAGAGCTATATCTTCAATCTCCGCTTCTTCTTACTGTAAACTCTGATGGTCAAAGTTCAGGCGGAAGACTTTTAGTCGCTGGACGATCATGTCGCTCTGACGTGGCTACAGGCAATAGTGAGGTGATGGATTTCATGATGTTTGCATGCACTTCGTTAAATATTGACAAAAGGCAAATGGCGGCGATTTTGCGTGCATCGTCTCATTAATAGGCGTTTATTGAAGGGAAATTTCATATGTATCTTGATTTGAGAGCTCGTCTTCAATTATTATTTTAGAATATCCATTAAGTCTTTGGACATCTTATTTTATTGAACCAGCAATTAAACACCAAATCACAAATGTGAGAAAAACGGTTGGTTCAGAACGATTGACAGTTCGCATTAAAAAGATGTTTTTATTTAATTTGTTTTTAAAATAAGAGCAAATGGTTATACGTCAGACAAATTATATTTTACTAAAATCTATATTCAAATGACAAACTATCGAATTAACAATGAAATTAAAAAGAAGACCCCTTATATTTTTTATATGTATAAATGAAAAGAATACTACGAATGACAAAATTACTGTATCTCAGCTTCATAAACTTCTTCTTATAGTTTTATTTTTAAACGTTTATCACAATACTCTGGCAATCCATGTTGAACAGAGCAAGTGACACTTAAAAAATTAAAGACTACTTATTAATAATTGTAGACATTTTGGCATGTGTGTTTAGTCGTAACCCAGGACTACTTAACAAAGTCTCCGAATCTTGGAGAACCCGAAAACCCCATAAAATAACTTATTCTCAGACGAGGCGAAATACCGCGTGATCAGTTTCCTTTTCCTCCGCAGTGTTTTGCCTAAGGGTGAACACACAGCCCGTTAACTGGATCTCGGTAATTAGCGGGAGGGTAAAACAATAAAACAAACCAACAATAAACAAACCAATTTAAGAAACTCATTACTTACCAAATTATGAAATGAATTGTTGACACTGTCGGCATTCATTCGCTTTACATTTTTGGTATCTCCTTAGGAATTTATTCATCACTCGCTGTAATTCATTTTGAGAAAAACGGACAATTTCCTGGCGAATATTATCTTTGAGTTCTTGTATGGTGTGCGATTTCTTCTTGTACACGGCATTTTTTAATTTACGCACGAGATAATAATCGCAAGCTGCTCATTCGGGAGACAGAAGGGGGGCCACACATTTCTACCAATAACTCTGTCTTGCTATTTTGTGGAAACACTGCGAAATGCTCTCATGGAATTATTCGCAGTGTGAGAAGTGACAGCGTCCTGTGGAAAAAATGCACCTTCACAATCCCTTTCAGTTAATTTTCTGAAAAAAGAGGTTAGTATAATATGCACATAAGTAGCTATGCTACAAAAATGATCCTATGATTCTTTCAGCACTAAGTGAATCGGTACATATAGACACGAGGCATAATACACTTTATGTATACTAACTAATTAAGAAACCAACAACACAACATACACCCGGGAACAGCTACGCAATGACTTAGACAGTCGGCAACGTCAACAAGTAAGCAAGCAGGTTTGCTATCCCCTTCACGGGGTGATAAACGAATGGGAGCTCTTTCTTAAGAAAGCCCTCACACCTCTGCGAAAAGCACCGTTGACAGCACGGTATATGAACATTTATAACAAGTTCAGGTAACCTCATGTAATTGAATAATGAATATAATATACAAAATATAGGGATGTTGAAACTGGTGTTATTTCTGCAGAATAAATAAAAATGGATGCTCAATAAGCATACATCAAATTCCAAAGAAGGTCAGTCTAAAAATGAGCATAGAGCATTTAATTTATCGTCTAAATCATGCATAATATAATTGAACATACTATTTCCTTACTATACCTTCTGAGGAAGAAACGGAAACCCAGTTATAGGACAGGAAGCAATTAATATTTTATTAACAAGCTCAAGTTCCTCATGAGTAGCTAAAATATTTATTGTAAAGTTATATGCCAATAAATTCCGCGTAAAATAAATGTAATTAAATCACTGAATATTTTGTAATGTTTATTTTTCAAAATAAACATATAGTGAAATTATTTCAATTACTTTTACGACCCTCCAATTTTGCTACACACGTCCGTTGAAATCTGTCAGTTTTATGGATATATTTTTCATGATTTTAACTCCTTTGTATACTCACAACTCGTCAATTATTGTATATTTATTGTATGTTATAATTTTTTGCGAAAAGGCGCATATCGATAACATTGCAGTAAACACTACCCGGATATAGGCGCAATTGTGGATATGATTATCCCATGTTAAAAGATCGATAATTAAGACACATTATCATTTTTATTCTGACAAATTACAAGACTTCTAACATTGCCAATCTGAAAGCGGAATAAAGCAAGCAGCCATGAAATTGTGATAGCTTTTATGAAACCTACATTCTAAATTTTAACGCTTATGAGCTTTCCTGTCATATGTATATTTAATCAAACTTTGTACATTTATAGAGACAGGGAATCATGAAAAATATGGTAATTTTTCACTAATAGTTCCTATCCTAGGAAGGTATTAAATTAGAGCCTGTTTTAACAGCAGGACCTTTCCCCAGAAGACTCAGACCGCGCCACTGAAGATGTCCTCCGCAGTTGAGGATGAATCGTTTGGACTCATTAGCTCCAAGAGACCACGGCTCCTAAGCCCAGAAGAAACTTCTAGTTATAATTTATACAGAATAAGATAATACTTTTCAGATAACTGGTATCTTTAACAGAAACGGGGGGGGGGGGGATCCCGTGTTTGATCGTGCAGAGGGAGCGTGTTAAACAGTTAAAGAGCATGTATCAACCAAAAGCCGCGCATGCGCTGTATGCCTATGAGCCCTCCACCGCGCGCGAAAATCTTTTTTAATTTTTGTAAGCTTTTCCTGACACCAGATAATATATTTGATAATTGGAAACTATTTCATTTTTAAAACATTCTCTTTTAAATACGTTATAATGAAATAACGACCCATTTGTTATATAAATAAATACATTTGCTATATAGCCTTAAGAAAGTTTAAAAAAGGAGATAATGCATAGTTCAATATGCACTGGGAACAAGAATTTCGTGTTTTGTAGAAATTATTTCTTAATGTTTTCACATATTAAAAAATTAATTTATTTTAAATTTTTAGGTAACTTTGTTAAACGTCTGGTCCGATTTCATATGGAATGTCCTTGATGTAAAAACTTTTGCAAAATTAATGCCTGGTGATAAAACCATTGATTTAGTTGTATACGTATATAATCGTTGAAACGCACCTTTGTTTACCTCCAGAGGTTGTTGGATTCCTTTTTCCATGGTAGGGGTACTTCCACACGATCTAATAAATCTAATGTTCATTCCCAGAGCCCTTTATTTTTCAACGTTATTAACAGAATCCACACTAGATCTCAGTGTCAATATTTTATTTCCTCTTCTACCCTTTCAACCCAAAATCCCTTTCGTCATAAAAAAAAAAAAAAAAAAAAAAGCCGCGCATTGGAGCGTTGGGAAACTTCTCTCTCTTTCCAGCAGGGGAGCATAATCCTATCCGAATGGGAGTGTACCAAAATCCGCCTGTTCTGCTGACTTCATCTTTTTCACCCCAAACAGTCCATCAGACAAATGAAGGCTGTTTGTGAAGTAATTCTACCAAAGCTTTTGCTATATATATAGCCTATTATCCATACACATTTGACGTAACTCTTCTGTTTTATTCCCTAAAGCGATTTTGCGACCAAAGTGAAAACCAGTTGTATTTCAATTTAAGCTTGAATTTGGAAACAAGAGTTGTCAAAATTCTATGCTTCTGTTAATAATACTTTCAGTAATCACTGGAAATAAAATTGTATATAGTTGAACGTACGTCAGAAACAAATACATCTTTCATGCTCCGTAGTTTTACTTGCGTGTATATAAATCTGTTTCAAAACTCACAGCTCTTTAAATTCAATGTTTTAAAGATATTTTGCTCCTCTGTTAATTTTTTTTAAATGGAAACTTATTACTGAAGCACAATTTCAATTATTTATTAAATATTTTTTATTTTGGTACATTTTAAATTTATTCTTAGTTTTTTCGTCTTAAATATACTTAAATGTTATTTTAAAAAATCTTCAAAATTACTAAATGTTTCATTCCAAAATCATTGATCCCGTGAGACTGTTTTAATACTTTTTCTAGTCTCCCATTAATACTTAAATACTAGGGAAAGTAAAAAAGTAAAACATTTTCCGCACTCTTGGTATTACAATTTTTTTACACAAAAGTAAGTGTTGAACAAGTATATACATCAAATTTGAAAATTTATTGACAATATATCCCAACAAATTACATAATATACTACACTCATACATATACATACTTTATCAATCCATTACAAATTAAGATCTAAAAATAAATAAAAATAACACTATTTTATACTTAAAAGATATTTTCTTTCTAGAGTTATTTGTTTACATTCTGATCCCAATACACACAACTCGAAGTTATTAGTGCATTTGTAACCATCATGTTTATAACTGCATTATCTTACCCTTGTTTATATTTACCTATTGTACTTCTAAGATTACGTTTTCCTCCATCATCTTGTTCATCATTCTCATCCATTTCTCTCTAACTTTGCCTAAATAGTTCCCTATCATTTTTATATTCTTTTCTCCTTCCTAAGTTAAATCTTTCTAATTAATATTTCTCTATTTAGATTTTTCTATTTGTGTTGTTAAGCCTGTTCTCTCCATCAATTTGTTTGCTATATATTTATCATATCTTAACCCTTTTAAATTCATAACTCCAGTTATGAATTAAACTCTCTCCGACCTGTCTTATCACATTGTTCTATATATTTTCCCCTACACCATACTATTTTTATTTCCTTATAAACTCTCAATGAACTCTTTTCTCTCATATTTCCAAATATTCATTTTAGCATAGTACACTTCTTTACTTGATCAAGCGACCTACAAGCTTAAATGTTCCCTTCAAGAGGAAGAATTTCGGTTGTAAGCCCGACTATTTATGCGTTGCTTTCGTCAGTTCTTCATATATAGACAATCGACGACTTTGTGAAGTATCCAAAGAGATGATAGTCGGAAGAGGCGAGATCAGGGCTGTAGGCAGGTTGTTCCACCACTTTAACCCCAAATAGTTGATGCTTTCAACAGTCTTGATTGGCCATGTTTGGCCAATTGGTGCCAATTGCTGGCTTGAGATTATTGGCCAGGAAATCACTGTAACTTTCACTGTTGGCCGTGCACCCCTTTTCCTGGTAGCCTTCAAGTATTTTGAGCCCCCAGAAATGATTAAACTCACATTTTAATATTGAGACTTGAATTTCTTCTTCGCTGGCCATCTCGGACGTTTCCACTCCATGCTCTGACGTTTGGATTCTGGTTCACACTTATTGACCCACGTTTCATCCTCTGCGACTATTTTGCTCAAAAAGTCTGTGCCTTCATTGTTAACAGCTATCAAGTAAGCGTTGGTAGATTTCAACATGTTTGCTCTTGAACTCTGCGGTAAGCTCTCTTGGCCCATGTTTGCAGCAGATTTTACGGAAGCCGAGCTCGTAATGGATTATTTGAACGGCGGAACTGTGCACAGAACGAATTACGTCGCTGGTTCGCCAATGCCATCAGCTACAGCTTGCTGAATCTTCTAGTCAGTGGTGGAGGTTGATGGATGTCCTACATGCGCCAAGTTTGACCGACCATTTTTAAACTTTTTGATCCACTGGTACACACTTCTGTAGAGCAGCCTCATAAATGTCACCCCCTGACACGCCTTCCGATCAGAGAAACTGGGTCACTTATCTTCATTCCTCCTTGGTGCATTTTGCTACCGGTCATATTTACACTGTCATAGCAGTAAGAAAAATGATGAAATCAAAGTCAAAATTCCCCACGTGGCCACAATAGTACCAACTCTAATCATTCATGCGCAGTCATAACTTACCCCGAGTATAAAAACTGTGAAAGGTTTGATAATTTTTGACATTCCCTCATATAATTAAACATACCAAAATTAACATATTTGCATTCATTTTTTTCCCCCCATTTTGAGAGAACATTTTAAAATGTTGCAGACGTTTTATCCATGCTCGTGAACATATTTATATTTACTAAATGCCATAAAATTTCAAAAGATTTAGTTATACACTTATTATAAGGAATGGAAATATTTAAATTACAGTTTTGATGAAATAACAATTTTTATAATTAAGCTTTGCTTAATAATACTTGATGCATATCGTAATATAAGTTATTTAATATCAATTACTTTCTTCGCTTCTGTTTAAAATGTTTGGTTCTTTACATCATGTAACGTATTATTATGGATTTTTACTTTATTTTAGTGCTGAAACCTATATGTTAAAAATATTTTCTGTGTGGAACAGAAAGTGTACAGCTTTTTTACTCACTATTTTTATATAATCAGCTCCGTGTAGTTAAATTTACTCTCTGTGGCCCAAGGCAACCTCAATCAATATTCATTATGCTGCTTGCTAACAAAACGACAAGCTTCATAAAAATATAAAATATAGTTTCAAAGCTAAAACATTTTAGCATAATTTTAGAATAGCCGTTTGTAAAACTTTTAACTACATTAAAATGTAGATTATGGATCTTAATAAGCATCCAAAAATTACAAAAAATATAATTTAAAAACTAACTTAGTATTATAGTAATACATTTCCTCATGTAATAAAAAGTTATTAGTTTTCAAAAAATTTGAAATATGTTACTATTTAATTATTGAAAAGTCTTAAATTATTTCATACATAGAATGTAAGGCAATCGTTTTGAAATTATTTAGTACTCTCAGCATAAAGTGGCTATTCTTGACTGGTGGTCTTAATTTTTCTTATAGATTTCGGAAGTAGTTTTAAATATTTTCAGCATATGATAAACACGCACAACTTCTGATATAACATACGGCCTGTTTAAAGTAATTACATCCTTTGATGAAAAAAAGTCATTTCCAAATTCTACGTGTCGATCGGAGAACTATGGGGAGCTGTTAAACGCTGTATTCACAACGTGCATGCACCGACTGGCACACTGCAGTGGGCGCTTTGCCTGTAAATGTAACGGTCACAATCATAAGCAGCAGGAAAGAGGGCATTACGGTAGAGAAGCGGGGACCGAGCGTTAGCGTTTTAGAATTTACTGTTCTTCTGCGTAAGCTCCTGGGTTCAAATTCCACACATACTTTTGTTTTATTTTTTATTATCGGTTTTATAAGCCTTATATCATATTACATTTTAATGTATAATTTGAGTTTTGTGCCACACAAAATCACAATCGTAATCACAAACTAACGTATTCTTTACAAATAACTAAAAAAACACATGAACAGAAACATTTATCGTCTAAAGTGAAAACACATAGAAAACAAATTAATATCCGGTGTATGAACCCTCAGCATGTATAACTTCCCTAAATCTTCGGGGCTTAGATGATGTCAGATTTCTACAGTAGTGTGGACGAGAGGTTGCGTCACCCCAGGCTTCTTGAATTTGTGCCCATAAGCCATCTTTGGTTCTTCGATGTGCAGGAAATGTGTGTGCAGTATGTTATATTTAGATAGAACAAATACTGAGGTAAATATAATAATATTCATTATAATATGTTAACATTAAAGCTTGCTGTGCATGGTGATGTGTAATATTACTAAACTTGTTTGACGTGATATGTTACAGATGTTTAGTGAAAATGTTTCAGTAGTCTCTGGTATCTTCCATCTTCAGAACTTGAACTGGATATCGGAAATTAGCAAGCAGTCATACTATGTTTTATTTATTTAGTAATTAAACTATTATTAGTGAAAATAGGACCACGATCTTAAAATAAACCCTTCTTGCCCCCCAAAGAAGAAGGAGAAGGAGGAGGAGAAGGAGAAGAAGAAGAAGAAGAAGAAGAAGAAGAAGAAGAAGAAAAAGAAGAATAAAGGAAAATGTATTTTCTAAAACATGTGATTTTTTTTTTTTTTTAGCTATAGAGTTTTGAAACTACGGTGCTCAATTTGTGAAGGACAAAAATACATGTACTTTGTTTCTCAAAGTATTACAAAATATTAATAAAAAACTTAGTGAAACTGATTATGTTTATATCAATGCTCGTATTTTGGTTCATTTTTAGATTCTGAAAAAATTTCCCATGTAACTTTCTGAAAATGTAGACACTCTTTACTCCGTGTTCGAACACCTCTAAGTCCAAGTCGTCAGTTGTCACACATGCCGCTCTCTACGGTAAAGAGGATAGACGAATTCCTTGTATTTTTTAGATCTCGCTTTGCATAGCACAACGCTCAAAGTCATAGGTTTAAAAAGAACAGATATACACACATGTTATTATCGTTCAGGAGCGTGGGAAGTAAACAGTAGCATTCATGAAGAAATTAAAGGGGATACATTGTAGAATATTTCTGCAATTAAAATAGTAAATGAGGGTCGTTGCATTGAAATATTTTCTTTCCTAAAATGTGACATTTTGGATTTAATATCTCGTCCAAATCGATTTATGATTTTGAATGTTTTAGTATTTACTGAACTTTAGGAACATTTCATGAAATTCTTCGCGACCCCCATTCCTCATCAGCTGCTTCGTTTTTTTTAAGAATTGGGAAGAAAAAGCTTTCTCGTGTTTTTCATACTGTTCGAACTGTACATGCTTTACCACCAGATGATGTTTTTAAAGCGGAACGGTCTTTATTGCTGGCTACTTTAATTAAAAAGCGGAGGGTGGCCAGCGTGGATTCACCCCCGCCTCCACCCTTCACCAGATATACTTCATCAGCATCGATCGCGTCATTTTCTCCAACTAAACCGTGGTACGTCTTTGCCCTTTGGCAAAGCGATTTTCAGAAGCAAGAACGACGTGGGTGTGGAGCATTTGTGATCCCACACATTAAGTCTGGGATCCCGCCGCTGTGTCACCTGGATTGGAAAAAAGTTTCCATCCTATTCGCACAAGAGAGATTTCCTCTTCCGTGCTGAGATTGGTCGCTTCCCTTCCTTTCTGTCTGCGTTTTGTCGTTAATACATCGTAAGAGTACTTCGCTAGAAAAGGAACATGTTCGGTTTGATGCATTATCTCCCTTGCGGGCAAATATAAACCTTCAGAATGTTTCTTTTTAACCCCTTTGCTGCCGCGCGCCGATCTGCTCGGCTTCCTGCGATCAGCTGAAAGCGGCCAGAGCCTACCTCACTTGTACAGCCGCGCTTTTTAAAGGGAATATGCAACACTTTGAAAATTTGCTTCTATAAATTCAGGATTAGCAGAAAGGATCACAAAACTTTCCATACAATGAGTATATATTGTACAAAATTGATCAATAGGACACAAAAATATAATAACTTTAAATATGTTCATTGTTTCAGCCATATGAAATATTTTCAATACATAAATATTGTTTTTGTGTTTTGGCTTTAATTATCAACTTTAAAACTAAAATATACACTAAACTTAAAACGTTTATAACGATAGGATGTTAATTTATGAATAAAATTGCATAAAACAAGTTATACAAACTGGCCTGTTGTCACTATACATTTTAAAATTTTAAGAAATATTATATTTTATACTGCGCGTGCCTCCAAACACTTTCTCGGTCCTGGTGGTGCAGTGGTAACCATACTGGCCTTCTAAACCCAAGATCTCGGGTTCAAACCCGGCCAGGATCGATGGATTTTTTTGGGGCGTAAAAATCCTAAGTATGGCTTCCTTCGGAAGGGAAGTAAAACCGTGGGTCCCGTGTCGTACATTTACGGCAACGATAAAGAACCTCGAGCCTGAAAGAAGGGGCCTCTGAGCAAAATTTGTCGGTCGTTTCACGCCCTAAACTGAATGGAACGCTGATGACCTGAGACGTTAAAGAGCGTCCGTAAATAAATCAAATCAACAAATCCAAACACTTTTAATACACGTGGCTTTACTTAAATACGTGTGCATTAACGTTCAACACTAACATTAATTCTTTGTCTAGTACTGATAATGTAATGCAAATAAGAAAAACACACATAAGTTAAATAATTTCTAGACCTAACACAAAAAGAAGAAAACGCTTTCTGCTAATTGTACACTGCACATATTTATATTTGCCTTAAAAATGATATATATACGCCGAAAGCGTACTAATAATTATATTGATCGACCAAGGACAGTTTAAATTTCCGAATAACAGGCTATATAATTCCCCAAATTTAGTAATTACTATAGTTATAATAGAATTTCAAAAAAAAGTTCCGAAATGCATTAAAAATAAAACTTGCAAAATTTTTTCAAGTTTTTGTGCCGTCAGAACGCGATCCCACTAATCGGTTGGAAACGCTGCGGTCGCCTGCTGGCGGAATCGAATGTACGTAATCCCTCAGCTTAATTTAAATTTAAATATTGATACAGAAGATGTATAAAAAGTTATCCATTTTCACATTTTCACATGTTTCGAGAAAGTTTGCATTAACGGATTTTATCAGTTATTGTTAAATAAACAAACTTGACACAATCTTGCTAAGCAAATGAAGTGGGAACGTATATGTAGAGACTTCTTAAAACAGTACAAATTGTATAGAAATATGCTAACGAACGTTATAAGAAACATGAAAATTATATCTTACTGGAAAAAATATAACAATGGTAAAAATGACCCAAAATATTTGGTAAACCATAAATGCAGATACTAATGCATATCCTAATTTATCAATTAAAGAAATTATAAAATAAAACGGAATAAAACTGATGATAAAGATATGGCTACATCAGAATTTAACGACTATTTTGTTAACATTGGGTATAATATTGCTAATTTTAACGTCATGAAGAAAAGCAGAAGTAAAATAGCATAATGCTTGGTATAGAAAGAATTACAATAAATACTCTAAAATGTTATATAGACTCAATATCTAAGCCAAATGCATATATATTTAACTTGTGCGTATCCCAACGTATTTTCCTGCAAATCCTTAAAATATACCAATTTATAAATCTGGTGATAGGGGAAAGCTCAGTAATTACAGACCAATCTCAATATTGTCGTGTTTTTCTAAACTGTTTGAAAAGTGCATAATATGGTTTAGTGTTTTAGTTTAAACTTTTAGTTAACTTTTGGAAAAACACAATCTGCTAAAAGAAAACCAGTTTGATTTCAGAAACAATCTTATTAAAAATACACATTTATAAATGTTACCTATAAATAATAAGCAATTAGAACTAGGGCATAATGTCTTGGACTGTTCTTAGAATGAATGAATGGTGTTTAAGTCCCGTTTTTACTACTGGGGCACAACAGGTGATGAATACAGATGACACATGAAATGAAATGATATGTTGGGAAAGGATTTATTTTTTAAGAAAGGAAACGTTCCAGGCCTAAGTTTATAGTACCTCTCCGGTATTTGCCATTTATGAAGATTGAGGAAAACCTGGAAAAAAACCTCAGTCAGGGAGGACGGTCGAACCTCAGACCTCTCATTCACGAGTCCGCGCCTTAACGACCTCGGCTACCCTGGAGGTACTTTTCTTAGCCCTACCAAAGGCTTTGAACACGGTTAGTCTCAGTATTCTATTAGATAAAGTAGGTAAATATTACATCCGAGCAATAGTTTTAAGCTTATTCAAACACTTTTGAGTAACAGATCTCAGCGAACAAAAATTAATGATCACCTTAGTGCAGTGATATGTACCACAAGGAACGGTTTTAGGGCAGATTCTATTTTTAATATATATTAATGATATACTTAAAATTAATTTTGAAAACTTTTCTGTATGTATATACCCTTATCAGATAGTTATAATATTTAGTGCTACTATCCGATATGAAACGAACGGTAATGCTAATAGTAGTATTAATGTGATTAAGGATTGGCTAGACGTAAATAAACTCTCTCTGAATATTTCTAAAGCGAACTTAATTAAGTTTTCATTAACATTTCAGAGTTCAGAACAAAAAGTATATAGTTACGATAAAATTATAATACACAACTGTAAGCTTAATAAATGTACTTGCTCTTCGATTGTTTCAACCTATGTGAAATAACAAAATATTGACAAAAATTTAAGATGGGATATATTACATGTGTAACAGAATGCGAAAAAACAATATACAAATTCTATATATCTAGTCATACCGCCTCGGGTGGCCGAGGTCGTTAAGGCGCGGGCTCGTGAGCGGGAGGTCTGGGTTTCGATTTCCACCAGCACCGTCCCCCCTGACTGAGGTTTTTCATAGGTTTTCCTCAGTTCTCATAAACGACAAATGCCGGGGAAGTACTCTAAACTTAGGCATGGAACGTTTCCTTCCTTTAAAAAAATATCCTTTCCCAATATATCATTTCATCTCATGTTCATCTCATCATCAGTGTCTACCGCCTGTGGTGCCTTAGTAGTAAAGACGGGTTTTAAACACTATTAAAAAAAACAACCTATTCATGTGCTTCCTGTATTTTATTTAGCTCTTTTTCATTCTGTAATTCAGTATGGAATGTCAGGTTGGGAAGGAGTCGTTAAATGAACGCTCTCTGCAATAGCATAGTTACAGAGGCGTATTATTAAAGTTTGTTTACGCAAACCTATGAATTATCCAACGAACCAAATTTTCGTAGAATTTAACGTTCTAACTATTGAGTAAACGTATATGCTTTCCTACTTTAATAAATTCCAGGAAAATTTCAAATCTGAACATCATGATTACCCCACGAGACAAAACACCGTTTCATAGTTACTGAACCCATATTGCGCGGTCTTTGCATAGCAGATGTTTTGGAATATACAATGCGATAACTTAATCTCCTTCAGCTTAACTCAAATAGATAAAAAATAATTAAAACATTTGTCTAGTTGTTTATTAATTATTTTTCTTAACAAAGTTCAAAGTAATTTCCTACATATGTCTGTAGAACTACACACATATTCACACGTATATCTTAAAATTAATTAGTTTTATCCTCTAGATGCCTCATTAAACCTTAATAAAATTTCTGTAAACTGAAAATAACAATTTTGCTAATCTGATTTTTACGCTTAGCTTTTACTCCATTTTTTAAATTTATATTCTTATCACATAATATATAGCTTATTGTTTTGCACGCGTGTATTTAATATAAACTTGCTTTTGGTTTTAGCCTAAGTTTCATGTGTCTTAGTTTTAAAATCATCTTTATATCTCTTCTGTCTTTTGTCTTTTTATCTTACAATAATCCCTGACTTCAGAATTCTACCTTACGTATAATTGTCTTATTTTTATACTACCTCAGTTTCTGTATACCGCCACGGGTGGCTGTTAGTGGGTGAATGGGTTTTGAATCCCACCAGGGTCCTCCCTAACTGGGTTTTTTTTTCTAGGTTTTCCTCAGTCCTCATAAATGTCAAATTCTGGGGAGGTACCCTAAACTAGACTTGGAACACTTCCTTCCTTTAAAAAAAATCCTTTCCCAATTTATCATTTCATTTCATGGTATCATCAGTGTGCCCCGCCTGTGGTGCCTCAGTAGTAAAACGGGTGTTAAACATTAATCAAAAAAAAAAAAAAAATCTGTATCTACTTTTCTAATTACATATATAACGTTTTCATGTATATAACCGAATTTGTACCCGAGTACGAACTTTTGCGCTTTCGCGATTGCATCCACTTTTTGCAATGTACATTAATACACAAAAATTAATGCATACGAATTCTCCTGAAACCATTGTTCCTTGTTACTTCAGCTATTTCAATGTGCCCGGCATGTTTATTGTTTTTATATAGAATTCGTGGAAATAAAAATTGGGAATCGCTCTAGCCAGAATCCTTTACTAATGATTCAAAAAGTTGTTTATTTTGTTTTGCTGAGAAACTACAGACTTAGAGTCACTGTAAGATAATTGTTTAAAGAATGATATATGGTACAGACATGATGTATGTCTATATTGATGTTATTTGTGTAAATCGTCGGTATATATTTACAGCATGCACACTGTTTCCTCATAATATAACGTGGTTTAGGTTCTAGATTGGGTTTTTCTGCATTCCAGTGTGTGTTATTCTGTGTCAATTCGAAAAAAAATTAAAGGAAGCCTGGTTAGCGAAGAAAATTAAAAGTAGATCAATTGTGTCATTATAACATTATTGAAAAATTAGTTACAGCACTTTAAACGATTTTCATTATCATACTGAAACAATTAGGTTCCCTACAAGCTTTTAATTCAAAAGTTCGTTAGCTTTCCAAACCGAGGATTGCAACTTTTTTGTTTCCTATGCAAGTTATAGATATATTCATGGCTTTCATTCTAATCGTTCTCTCGTTGTCGTTATTTTGCGGTACATGATTTATTAACAAGATGACGCACAGAGTGAAATACTTACGTTTTAACGTTCATAACAATAACAACACTAATAGTTTTATCACTTATTACCTTAGGAAACTACAGAGGGTCCCAAAAATGTATACACACTTCAAGCAGGGAAAAACTGTGTTAACATAACAAAACGGATTTCACACAAACAGAAAATGATGAGCACTAATCGTCTTAAACTTTTACAGTACAACAGTTGCTCAAAATGCCCACCAACGGCGTCGATACACTTCTGAGTACGTTGAACTACTGATTGAGCAACGTTTACGAAAGTGTCCTTAGTGATTGCAGCACACGCCGTTTCAATTTCTTCCCGAAGTGCTGTCAGTGTAGCTGGTTTTCTACGGTATACAACATCCTTAAGAGTTCCCCATAGGTAGAAGTCCAACGGAGTTATATCCGGAGAACGCGGTGGAAACTCAATCGGACCTCTTCTCCTATCCAGTGCCTAGGATGGTGCCTTGGATCCAGTGCGCAGGGCTTGTTGCTGTGCGAGGTCTCCCAGATCTGCCCTTGTGAACATCACATACTGTACCACGAGTCTCAAATTTATCTCGAATGCGTGCAATTGTTACTCGCGTTGGCGGCTCTATTCCGTACACACGTCTCCATTGCCTTTGAACTTCAACAAGATTCTTAGTTTTCCAATACCACCTAAAAATGAATTTCCTCTGTTCTTGGCTCCATTTTGTTGTAGCAATGCTAGCATAACGTAACGTGAGTCACATCTGTTTACAGAACATCATACGATAATCTTGGCTTCATTTGTTCATTGTTGATTTACCTGTAACGTAGCAACGCTATCATAATGTATGTGTCACATCTGTTTACAGAATATCATACTACACGTTACTGTTGTTTTTCGATTCAACTTTTAAGTATGTTAAATAGATAGCTACTGTGAAAGTGTGTTTACATTTTTTGGCACCCTCGATATATCGATTCCAGTGGAGATTTTACTTCGATACCTTACGTGTTCCCTTATCAAAGCCACTGGTCAAAACTTGAGTTTCGTGCGAGGACCAATGCCACAATAATCGGTAAACAATGTAAGAAGGTATAAAAACTTCCTTGCTAAGTGAATATTAATTCAGTTATTTAGAGCTATTTACATAGCCCTAATCATGAAACATGCCGGGCTCATTTCTTTAATATAATGCTTTACATGACGGATAAACAGAGGAATTTGGATTATTTCTAAAAGAGTTCTGTATTTAAAGTTTAAATAGGTAAATTTACACAATATTTATTTGAATTTTATTTGTTTTTATCTAATTTAATACCCAATTAATTGGTCATGAATTATTTTTATATCTAGATCATTGTCTCCGTCATATTTAACATTTTTAGAGTTATTGCTCGTACCCAATTATAATATAACCTTCACCCAGGGAAATAGCGCTCATTAAGAACGTAAGGTTCAAAATGAATGCACTGGAGCGTATGTGTAATTTTCATTGATGAATCGAAATGTTTTCCTATTTGAAACAGTGCGTTGTCGGTTACAGATACCCGATCACCAATAATACGGTTGAAGGCTCAGCATGCCATGCGCAAATGTAATATTCGTGATTTTCAAAGTCCCTGTTCCGGAGGTGAACGGGATCATTGATGGAGTTTTAATCGCTGTGTAGGTAAGCCTTGGAATCAGCCCAGTTTATTATGTCTGCCCTTGTTTGGGATTTTGTAGAACCTGAGGCCCAAAGCAAGAATCGAATGCATGAATATTGTTTAAAAATATAATATTTCGATTGTTATATAGAATGATGAATTTATTTTATTTTAACAGTAAATGTTATTTATATTACACCATTATAGTCATAATGCCATAATTTTAACACGAAAAAAGTTGATAGCATTTTGGAGCCATTTTCGTTGTATGCATATTTAGCATAAAGGAGATTTTCCATTAGTTTCGACATTCCATGTTTCAATTTACCTTATGCAAAAGTCAAGCCACTTGAAAGCAGTATATTGTGCAAGGAAGAACTTTTATGATTAAAAGTTAGAAGGAGAAGCAGGCCTAGTATTGTTTTTTATTACACCGACTTTTAATTAATTTTCTGCCTGCTATTTAAGGCTATGAGCGAACCGTTCATGATATATCCATTTAATTTTATAATTATCTACTTTAATGGCAGTCAGTGATCGAAAAAGTCGGGATTTTTCAGTGGATGCACATGCCTGTGCACTCTGAATTTTAGTGATAATGCTCCAAAGCAAACCTTTTGTCATTTTGAGATTCTTTTACCTATTTGTAGTAAATTAGCATTCTCTTTTTTAGAGTGTGGTTTTAATTTTTCAAATGCAATTTGTAGCTATATAACGCTGTTTATGATGAATTAATTTAACTTAAAGTTAAATGTAGCAAACAACGTTGAAATTTAATTGCACACAAAATAAAAAATAAAGCCCATTAACAGAGAAGCCATAAAATGTAGTATAGTAAAATAGGTACTTGACAAGCTAATGATGACTTGCAACTTTTATGTAGCATGAAACATGGAAAATTTTTTATTTAAATAATAATATATAACATAAAATATTTTATGTACTTTTTGGATAGTCTAAAGTATCGGCATAGAGAGATATAAGTGCAGTTTTAGTATAAAACCAGTGGAAGCTGTTTGGAGGCAAAAACTTCAACTAAAGTTTTGCATAGCTACAAAAGTTGTCTTAATTAATAACTTAAGAAATTGATATAGAAGATCTACAATAACTGAAAACAAGACTTCTTAGACAGTCGAGAAATGATATGAGTATGAATAACATTTAATAAAAAACATAATTATTCAACATCTTCTCTCTTTATTAATGCCGGATATGAGAACGAGCCCACAATATTTATCTAGCCACACCCTGCCCATCACTAATATTAATAAAATAAAAACAGGAAATTAAGAGACCGAGGTGTTCGCTGAAAGCACAAATATTACCAAATTCAATTAAGGAATTTCATTAAAGGAAGGACGTCGACCAAGATGGCCATACCAAAGTAGTTGCTGACATTTCCACTCTCTTCAAGTTCCAGCTCTTGACTCACTATAAACCTTTGAAAAACTACACGCGTTACCCTACTGCACATGCGCATATTTGTTTTTTCTCATGAACGATCCCAATCGCCACTTCTAAATACTAACCGACAATACACGTTCCTCCATATTATCATCGCCCATATGCCACAATACAGAGCTATGCGACTTTGAAATTCCTTCAAGATTATGATTTTTTATATAGCACCCTCCCGCTTATACTTGCATTAAGGAACATACGGGATTTTATTAGTTTACAAAACACAATGCAGAGACTTGCATTTAATATAAGGCGCAAATGGGTCATCTGGTATAGAGTCATTAAAATATAAGCCTGCCGCATTTACGGCGTATACATCCTGGAGAACATCACTACATTGGCCGTCACTCCTGTTAGGCGATTCTTCCCTATTCCCCTCCACATAGAAATAGCCCTAGAACACGTTACTCAAACCTCTTTAGAGGATTCATGCACTTTACGTACTAGTCGTAGTAGAGTTGTTCTGGTAGCGACACATGTGTTTCAAATGAGGCAGCTTTTGGCTATGAAACTTTTCTTTTTTCTTATTAAAAGTTACTTTAAACAATTTTTGCAGGATGTCCCTGAAGAGATAGTATTGAAAAGTGTCCCAATGCACTGTTCCTTCAAGAAATGTTGAACAAAACACATTCCTAGTTTTAAGGGAGGGAAAATTGGTTGAAATTGAAGTCAACTTATGAGTTTTTGCCACAAAAATCAGCAGCTGAACTTAAATAACGAAGAAACGTTTCCACAAGAAATGCAACAAAGTTAATAAAGTCAAAAACCATACGTTTTTATGCTTAGAAATAAATTTATTACAATTGGTTTAAGAATGCAGTTCATAGTGAGAAACTAATTCGCAGTTTCTTTCTTCACTGATGAAACATTGTTGGTAATCTTCAGGAAGCCCAGTAATTTTGCATGAACTCCTCCCAATTATGACCTCCATACAGGTACAATAAGTGCGGAACGGTATCAAACTCCAATATCAATGCAGTTTCTTCAGCAGTTGACAGAATAGAAAACAATTATATATAAGGTTGACTCCATCAGGACTCTATAACGGCGCATATGGCTCAGAGTTCATTAAATACATAAGTGAGTATAAGATAATATAATTAGTGTCGATTTGTAACCCTCACATTCTGCCGATTTAACTAGTTGTTATTTTTATTAATGAAGAAGTTTGAAATATTTAATATTTGGCGGAAATTCTCACACACTAGAGAAATTCCAAACTAATACTGATTATGAATTGAAATTAATTAGCTTGGACAATGAGAGATGGGATAGGATGGTAAGGTTTATAATCAATTAGAAAGTTGTAGGGAGCATTTTACAGTCTAATTTCCGACTTTCAGACCCGTGCTACGAAGGCCATATATATTAATGACCATGTACAAGGCTTCCAGAATATGTCCTTACCGCTCGCAAGGGATTTTGGGTCTCGGCAACTGGACATGCCAACTTCGCTACATCTCCAAACTGTGTAAAACTTAACCTTATAGCAATTGTTGGAAATGTCCTCCCGCAGTTAAACAGGCGTTGTACTGGATAAATGCATTCTTGGTTTTAGACCATTGTTATGTTTTTGATTTCATTTCGTATGTTTCCTGATAGTTTTTCTGATTTGTGAGAATTGGTTTTGTATACTTTGTTCTTCAGGTTAACACATAAATAAAAATCTTAGACTGTTAGATCTGGGGAGGACAGGTCCATTCATAAAGCAGCAGGAATTATTTCCTTAATTTTAGCTACGGACTCCCCAGTACTATGAGCGGTGGCAGAATCTTGTTGAAATCAGCCATATTCCGTGAATTAATTACAAAATGAAGCCAGAATCTCATTTCGGTACCTCTCTCCATTTCTGTCTGCTCATAAACATGCGTTTTGTGTTGATCACACAGCAAACTCCAATTTTCCTATCATAAAAAGGAGTTTCTTGTATACAACTTGGATTTTCAGAAGACCAATAGCAAGTGTATGTGCAGAAAACACTGAAGCTCAACTTGTGCTAAATTCCGTAGTGATTTTGCTATCGAACGTTCAAGATTTGCGCAAATTTCGTTAAAACTGCACGTCTTGGCGTGTGTTTATTATTTTTATACTGAATCAGTAGTATTGCATTTATTTTAGTGAATTGCAGTTCTGAAAAGAGGGAGGCAACAGCCCAGGGAACTTACGAAAATGTTCCAACTGATTGGTATTTATGATTACTAGAGCCCAGAAGTTCAGGCATAAATTTTGGTTAAAATAGGCATGCAAAAAGGGCACTTCAAACATTGAAAATAGGCAATAATATAATTAAATTAGGAATTTATTAAAAGTAAAAACGGATAGTAATATCATCATTATTAACGAAAATAGGTACTTAAAATACTTAACTTCTTTATCACATAATTAAAGTACTTAAGCTTACTTTTCTTGGTTACAAGCAACAACAAGATGTTTTATCAAGATATTAACTACCATCGTAGCCACTTGTCAGAGAGAAAAGGTTTTCACTGTGGAAAAAAGAATGTTCTACTTCCACTGAAATGATTGGAGCGTATTTAAAACAAGCTGTTTCTGAAGGACTTATACCAGTTGCAACAGTACATTCGCTTTTCAGGACATAATAAAAATGTTGATCAAGACAAAGGCAAATAGTTTTGAGTAAACCTGGCGAATGAGCAAAAGATGCGCAGTGGTTTCCAGTAGAGTTCATTTTCTGTTTATGTATTTATAGGTGAATCAGGTTAGTATCTCTCTTAACTTCCGTACTGAACAGATTGTAGGGACTGTTTATTGCACAGCTGTACCCCTCTCATCTTTCTCGCTTGTAATTGTTTGTTACATTTATGCTGCTGAGAATTTATCTCATCCCAAAATTCCTAAAATTGCCTCACGCAGATCGATACAAGGCCATTTGCAAGTACTATTCAAAACTACAGTACTTCCATTCTTTCCTTTCTACATCCTGGTATTTGCATGCCCGAGTAACTGTGCATTCCTTTCATTAATTAAGGTTCTGCTATTTAAAGAGCTTAAGTAATTGGGTTGAGGAGAAAGGGCTTGTCTGCCTGAAAAGAAAAATAAGTGTAATAAGATTCTGAATAGATATTTTTCTCAGATAAACTTGCCATAAGTTTTTATGAATTTTTAATTTTTAATATTGATTTTTATGTACTTTTTAAATGCGCAATTTAAAGAAACTTCCATTAATACTCAAAACAGGAAAAAAAAAAAAAAAAAAAAAAACTGCGTTAAATCTTAAAATAGGCAACAGAAGACAAAATAGACAATAAAGGCAAAAACTCGCCCTACATACCCCAAATATACCGAAACATATTGATTTTTATCTGACTCTTAAATATGTACACCCAGGTAGAAAAAGCATTTTGCCTAACTTCGGGCTCTGCTGTTAATAACATTTACACACAAACATACGTTGATCTAAATCAGCCGACTTGCCTCTTCCCGGAAGTTCAAGGACAGAGAGGCAAGCATTTGGCCGTGGAATACCAAATTATTGAAGGCTACTGTTAATTCCATGAAGTTAACAACGTGGGAGATTTTTATAAAAAAAAAATAAACATCGGGTGATGAATTTTGATATTCGACCACTGGACAACTTGCATCGTTGGGTAGGAAAGCCAGCTTTAGCCGAGACTCAAAACTTTTAAGAGCGGTAAGGACATATTCTGGAAACCCGGTAGAATACCAAACGGCCATACAGAGCGTGAAAATATTCCTGAAAAAGGTAAAGAAAGTTTACATAACTTGCAGCTGAAGGGCCTGTAGATATGGAAAATATGTTTCAAAATGTGCGTTGATTTCTTACCTTTTGAATGACTACATTATTAGTTATTACAAGCATATTATGGTTAATTTAACTTATGCATTTTCGATCAATCATGTTATGGTTTTTTATTATTTGTTAAATAGAAATTAAACCTTCGGGTATTAAACTAATAAAAAACTTAACGCTTTCCTGACGACGTAATTCAAATATAATCTTTCGGGTTTCCTCCTCCTAAGTAAATTATGGACAAACTTCTATGCTTATGATAATTTTACCTGTTTGGAAACCAAAGAGAACTTATTTGAAATACATTATTAATCAGGAACACTTTAATTCCAAAACAGACAATAATAATTGAGCAATAAAGAACTCTCGGTCAAATAATCCAATTTTTCTCTGTCGCCAGTAAGGTAAAACATTTTTATATTTCCCTCGCTTTCAATCTGGTCTTTATTTGGAATTCCATTGGACACACCTGTGTAGTATGACGTCAGAGCTTATCCGCGGTTAATGCTGGGCTCGAGAGACCCTTTCACACGTTCACGCAAACCATTTTATGGTTACGTTTTATGCTTTGATGGTTATTATTTTAATGCTGTTATCATCGGTGTTTTTTCCCCCTACTTTGGCTCTGTATTAGCTAGACTGCGTAATTATACATTTGCTATGTTTTGTACAAGCAAAGCCAATTGGCAATGGTGCAAGAACCGTAATATGAATCATCTCATGCGTGTCATTAATTGTAAAGAGGAAAGACGCGCGAATGGACAATTCAGTTATTTGCCTTTTTTTATCATCACATGCTGAGGTGTAAATGCAGTTTATCAGTTTTTGATGTTTTCTCTTCTATGAATCTGGCGCAAACATATGTGCGAGTAAATTTCTCAGTTAACGATAAAATTACCACCGAATGTGTTGGTATATCTTTGAGGGCATTGTTAAATAACTTTTCAAAGAAACACATTAAGCAGCCACAGCTCATTAAGCTAATAATAGAAATATTCTCTAGTTGTAAACCCTTCCGAGAATTTCTTGAACACATGAAAAACTTTGTGTGTATTTGAATACACCCTCTTCTGCAGAATATTTTGGTCCAAGCAGAAGATCAGCTGGAGCAGCAAAATATTCTGATGCAGGCTTCTGTCTTAGTTTAAGTTTAGGCAGCTGAAATCAACAATTTTCAAGAGATACTATTGAAAGGTTTGGCAAATAATTCAAGCATAAATTTTCCTTTGATCCCAACTTATGAAATGAACCATAATCTGCATTCTACATCAAGAGAATTTATCCCTATATCCAGTAAAAGAGCGTCCCATATTTTTGTGGCTTTTCATGGTTAAAACTTTCATATATGCTTATCCAATTATCTGATGACCGAAAAAGTGTCGGGAGAGAATAGGCCAATAGACAGTACTTCATGGATACACTAAGTGTCGGGGCGATCGGAACAACACAAAAGTTAGTGGTAGGAACTCTAGAGTGACAGTCCAATAAATTCTAATGCTCTTCAAATGTCCTACAAGGAGATGCTAGAACTGCATGCATACAGTTGCCACACATTTCTGACATCTGCTTATCAAATTAATCATTATTTCCTTAATTTTCTTTGAGTAGTTAAATTTGGATCTCTTGACGGATGTAATCTTTTAGTTCCTGGATATCACTAATTTATGAATCGCATTAGGTACGATTGTTTTGGAATTTCTCTTCAGATTATCTCCTGACAACATGAGCGGACTCGATGCGGACATACATATGAAACTCATAAACTGTCATTGTGAAAGAGAATATAAATATTAGATGTAGTGTTTGCCATGTAGTGCTCTTAGCATGTTCTAGGATCATAAATGTATTGCCCAGTTCTAAATTAAATTTTGATATACCTCACCTTTTATATGGTACATTCAGCCCTGACATAAATACAAACAGTAGTTTTCTTGAAGCTTCTGCTACCAAACAATAACCATGTAATGACAATTGTGATAATTCCTGTTGTTTCAAATGATGTTCAGATAGGCTGATAATATGGTTTTATACTGTCACAAATTAAGCTGTCGGTCCTGGTAGTGTAGTGGTGACCATGTTTGCCTTCTAAACCCCAAGATCCCGGGTTCAAACCCGGCCAGGATCGATTGATTTTTTCGATCGATTGTAAAAATCCTAAGTATGGCTTCCTTCGGAAGGGAAGTAAAGCCGTGGGTCCCGCGCCGTACATTTACGGCAGGAAAAAGAACCTCAACCTTGAAAGAGAGGCCTCTGAGCAAAATTTATCGGCCGTTTCACACCCTGAATTGAATGGGACGCTGATGACCTGAGCTGTTAAAGAGCGTTCATAAATAAAATAAATCAAATCAAAATCAACAAATTAAACTGTTTAATAATTCATCTGTTTTACTTTTCAGTTCTCTAACATTTTGAGGAAATATACCGAGGGTGCCAAAAAATATATATATACACTTTCACAATAGATATCTGTTTAATATTTTCAAAGTTGGACCAGAAAACAACACTAATGTGAAGTATGTTCTGTAAACAGATGTGACTCACATTAGGTTATGCTACAACAAAATGGAGCCAAGATTATCGTTTGAACAGCGGAAAGCAATTTTGAAGCGGAATTGGAAAACCGAGAATGTTTGAAGTTCCAAGGCAATGGAGACGTGTGTACAGAACAGAACCGCCAACGCACACATTCGAGACAAATTTGAAACTCATAGTAGCGTATGCGAAGTTCACAAGGGAAAATCTGGGCAGAACAGCTACATTAGCAGCACTTCGGGAAGAAATTGAAACGGCATGTGCTGAAACGCTGAGAATACTTTCGGAAACGTTGTTCAATCAATAGTTCAACGTACTCGGAAGTGTATCGACGTTGATAATGAGCATTTTGAGCAACTGTTATAACTGTAAAAGTCTAAGATGATTAGTGCTCATCAGTTTCTGTTTGTGTGAATTCAGTTTGTTATGTTAACACAGTTTTTTCTTTCCTTGAAGTGTGTATACAATTTTTGGTATCTTCTGTATAAAGATTGTTTATTGGTTGCTGAATACTCTTCAATTTTACTTCATTTTCTGTGCAAGCATCATTGACACGATTGAGTTAACATTAACTGCTATTAAGTTTAGCTTGATGAATTTCTGGCCTGGATCAGATGTCTTTGCCTCTAGAATTCAAGTGAAGGCAATGTCCAGTAAATCTCCATTTAGGTGATTTACTGTATCATGCAAATGTAAGGGTTTGTGGGTGTTATCAATGACGTTCAAGTCTCAGATTCATACTCCGCACTCTCCTATGAACCTGAAGCTTGTCATGGCTATCTAACAGTCCCGGAAACTTCACATTGATATGCCTGCTTTTGGCGCTGATGCCACCAACATCTTGCTCAATCTGATCCAATAATTACAACATGATCCTCCTTGCTGAAATCAGCAGTTTGTTTTTCCAAGTCTTGTTACATCAGCGAGGCCAGCACTTTGCTTAAAAATGCTCACAACATCATAATCGCTACCCAGTCGTTCTTCAGTAGGGATCCTATATCGTTCCCACTACATAGCAACAAAATCTTACTTTTCCCCTTAGTATCAGCTACTGATGTACTTGCGCTCTGGTGAGCTTCCAATGTTCCTAGAACGTTGAATCTGAATCTTTTCACCAGAAGGATGACAGTTGCATCATCAGCAGTAAATACTTTCCTCCGCCTCTTACGATTACAGGCATAACCTTGAAGTCAGGTGATTTACCGTTAACTTTATGGTGAGCAATAGCTCTCAATCTGCAGCTTTGCAAGTGCCAGTTACTCTTTGGAGTAGATTTCTCTTGCTTCACTACTAGGACAAAGTTCACAATACCATTGATGAGAAATTGTAACCATCTCACTGTTTGTTTTAGCACAAGTCCAATGGCACCACAACTGACAATCGTCACAAAACACACCTGAACACACCTTCCTACGACACGCACCACATTTATCGCTTTAATCACACTTTAAACTCGGACACAACACTAGATTAAACTACGTAAGCTACACTTAACAACCACACACAACACAAAACTGAAGTATGTAGGTTAACCTTACCCTTCACACGCCACACAAAACTAGGTCACTTGAGCTACACTTAACACACACACAACTCAAAATTCAAGCACTTAAACAATTAAATCACACAAAATATGTATCTGATTTAATTCGAGACTAACAAATCCTTAGCTACGTGTTTAATTACACTTAACGTGAATGAAAAAAGAAACACAAATGAAAAACAGAATCTGTACTAGATACACAAATCAAACCAAACCAATATGGCGGACAATCAGCTGATGATAACGGTCGTGTATATGATTGTTTACAAAACCGGAGTATAAAACCAATTGTAATTCAATATAATAGATACGAAAAAAGATACTTAAGCTACGCTCTATTTATTTTTTCTAAAATAAATAGATATGAGAGATTAAATATGGAATAAAGTTGAAGCTAAAATCCTGGCATATGATCTCCACCACACAGGGCTACCAACTTGCTGTTGGTGCTGTAATCCCTTTTCAAAACTTTAACGCTTAAATTTCAGAATGTCATTTTTAGGCATGAATGACCCCTTTTTACAAATGTTATAGAATTTTGCAAATTAAACATTGACACCATATTCAGTTTTATATTATATATATGATATAATAATAATAATGATGATGATGATGATGATGATTATAATGAGGGGGAAGTTGGGGAGGAGGGCCCAGTTAAGGGAATGGGGGACACAGTGTTAAGGGTTCTATTCATGTTTGTATACATGCATATAAAATTACTCATAGAAAACGAGTGTCTATGTATATCAATGTGTTTGTAAACAAATGTGACTTACATGCATTATGATAGCGTTGCTACGTGACAGGTAAATCAACAACGAACTAATGAACCCAAGATTATCAGCTGGCCCAGTGTACCTGAACATGATATGCATATCCGTCTTACCCACCATTTATGCACTCTATATAAATAAGGAATTTGACTTCCAACAAGATGGTGCACCACCACATTACCACCGAGATGTACGTGCATACCTTGATGACAATCTTCCAAGGGAAAGGATAGGACGAAGAGGTCCAATTGAGTTTCCACCGCGTTCTCCTGATCCAATTCCGCTGGACTTCTACCTATGGAGAACTCTTAAGGATGTTGTATACCGTAGAAAACCAGCTACATTGGCATTATTATTATTATTATTATTATTATTATTATTATTATTATTATTATTATATTTTTATTTACAAAAAGCAAATTGATATTTTTATTCAATAGGATTGCATTTCAGAAGCAATAACTCGTGAAAATTATTATTATTTCTAGTACAGTAAAAACAGAACCACTAGTAACGTTGTTAAAAACAAGCAAATGTAAGGTGATAGCTTGTATTTCTTCTGAGCTAATTGAATCTCAAAAATTAACAATTTAAATAGGTAACGTAAACATATGCTCTTCCCCAAAGCTGTTTTTTTTAACATTCTATAAATAACTTCTTGAGCTCTGTTATAGTTTTTTCACTATGCTTATATAATTATGCTAATTGTCTATTTTAAGTTTTTTACTGATTTTTAGTAATAGCGCATTTGTAATTATAATCAACTTTGTTCATTTCTTTCTGACTGCAGTTATTTTTATTAAGTTTATTCTTATTACTAATCATTTATTGTACTTCTTCTTTCCAAATTTGCAATCTTCTCCTACCTATTTTAATTTCTATTCCTTAATGCTACTTTTTCATATTGTAGTATTAATTATTTCGTTTATACTTTTGCTTACAGCTCTTTGATCTAAAAAGCTTTGCTTATGGAGAGTACTATCTCCTTATACCCTCTTTTCATTGCATATGTCGGGATTTTTTTTTTTATTTGTAAGCAGACTGCATAATTTAAAACCGAACATTCGCCTAACGGCACCTTAACACACTCAACCCACTCCCCTCGCTAAACACTTCCCTTTTTTAAAATTTAGGTACTACAAACAAAGTAAACGAATTCCACGATCATCCTTCTCACTGAGCATATGCATTTTCAAGGTATCAACTGTGATATTTCGGAATTTATACCAATTGCAACAACATGCACCTTTGAGGACATCAAGGAATGTCAATCAACACAAAATAAAGTAGTTCTGAATAGTCCTGGGTAAAGAACGAATATGTGCAGTGGTTTCTGGTTCATTTCATTTTCTGCTTATGCATTTATAGGGGAAGCAGGTTAGTATCTTTCTTACTTCCGTACTGCACACATTATAGGAACGGTTTATTGCACAGCTGTACCGCTCTCATATTTCTCGCTTGCAATTGTTTATTACATTTATGCAGCTGAGAAGTTACCCCCATCATAAATTTCCTAGAAGTGTCTCGCGCAGATCGATACAAGATCATTCGCTAGAACTATTAAAACTTCAGTACTTCCCCCATCATCTCTATTTCCTGGTATTCGTATGCCCGAGGTAACCGTGCGTTCCTTTCGCTAATGAAGGTTTTACAATTTAAAGAGCTTAAGTGATTGGGTTGAGATTTTTTTGGTTTACTTGAAAAGAAATAAATGTATAACAAGATTCTCAAAAGATGTTTTTGTGAGGTGAACATGTCATTTAATTTTGATAGCTTTTTCACTTCGATACATTAGTTCATTGTATTTGGCTCTTAAATATATCCGCTCAGATAGGAAAAGCATTTTGCCTAACTTCCTGGCTCTCGATTATCAGTGTTCATGGATTGTGATGCCTCAGTAGTTAAAAGGGGCGTTAAACACTATAAAATATAATAATGATGATGATAATAGTAATAATAATAATAATAATAATAATAATAATAATAATAATAATAATAATGAAGGATACGAGGAGATCTAGTAATCCTTTACGTTCCCCTATTTTGCGGTTTTAAAATTGGTTAGTGTGTCACAATGTACATATACTGAAAGAAAGAAAGGTTTAGATCTTTTAGTTCAGCTATAAAAATGAGAACAATGGTGTAAATTCAGGTTTAATAAGTGTGGGTGAATGGTAAGATCTATTACATATGGAAATATCAATATTTGGAAAGTAATAGTAGTGGGTGAGACAGAAGAAGTAAATTAACGAGAAATTTGCTATTCAGATTAAAAAGGATTTTGCGCCACGAGCCCAAACAAGAAGATATATATTATATCAATGCATTTTATGCATGAAGGTAGGCCATAAGTTCCGGCCACACCGATAAGAATTATCGCCTTTGCAAATCCTTATCTGGTATCACACCTTATTTGTTAAATAAATAATTGCAACTGCAACTTCCGCTCCGCTGTTGTTGTTCAGATATAGTTGCATAAAGAAGACCATGTGTAGAAGATTGTGACATGTTCAAAATGGAGTTTTGAGCTGTTATTAAGTTCTTCACAAAAGAAGGACTTACTCCACATGAAATTAAACAGCGATTAAACGGAATATATGGGGAAGTATTCCTCTCATATTCTACCGTAAAAGAATGGGCCAAACTTTTTCGAATGGATCGAAAACGCATTGAAGATGAAGAGCGAGCAGGTCGGCCCTTTGAGGTGCTCACTCCTGAAAACATCGCATTTGTGGAAGAAGAATTATGAAGACCGGTGGCTCAAATTTACAGAAATAGCAGCAAGGTTGAGCCTTTCTAAAACAATAGTCCTTCGAATTATTCATGAACATTTAAACATGAATAAGGTTAATGCAAGATGGGTGCTTAGACTTCTTTCCTCCGTCCAAAAGCAGCAGTGAATCATCTGTTGTCAGGCATTTTTGGAGCTCTGCCGTGGCAACGAGAGAGAAGTTCTTGCCAACCATTGTTACAGAAGATGAAACTATGGTCCTCTACTATGATCCTTTGTCCAAAAGAGAATCAATGGAGTGGCGTAAACCTGGCGAAGCACCGCCTCTAAAGTCCAAGGTCACTCAGTCAACAAGAAGACCATGGCCACTATCTTTTGGGACTGTGAAGGAATCCTCTTCATTGACTTCAAGGATAGGAACGCAAGGTAAATGGGGAGTACTATGCTGGCCTACTATACAGAATACGTGCTTCCATCAAAGAGAAAGGCCAGGAAAGCTGAGTGGTGGTGTGTGCCTTCTTCACGACAACGCCCCTGTGCACACAGCTCTTGTTGCAAAAGAAGATGTGAAGAAATTTGGCTTAAAGGAGATCGACCACCCACCCTACTGCCCAGATCTAGCTCCCAGTGACTATTTCCTCTTCTTAAAACTCAAGAAGGAAATTTAAGTGTGGCGAAGAAGTGATGGATGCTGTTTATGCCCATTTTGTATACAAGACTTCTGACTTGGGGGGGGGGGGATTGAAATGTTAATTTAAAGATGTGAGAAGTGTGTTGCAATAAAGGGTAACTATATTGAAAAGTGAAATATAGTTTCTCTTTATCGTAATTAGAAAATGGTTAGGCCGGAAACTTATAGACCTACCCTTGTACCTACTGTTGTCACGAGCTTGTGAACAACTGCACCAGGTGTTTTGGCGATCATAACAGTTTCGCTGCCAGACACCATCAATGTCATTGAGTTCAAATGCATCAGAAAAAGTGCAGCACTTGAGGTTTAGCTATGGAATGGAGAGATTGCGAAAACCTTTTGCTGTGACTGAGTCACTTATTCACAATCACGGCATTAAACTAATCAGAATATCAACAATTATTTGTACCCCACTCAATCCTTTTGAGTTACAACTACTCAGTAATTGCTATTTTTTCTCTGTTTGCTATTTCACATTTTCCTTTCTAACTTCGTCTATCTTAGTTTTCAAGTTAGTGTTCCTTTTCAACCTGTTCTTTGTCATTCTCTGCCAACTCTGTTTTCTCACTCACACTCAAATTATAAAAGGCTAGTAGTCACAGCAACAGGGATCTTGCCTTGCGGCTTTTGAACTCCGCTCACCAAAAAACCTCTTTCCCTTCCTTGGCATTTTCCTCATTCTTACTCCCCCCCCCCTCCTTCCTTTCCCTGTCACACCGCCTGGCGGACAGCTTGGGAACTTTTCCAGAAGGCTAGGATTACTGAGAAGCAAGAGGTTGGGGTGAAGATTTCTTTCCCTTCCCCATCATCGCTTCTTCAGCTGTTTCTAGAGTAATGGAACAAGAAGAACTTAGTAACCATTTCAATAACAGCAATGAAACAGGCAACACCTTACCATTGGTTGTTACTGCAGCATCAGACCCTATAACAGTGAAACATTCAGCATTGGCTGGTGAATTAGCTAACAATAAAGCTGCATGAACTGTGATTTAAACATAAGAACAAAAACCCCATCTATTTTTTCAACACTATTGGAAGGTTTTCGACACCATCTTGCTTACCAGTCGGTCTTGGTGGTGTAGTGGTAACCATACTTGCCTTCTAAACCCAAGATCGCGGGTTGAAGCCCGGCCAGGGTCGACAGATTTTTTCGGGCGTAAAATCCTAAGTATGGCTTCCTTCGGAAGGGAAGTAAAGCCGTGGGTCCCGTGTCGTACATTTACGACACGATAAAGAACCTCAAGCCTGAAAGAAGAGATCTCTGAGCAAAATCGGTCGGTTCTGGCCGGGTTTGAATCCGCGATCTTGGGTTTAGGAGATAAGTATGGTTACCACTACACCACCAGGACTGACGTGACTAGCACTGGGGCGGGCAAATTTGACCTTTGGTTTTTTCGCGACTTCTGGTCTCTTAGGCGAATGCTAGAATGACTTGATTTACACCTATACAATCTGCAAGAAATTGTGACATTGTTAAATAAAAATTAAAAACCTTCAATATAAAATCTCTATTAATAAAACTAAAGTAGTGGCTATGGAAGGAAAGTACAATAGAAGAGCTAAAAGATCAGATAATAAAATAAGTGAATATTTTTAAATATCTGAGATGCGACCTAGTAATCTATAATTGAACAAAGATCAAAAGAACAACGTAATAAATCATAACTCAATAAATGGATCATCAACAGATACTTGGGAAATTCAATGAGGGAGAAGGTCAAACTCAGATTACTAATATTATATTGAAACCAATTTTGCTCTATAGTAATGAAACTTGGGTAATGAGGAAAAAAAGATCAACAAAATTGAAAGTTCAGAAATGAGATCTATGAGAAGGTTATTAGAACATCTCTAAGAAATAGACTGAAAAATACAGACATAAGAATGGAACTAGAGGTAAGAAATAGTATGATACAAGAAGTAATTCACTACTAACAAGAGCTTATCAATCCCTAACAGACTACCACAACAAGTTTATAAATGAAATGGAAGACGGAGTATAGGATGGCCGAGAACTAGGTGGAAAGATCAATGTAAAGAATAAAATACCTTTGGCGAGAAACGGGCGCCCAATCTTTGGAAAGGCAAAAGAAAAAGGGTTCATTTTGATGAATAAAATATGAACATTTTTGTACTCATGAGTACTAAAACTTTTAAGAAGCATACCAGTGTAATTATAACTTAATCTCAGTCTGTTTCAGACTGGAGAGATGTGTTAAAATCTATTGTTTCAAATACAGCTATCTGGCTTTAAGAGGGTACCATTAGGGTTTAGAAAAACACCTGAAATTTGAATGCAGCGGCCAATATTACCAAATACCGGCAACATGGCAAATGTATACTTAATTCTTAATTTGTAGTGCGAAATATTTAATTGATTATTAATGTTTAACATAAGAAAGTTAAAACTTCCTTAATTTAACTAAACGTAGAACTCTTGTCTTCGGATCATGAGCATTTTCCTACAGAAATATCTTGAATATTTAGGTTCAGATACACATATATTAACAATTTGTTAAATACTTCGATTTGGAATTACAAATTTTAATTTTAAATTAAAAATGATTTACAATATTACAATACTTGATTGAAAACCTATTTCTTGAGTTGTCTTTACATAACTTGAACCCCAATCCACTTGGGAGTTCCTAACCCTCTTTTTTTGACTAAACCACTGTTAATACATTCATTAATACTTTTTTCTTGATTTTCTTTATCCATTTTTGTCCTAATTTATCTAAATTATTTTCTAAGTGCTTTATATGTTTTCAGTGTTTGGCTTCAAGAGGTTTTCTCCTACAATTTCTGTTTTTAACTTTCTGCAATTTTATGTATAATTTACTTTCTCAAAGTTTCTCTTTCTTCACATTTCAAAATGTGCCATAGTTCCTTCTGATATCCTTCTCTCCCATAAACCCATACTCCTGTCCTAGCCCATGTAAACCTTCTCTTCCCAATTCCCCCCGCACACGCGCACACACGCACATATTTTAGGTCTCTTTTCATTGAAGCTAGCAGGTATCTTTTGTCTTTCTACACACTCAGCTCTGTTCTTAATTTCTTACGATAAGTAAATTCTCAGATTACCTCTCTCCAAACAATACCCATTTCGGTTTTTATATGTATATCTATGACTCTTTCCATGTCAGTTGTTCTTACATTTTTGCAATATTCTGGTCATGTAATTGTTTTATTTTATATCAGCACTTTCTTGTTCTTTCTAAAGTTTTACCCACATTACTAAATCTTCCTGGTTCTGCTAGCCTTTTGGCGATGTTCTTGGTAAGCCTAAGATAACATTGCAGAAGGACTTATGTACTGAATCCAAATTTATCCACTCTGCTTCCATTTTCCAATTTCTGCTCCAAATAATATTTTATTTTCTATCTTTGCTTTCTAAACTCTTTATAAATATTATTAAGATTGATCATTACTGGTATATTTGGCCGTGGTCATTGATTTAAATTAACCTAAAAACCAAAGCTTTCACGGACTATGCGATTCGCATCATCACTAGACTGGAAGTATCTGGAAATGCAGAGGGATAGAGTGTTAGAAGTGGGATGGGTTAGGAGGGGCGAAAGAGTTGTGGTGCAGACGTTGTTTGTTACCCAATTACGCGTTTAATGTCTATGTTTGTATTGTCTGATTGCACCACAATTCCCCCCCCCTTCCACTTCTAACGTTCTGTCCTCCTTCCTCTCCAGACTTTTTCAGTCCAATGATGATGACCGCATAGCTAGCGAAAGCTTGTGTTTTTAAATTTAATTTAAATCAAAGACAATGACGAAATACCTGGGTAATTATCAATTTTAAGTCGTGAAAGCCTAAATAATATTTCTAAATGTTTTGTACATATCTTTGGTATCTTATTTAGACATCACCTTACTATCATTGCAGCTTTTCCATTGACTAGTATCTTTTTCATATATTCCATACGCAAAACTTACGCCAAACTACAATACTGTACGCTTAAGTTTATTTTTATTATAATAGTTCAACCAAGGGTTGCGGAATGAATAAGCATACATTTTTAGTATACTGAGCAGTAAATGCATTTCTGCTTCAAACTTCTTATCTAGTATCCAAAGCAATCAGATGCACGAGTATGCATGCAGGCGCTGAGCACACACCAAGGTGATACTCTCTTCGTCGGACAGGAGAATGTCATTTCCATACCACCTCCATGAACGAACGATACGCCCAGACCTTTTCTTCTCGCAACCGAATTAAGGAGGTGGGTCGGTCATTAATTGAATCCAGGGGAGCGTTCTGGAAGAAATCCGATTAAACGTTTAATTTGAACGTCTGATAAAAGCAGGCACAAGCAACGAGAGAGAGCGGAGTCCGGGTAGGAAATTGGGGTTCTAGGGAGAAACATCCGACTCCTAGGTTCGACCTCTGTGGTTCCACCTCGTTCCTGACTGATGCTTTAAGCCACACGGGTCAGGACGTACCATGTATTTCTCACAGAACAGGCTCAAATAATTAAAACCTCGCAGTATCATAAAATGTATCTAACTATACAGGGTGTTTAAGAATTTAACCGCACAAAGTCCAAGGTCGTACACAAATATTTAGAAATAGGTAACCTACAGTGTTGGGCCAAAGTTCGAAGTTATGTGAAAATGAAATACTGGATGTTAGTAGTGATTCGTTGATATTAAAACAAAGTGCGTCTAAGCTTTGTCGTTCAATATTTGCGTTTTCTGATTTCTTACTGAGAAAACCTTGTTATTAGAAGAAAACGAAGTATTATTCTTAAAGATTCAGGCTTTGTTGTTTTGATATTGCTTTCAACAAGCGTAACACAGCTCTTATATACCCCATGGGTAGCCGAGGTTGTTAAGGCGGGGACTCGTGAGCGGGAGGTCTGGGGTTCGATTCCTCCCTGACGGAGGTTTTTCCAGGTTTACCTCAGCCCTCATAAGTGGCAAGTGTCGGAGATGTACCCTATACTTCCTTCCTTAAAAACTAAAAATTCTTTTCTCAGTTTATTATTTCATTTCATGTAACATCAGTGTGGTGCCTAAGTAGTAAAAACGGGCGTTAAACACAATTAAAAAAACTGCACTTATAACAATGTAATACACTTTTGTTAATGTAATGTAAGATAATTAGATAATCCATGCACGTTTAATTTAATTAGTATTGTGTAGAGTTTACACACAAAACAAAATCGGCCCCATGTTTTCGCTCGGTTTTTCCCCCGTAACATAGCGAAACTTACACAATTTTAGTTTATGATTTTTGCGCCCGGCGATGTGACATACTAGTAATGAATATATTTTCAAATATTGTATTCATTAACACATTAACTGTTAAGTATTGGAATATTTATATGATTCAGCAGACTATATTACGTGTTTATCTTGCAGGAATGTTTAAAATCATAAACAGTACATTTCTGTTCTGTTTTCAAGGCTAACTATGCGTATAGGCATCCTTTACCAATAAAAAGGAGAAGACAAAGGACCTAATGAGCGTATATGAATATCTGGAACCACAATATCGTGATTTCTGTAGGAATCTACACAGTGGGTAATTTTTTCCTTGGATATTAAGAATATGTGATACTACAAAAATGTAAACTTTTGTTTTGGGTCATCATTGTACTGTTAAAAGTGTTCAGGTTTTTTTTTTTTTTTTTTTTTTTCCCCAAAATCAGACCTTGCTTACAGTGGCAGCTCGTGACATACAAAATTTTGTGCATCTCTACCTTCATAGTGCTTAATTTGAAAATAAAGTTGGATATCTAGTACACAATTTGAGTATTTTATTTCTTATTTTTTTGAATGGCGTTTAATACCCGTTTTTACTACTGAGCCGCCACAGGCGGTGGACACTGAGATGAAATGATATATTGTGAAAGGATTTTTTTAAAGGAAGGAAACGTTCCAGGTCTAAGTTTAGGGTACCTCCCCGGCATTTGCCATTTATGAGGACTGAGGAAAATGTGGAAAAAACCTCAGTCAGGAAGAACAGTCCTGGCGGTAATCGAACCCCAGACTTCCCGCTCACGAGTTCGCGCCTTAACGACCTCGGCCACCCTTGGGGGTCAATTTGAATATAAAAATATACCTACTTACATACAAGGTACATATTACTTAATGTTTTAGACTACTTATTACATAAAAGAATGCTGATAAAATAAAAACGACAGTAAATACAATACATGAGATGTAATACAACAGGTGTGTGATAGAAAAATGAAATTTTGGCGTACTTACACAAGATTCACTGTTTATGTAAATGTAATTATACACCAGAATGGCGCCATAAAAACCGTAACGACAAACACCAACGGCGTAATTTTGCAGCTATAAACTATAAAAGAAGTAGCCAATTACTATACAAGTAAACACAAAATGTAAAATTTGTTTTAACTAAACGAAGTCTCAAAAATTATCTTTAGCAAGCTGGCAATGCTTGCCTTCTCGTGCATCCTTCTGAGTTGCTTTGGGGCAGCCATTCAATGACACACTTTTCTTCCCTCCCTAGTTGCTACACACTGTCCGATTCTTTTTTTTGACTGTACTTGCTATCTCGGAGCATAAAGTAAGCGTGTACCCTTCCCATGGCAATTCTGTGAAACAGGTCGCAAGTGCAGCCAAATTCGTTCTGACGGAATTGGGCTGTACCAGAGTGTACAGGTGTGAGAATCATGCAAAAGCAGCACGCCGTTACCAACAAACTGGTATGGTAGTATGGTATGTATTTCAGAAATAGTTTAAATTTATATTCGAAAAATCATTAAATTAATAATTACTTACATATAGGATAAAAGAATGAATTAAAAAGACAGCCCAGCTATTTACATTTAAGAAGAACGTAACAGATTTGAAATATTTAAATGTTTTAGTTTCTCTAAATGTATTTCTTATCTATATGAACACTCTCTGTTTATATATTATCACACCTTCCGGGGAGAATGAGGGGCTGTAATTCAAACAGTAGAGCTAGATTTAACAAAGTACTTATTATCGGATGTTAGCATGACAGTATAACATCTAGACGGGGCTGTTCAATACCACAATGTCATCTTACTTTCGGGAAATGTGTACCTGATGCTCCTGGCTCGGGACACTACTACGACCACAATCCTCCATTCCTTATTCCCGTCACCCACGGAGTCGTGGAGAGAGATGCAGCGAAGACGAACAAGAGAGAGAGAGAACGCACTTGTCTATCTTATAATAAAAATATGAAATTCTTACAGGGTTCTCCGAGTTATAAAATAATCCTTTCTATGTGTGTTGTTTACTGTGGTCATTGCTGGTGAGGTGAAGAGCCTAGCTAGGAATGTCCTGATTGTTTTTTCTACACTGAAGTGTGGCTTCATGCTACAATACCGGCAGCGAGAGCATACCTCTTCTTTAGCTGATGCTATGTAAAACTGGTGTTAGCCACTGTCTTAAGGAATTGGTAAACTACTGCTCCCAGTAACAAAACATTATTAAATATTCCAATTTATTTTCACACCTAGCTGTGTATGCGACAGTATAACTTATTAGTTGTATTTTGAAGACCGTAATTATCATTTTGAGCATAAAATAACAATAATCATAATTAAAATTAAAAATCATAAATGCGTCTCTGGATCAGAGGCTGTTCTACTGTAAGGTTACTTGGTCATGCGCCATTCTAAATGCAAATAAAAAAAAAACATTTGTTCATATTTTCTTCAATCCCTTTTGAAAAACGCTCAATTTTCTTTAAACATCTTTGTAGCTTCACTAGAAGTCTGTCCAAAATTGACAACATAGGGATGGTCACAAGCCTTTTGCTGCTTGCCCTTACAAACAGACGGGTCTGGTGCAGTGGTCACGCCTCCTTTCACAAACGGCAGCGGAGAAAATCAAAGATAGTTGCAACAAATGCAGGCGAATAGAACAGTCGGAAACAAGCAGTCCTACGCCAAATTAACTGTTTAGGATTCAGGTTAATAATTAATCACATTCAGTATGCAGTGAAATCAAATGGGAAACTGTAATGTAGCAGTGTAACACGTAAAGTAAATTATAATCATATGGAAAAAGGCATACGCTTTTAACATTTAACGTTTTGCATAAATTTATATTTTTTAAACTTAATCTAAACAACTTAAAATTGCAACCTTGCGTTGTTTTAACACTAAGTTTTAACTTAAAATTAATATTTATTATATTGGAAGTGCAGACAAATTATAAAGATTAAAAAAAGCTAATCCCCGGAGAAGTAGATAACATACAAAAGTGAATTATATTATATTGCAACAGCATAGACAAATCATGAAAATTAAAAAAGTTAGACCCTTTGGATCAAACTCACTACCTTCCAGTTAACAGCATGACACTCTGACCAACTGAGCTATTAAGCCAACATGTCAATAAAGTATTATCTGCCTATATTTGTTGCAGTCCCACTACCACTCGGTTTTCTCCGCTGCCGTTCGTGAAAGTAGGCGTGACTCCCGACTGTTTGTAAGGGAAAGTCTTTTGCATACCATACACATAATCTCTACTTGCATTCAGGATCTAAACGATGACACATGTTTAAGTACCCCTTTGTGGGCTCGGGGATCACAATAACTATGTACTCTTAGCTGCCAAATTGAGAAAAGATGATTTACACTGCCAGTGTTAGAGGAGGTAACAAAGGTAACAAGGATATGTCATTAAGAGTATGCCATGCCAATTTGCCAATTCAGTGTGCTTCTCAATTTTTGAATCTAGTTAAGTGACTGGTGTGGAAAATGTAGTTAGTTGTAATAACTTGTCTCGTGAAAGGAACATTTATTTTAAGTCTCCTTGTAATAAACATGTGCATCAATTAAATGAACTATAGATCTGTTTAAATTTTAGCGTGATATAATGCTTTTATTCAGGAAATATTATAAATGTTTTATACAAGATCAACACACGTTTTTTTTTTTTTTTTTTTTTTTTTTTTGAGAATAGGACACTTAAAGTTAACAGAATTGCATCATCTCTTATGGGAATATGTAGACTTTCTCCTTCTATGGTGGAAAATCTATGCCGATTCACTGGTCTACACAATTTTTGCTGAATGAAAATTGTTCATATTTTGTGATTCCTTCCACATAGAATCCCTCAAATAAACCTTAGTTTTGTTTTATCGGGCTATAGTTTTTCAGAAACGGAAATTAAAGAAAATAACGGTTTTTATTATTTGTTCATGAGCAAATATATAAAATAAATATTCTGAGAGATTTAAATAAGTAAACATATTATTCAATTTGTAGACTGGACAGTAAGGCTAAATTAGAGCATTGGACCATAAGAAAAAACTTTACATTTTCTGGAGGAAAAAAATGAAGTATGAACCATTGGTTTCTCCTTCTAATGTTCTTTTTCAAACACTCTGTGTTAAATTAGACCTGTTGCTGCTCTGAATAAGGATAGTGATTGTTTCAAGTTTCTTGTTACAAAGTTCCCACAGCTAAGATAGCTGTAGATATTTTTGATGGACCCCAGATTCGTGAGCTTATGCAGGAGACCTTTCCTCAGTCTAAGTTAGAGAAGTCAGCATGGTTGGTGTACAAAAAAATGACAAGAAATCTGAGAACTATAAAGAAATTGTGAAAGAAATGTTACAACATTTTAGAAATCAAGGGTGTAGAATGAGTGTTAAAGTGCATTTTCTCATCAGCCATATTGATTACTTCCTTGTGAATCTTGGTGCAATGAGTGAAGAACAAGGTGATTATATAGACATTAAAACAATGGAAACCTGCTATAATTGTGATGTATAAATGATGGCTGGTTATTGCTGGTGTTTGAAAAGAGACATTAGTGAAGGGCATATCATAACTTCGAAAAAGTGAAGTTTTCTTGCCCCTAACAGTGAAAATATTTCGGAAATGCACATTTATTGACTTATAGTCTCTTTTTTTAATATATTCAAGTTAAAATTAACCCTACAAAAATTTTTGTGTTAGAAGAATTTAATATTTCATCAAAAATATAAGCACATTATTACACTTGATGTGATTTTGTTAAAAAACCTAGCCCAATAGAGTAAACTGAAAGCAGGTTTGAAATCAGAGTATTCATATTACATATATTCAGGTAAAAGTAAATAAAAAACTATATATCTATATTAATTATAAAAGCAGAAAAGGATAAAACACAAAGAGAAAGTCATACTTGTAATCGCTATATTTCGAACTATACAATTGACTTGTCTTCTTGCCATAGAAGAACTGTAGCAGTTCAAAATATATCGATTACAAGCATAACTTTCTCTTAGTGTTTTATCATTTTCTGCTTTTATAATTACTGCTTATTTGTTACATTATTAATAGTGTTACTTTATTTTTATTTTTATATTATATATATATATATGTTTTTTAGTGTTTTTATTTGTTCTTCACTTTAAATGTGGCACGCCTTTGTGCATTTTAAGTTGTGTCATGTCTCCTAAAGAGAGCACTTTACATTCCTTTTAAAAGTATATATATGTATATATACCAGGTTAGAGGAAGTGTGGTTTGTGATTGTAGTTGAAAGATTAAAGGTAAAAAAAAATAAATAAAAAAAAAAAACATATGACGCCGTTATTTCAAAAGTGTACAACTTCAGATTTTGTAGATTCGTACACGGGGAATTAATTATAATATCTCATGTATCCTACCTATTTTAAAGGCCACCAGCCGCCACTGCTCTCGATACAGAAAAAGCTGGCCCTAAGCTTGTAGGAAAGATTTTGCAGCGCACTAAAGCCCTAGATTTGAAGCTACAAAGTTGGGATCGAAGGAATGCACAAAGGACCTTGTAGCTCAAGTGCCAATGTGTATTTACACACGCCAACATCAATCTAAAAACAATGTTTACCGACTTTCAAGCTGGCGCGGTTTCTGTCTGCGCTACATTCTGTATAGTTCACCACTACTATATGTGAACAGCATTCCTGCAACAAAATTCCATCTCCCTCTTTGTGGATTGCATTCTTTGTTGCCTCGTAGCACTCCAATTAAAAGCTGATGACCAGTAATAACCAACAATTATCTTCATTAACTTTTAGAAGGTCAAAATTCACACAACATGCCACTTGCTTACTGTTCTGTTTTGTAGCAGTAGCACCCTCAGATCTAGAACACGCACATTTTTCACTCATTTCCGCGCACCTAGTTAGGGGCTTTTATTACTTTGTCGTTAACTCAAAAGGCACTTACTTGGAGGGCTAATGGAGGGTATTTGCGGGTTTTCTGAATAGCAATAATAAAACTGAAGTGGAAATGTTTTCACATACGCTGAACCCTTAGGCCGAATGTCCTCCGCTGTCCATCTCACTCGCTCACTAAAGCAGCTTTAGCTGTAGAAGTGAAACTTTGTCTGGTATATTTACTGTGAGGGGTTGGATGGTTGTTTGTGCACCATTCCAATGTTGGGCCTATTTTAACTTGCCATTGAACTTTTCTTCTTTCTTGTGGTGTGCATTGACCTCAATCCACAAGGTACACTCCCTTTCCTTACTGATTTTGTAAGTCATCCAAGCAAAAACCTTGAGGCACGTTCGTCTTTAAACTACCATTAAGGGATGGTAACAGAGTGTAGCGGTTGCTTCGGTGTTATCGTTGCTCTTTCTGGCCCCACGTTGGGCGCCAAATTCAGAAGTAGTTGTTGTAGATTGATCAACAGGATTGGGAAAGGGTTTATTTATATATTGTTGATTTTGTTTATTCACGGACGCTCTTTAACATATCAGGTCATCAGCGTCCCATTCAATTCAGGGAGTGAAACGGCCGATAAGTTTTGCTCAGAGGCTTCTTCTTTCAGCTTGAGGTTCTTTTTGTGCCGTAAATCTACGACACAGAACCTACAGCTTTACTTCCGAAGGAAGCCATACTTAGGATTTTTACGCCAGATAAAAATCCATCGACCGTGGCCGCGATCGAGGGAAGTATGGTTACCACTTACCACCAGGACCGACAAATTCAATGGTATAATAAGCAAATAATGCGACATATTATTATTATTATTATTATTATTATTATTATTATGTCTAAACTCTTTTGCGTCCTCTGGTGTTTTGCTTACTATACAAACTTATTCGCCGCGTGTGAAACTTAAAGGTGAGAGTCGCTTCGTGTGAAATTAAAAGTCGAACTTATCTGACTACTGTGAACTTATAACTTCTGCAAACTGCTTACGTCTCTGTCACGGTGTATATCTTATAACTGCGTCTCGCGGCGTGTAGAACTTGAAACTGAGTGCCTCAGCCAAGCAAACGCTTCCTTATATATTAAATTTAAATAAAAAAAATCGTTGGCTAGGAGACACCAAAAGGCATTCACAAAACCTCCTGACTTTCTTTAAAATTTTGAAACATACATTTCTCATTGACTGGTTAAAGGTCACCTGTAGTACGTACCATTCGTTGTTTTTTTTTTTTTTTTTTTTTTTTAACGTTCTAAACTTTTAAACGACATTGGCCAGCTTAAAAAGCTTGCTGTGAGAGCCCTTAAAGGAATTTAAAATTTCTTTTAAAATGGCGTCACACTCCACCCTCCGTTTATCCTCCCTATTGTAAATATTTTATATGGCGTTCTCGGCCACCAAACAACTACAAGCAGTTAACACCACAACTTTCTCATTTGTTGACATGCAAATAACAGGTTACAATACATAAACATTGTGATTATGTTTGTAACAAACATATCATATTATGTTTATATTTTAGGGGGGTAGGCCATTAGTACAGTTTCAAGAGTAGGTTAGAGGTATAATGTTACGGTGTAGAGTTCATAAACGCGACAAAAACCCAGTTTATTATTATTATTATTATTATTATTATTTAAAATTTATACTCAAAGATAACACAAACTGATTTATTGCTGCATGGAGACGTTGAAGAAAAGTGAACTAACGGAACACGTTTCTGTTTATTTTCAGGATATGCTTGAGAACATTAATAAGTCAAAATTTTTTACAACCTTCCAATTTCGGTGTTCATTCTCCATATGCTACTACAAATTTATTGATACAATACGATTGCTATTTGAACGCACTCTTTGTTGGTCTTATGAACTTATGAACAAAGAGGTGTTCTTAGATGTTATGTAGAAAAGTATTTCTTATTCGCACATTAGACTGCGAAAATGACCTGCTTCCTGTAGTGTGCCCTGATTTCGGTGATACCCAGACCGTCATAAGTTACATTTTAAGGCACTCTATAAGAAGTAATCGCTCTCAAGTGGAGCAAAACCCCTACAAATTGCACCATCTTGTTGCATATAGCTTGAGTGAAATGTGGTCCGGCTGCTCAACAAATTCTTTATTTTTGGCCTTGCAGAAACTGCATAGCAATTTTCAATCTTTAGCTGTACTAGGGGAAAAATTACTTTTGTGATTGACGTTTCTACTGCCACGTGGCCACGCCAGTGCGCTGTTGCCACATCTCATTACTCGCTATCCGTCTTCAGCGGCTGCACTCCAAGATCGTCATCAACTCTTGCTCCCCTAATATTTAAAACATATTTTACGCTTCATATTTATCCTTCATATAGTATATTTTTTTACATGCATGGGAAAAACTCGCATGTTCTTACATACATGAACATTTTACTTTATTTTTATACACGGTTATGGTTTCAAAACCGTTGCAATGGTAGAAAATTTGCTTTACTACAGCAGAACCTATGTAGTGTCATCTAACGGCAGAAATCATAAGTTGGGGCGAAGGAGTAGGTGTATGAAAACGATGGGTACGACTAGAAAAATGTGTACTTTGGATTAAAAAATCCTACAAAATCACTTTTGTTTTGATGATTGACACAAAGCAGAACCACTACTCTTTATGAAATACTTGCATACGTAATATTAGATCAGCGCATACTCTGAAAAACGCGTTGCTACTGGGTAATTTTAAACTTTCTAGTCCCGTAACTGTTGCAACGCCGATGCTGTCATGCCTCTACCGATATTATGTTTTTGTTACCTTATTGGGCGAGCATCTCGCCAGCTGATTCGTCGGCATAAACACAGCCCAAGTACAAAGTAACTTCTCCCCTACTGTAGTATAGGAACACTTCATGATTGCCATTGTGTTGAGTCCAAGAAAGTGGAACCAGAATCACGTGATGTTTAGAATGTCAGGTAGTTGCAATATAACCTCATTTTCTTCAGATACCTGTCAGTCGCAATTAACAAAGATTCTAATGTTTCCAATTATCTCTCTCTTTGGGGGACAAGCTTTTATCGTTCTGGAATGTTCTTTGCATGGCAATGATGGTGTTAGGTGTCATAACCTTCATAAAAAACATAGCAGCATGTGAGGCAGCTTCACTTTAGACAACAATAATCAAAATACACGGTAGTCTATGTCCACTGTTGACACGTGAAATGAAATGGTAAAATGAAAGGATATCCTTTTTAAAGTAAGGAAGCGTTCCAGGCCTAAATTTAATTGCCTTTAATGAGGACTGAAAAAATTCATACATTTCCTTGCTTGTCTCTATACATATGCAGTTCTTACACATGCGTGTGCGTTATGCCCTATAATGGGACAATGCTTCAACATAATGTATTCTTAAGAAGCTAAGGTTCCTAGTGAGATTCTGTCTTGTACTCTTGCTATTAATTATTCATGGTAGGTTCTAAAAATCCCTTCCCTGACGCCTCTCCTGCCCATAATGCATTCACCGAGAGTTGGCAGGCAAGTTTAAGGCGTCGTGAAAAATAGGCAATATGCTGCATGCAATTCGTGAATATGCATGAAGGGTTCTGCCAGTCGCCCGATATGCAAGAGAGGGTAACTGAGTTCTTTGCAGCCGTGTGAAATTTGTGTTTCCCCTTGACTCATCCTCGCTTGAAATAAGTAGCTACCAGGCTTGTATTAGTACATGAATTCGTTTTTAAAAAAAAAAAACTTAAGACGAGGTACCTGTTATTTTTTTTAGTATTGAACCACTTTTTAACATTTTATTAAAAAGTTATAGAATATACGAGGGTTTCTCAATAAAGTTTATCATCTTTTTTGAGTAAATTCCCTTAATCATTGTCATAATTCTCAAAGTAGTCCCAATGGGATGCAACAAACTTGTCCTCACCTTCCTACCACTCTTCAAAGATATAGTTCCTTAGAATCACTACTGCTTATGATAATAGAAAATGCCTCCCATGAAAGAATTCCATCAATTTAGGGAAAAGGAAAAAGTCACATGGAGCTAAATCCGGGCTGTAGAGAGGGTGTGGGACATACTTTCTGAGATATTCAGCTACAACATTTGCATTGTGCGGCCTTGCATTATGTCAATACAGAATCCAGCTTGTTGCAAGGAAATGTGGTCTTTCACGTGTGATATGGCCTTGCAACTTTTTCAGGACATCTCTGTAGCATTGCCCAGTTTCAGTTGTGTGTACAGATACGACATGCCGGTAAATAATTCTTTAAATATCGAAAAATTAGATGACCATAACTTTCCTACAGAAACAACCACTTATGCTTTTTATTCCGTGTTCAAGCTCGCACAGAGCTTTGCTCTTTGCTTTCAAGATCTAAATGATGTAGCCAAGTTTCATCAACAGTGATTATCTTTGAAAAAAACTCCACATTATATCATCTTTAACGTTCTTTTGCTCGGAAGTCAGCAGTGTTGGAACCCACCGTGCACAAACACGTCTCATATGCAACTTTTCAGCTAGTGAAATGTTCAGAATCTCTGAAATTGTCATTCGACGATTCTCTCTCACAATAACAGCAGCAGTGTTATAATTGCTTTTCCTTTAGAGCACAAACTGGAGTGCTGGGTCCACCTCTCTTTGAAATTAATTGCCCCCCCCCCATCTTAGAGCTGTGCTATACGGAAGAACAAATTCTTCTCTTAAGCCTCATGTAACTTTGCATAGGCTTCAGGTAAAGATTTGTTGAGACGAAAGCAGCAGTATAAAGTTCGTTGCGTAACATCTCCATTTGGCTATAGGCGGAACTGACTACGTCTCAACTTGGACACCTATCAGGGTCAGGAACAATGAAACTAGTATCACGTATATGTTACGCATTAAGGTAAAAAAAATATTCTAAAGTTAAGTTTTAGCGCGAGAAATTATGTCTGAAAATGATGATAATTCTCCATTGCTAGTACTCCTACATGGAATTTTAAATAATATATATTATTTAAGTTTTAATTCACTACTTTTACTTAATAAAAATACTGCTCGCAATGAATTAAATTAAACTTTAACACGGTAATTTATAAATGTTTGTTATACATTTTCTACAAAATATTTTCCTATAGTTAAGAAGTAATTATAATTTTTAAGTATTTTAGCGAAAACAGTTTTAACTACACAAATGTAAAAACCATAAATGAAATGTTTCATCTTATTTGAGCATTATACATTTTACAAGCTGATTATTTGAATATCTCATCGTGTAGCGCAATTTATGGGCCTTTACGAGAAAATACATTTTAAAATTTTATCTCTTAAAACGTGTGTACAATTCTAGAAATTTTTTATGGTAACAAGCTATCCAACCTATTCTACCTTGACCTGTCTATTTGATATGGGTGTATATTTGAGCATTTCTTTCAGTATCCGATCTTCTATTCTATTGGCAAAGTTCAGCCAATACTCCCCGCCGTATTCCTTTATGAAATTATTTCTAATTTTGCTATAATTCTTAATTTTATTTATATCTTTAAGTATAACTTGTTCAGTCTCTTTTCGTGATTTTAATACCTTTTTTACAGTTGTTTATGCACCCGGTTTCATTTAAATAATTAAACTTATATATATTATTTCAAATATCTTGTTTTTACAGGCATGATAAACTAAATCAAGGTACTAATATTTGTTGACTCGTTATAAACTTATACTTTATATATTGCTGTTGTTGTTCAGATTGGATCTAAGCCCATAACATTCTACAGCGTGAGTTTTAAAAGTAGACTCTTCATGAGAGAACAAACTATCAGCCAAAAATAAGACCTCTCTCGTGCAAAGAGCAAACTTTCTCGGAAAAGGTGACAAAGCTAATTGTTTTAAACACATAGAAATCCTCATCGTTGAGTGCTTAGAACATGTGATGTTATTTCCTCCACTTGATTGCTTGCCTAGCTTTATTGGGTAAACATAGTTTTAGGTTTTCTGGCTGGGAAATCGACCCCCCTTTCCGTTCTTTTTGATGAATTTATTCATAGGACCAGGACAGTGTCCTTATCGCAAATTTTCTTCTGTACGGCAGAGCCAATTTTTTCGCTTATAGTGCCAGTAAATCAGATATGTCATTCTTAACCCCGTTTTAAGGGATTCATGAAATTTCTTTTATATATACTAATTTATAGAATTCACGTTTTTTGTTCTGCGATACTTACTTTCAGAAGGAAACATTTATTTAAAGCTTTCACGGCGTTGATTATTTATCATTTTTTCACGGGATTGCAGCTGAGTTTGTCAACTGTAATCTCGTGGTCATTATATATATAAAGAACAAGAACAAGAAAAAAAAGAAAGAAAGAAAAAGAAAAAAAATGATTAATTTTTGTATGCTAAATGAAAAAAACAAACTTCAACTTTAAGATTTAGGATGTGTTTTTGCGCAACCTATACAGACATATTTGTACAATTTCTTTCGTATGGGTCTTTTCATCGTACATGCAATTTATCACACAGACATGAATAGAGAGGGGACAAAATGAAATAGAATAAAAATAAACAAAAACCTCCACTTCATATCAAGAATATTTTTCAACTTTCAAACTCTCACACACACACACATACATACAGATATATTTATTTACATTCATTTGTTCGCGCGCACGCACATACAAAAATTCAGACTCAAAAAGGCCGCTCACGCTAACAAAGCACTTTGCAGAGAAAAGAGCCTAAAGAAAAATGCTGTATTGCAAGAAAGAAAAATAAAACACGAATTTAAAGATAATCAATACAGAAGAAGTGCTGGTTAAAAGAAAATTGTATTTTAGAAATTGCAATCTAGTTTGTGGGTTTTTTTTTTTTCAGAACTGTTTTTATCGTAACTTCTATAGTTTTCAAATAGTTGCATGAATGTTTACATAATCTTCTTTATTTTATGTTAAATAGAGAACAAGGTAAAAGTGTTGGAATAAAAGAAAATGGGTTTCAAATTCTAATTTCAGAACGCAAAACCCCTACATTTACAGAATACTTTTTAACTATAAGGCTTAGTTTGAAGACTTAAATATTATATTTATAATAAGAAAGGATTGTTCAGGAAAGTTCAATATGGCGAAAATGATTTTGTAAACTGCTTTTGCAAACTTGTAAGATTAAGTTCGTTAAGAAGCAGAAATAACGGCTGGGAAAGATTACATAGTAAGCAAAATTAGAGTTGGCGCATGCGCAACACGAAGAAGCGTGCTGTTTAACGGTCTTAAGAGCGTCGAAGTTGGAAAGCTGGTAAAGGGGAGATGTTGCACCTTCGGTCCCGAGATGGTCTTCTTTACGAAGGACCCGTCGAGTTCATAACAACTTTATACACAGTAATAAAGTTAGATTTAAATTAGAGAAATGTTTATAGTTGTATAGCAAAACTTGTCCATTGTCCTGTTGTTTAATTTAAGTTGTATTAGGGATGGGTAAGATTCGTCTGGATAGCGTTGCAGCTACACACCTGTGAATGCTCACAGAATAATATTTAATCAATATGCCTGGACCGACAAACTTTAAGAATTAATACTTTTAAATTGTCAAACATTTCGAAATAGGCTTTATTTTACATTAAAGAGCGGGTTTTACTCACTGAATACATCGAAATTTAGTTTTAATACCTCTACTAGAAAAGAAGAAAGGACAATTGAAAAACATGTCATGGGTATACCTTAGAAAGTAAATTCTTAGCTTCGGTAATCTAATAAATTCTCTTTTTATACTTTCTTAAGTTAAGGTGTTTATTATAAATGTTCTGTATATGTCCTGGGATATTTTTATTTCCTTCTAACTCATTATTTGTGTATTTAAAATGAGCTATGTGGTGTTTTTAATATTCCTTTCTGCTCATAGTACTTATGCTGTTAATGTCATGAATAATTTATATGAAGAGCGTTTTGCTAAATTGCTATGTAGTACAAATATTTTTCATTACCAATAGCCGGAGGTTTTTACATCTAGGAAGATTCCTTATAGGAAAAAAAAAAAAAAAAACTCAAATTTCGGACACTAACAGAACAGTGTTGACTATTTCACTTATTTGCCATCATTTTAAAATCGATCAATTAAACGAAACAAAATTTTGAATTTTGACAATCACAGCCTGATATCGCAGTGAAATTATCGAGAAAAAAATTATCAAATCCGTTTCACACGACGTGCATTTGTCTTGTGGTCAGTGTAGCCAACTCTATACCTCCTCTAAATAATTCCTAAGCACTCATCACTGACCACTTTTATGTGTTTTCAGTAATTGTAATTTATAACTTGTAAGCAATTGTCAAGCAATTGTTTTTGCGTATTCAGTCAAACAGTCCGAAATCATTTTATAAATTATGCTACAATATCTGCCTGAGCAACTTAATCACATAATTTATCTTAATAAACACGTTGATTAGAATGGTAAAATATTTTCTGTTTTGTTTTTCTCAAGTCGACTTTCGTCTATTTCATTTTCACGACTTCTGAATAGATAGGTATTCATAAGTAACTATAATATTTATACAATTGTTAATAATCTGTTTTGCGAATTTCAAATATATATATTATTTTTAATCTTATTCTCTTCATGAAATAGTCCCAAACCCATATTTGGCTGTTCTCTATTGGCATTACTGGCAATCGACATTCGTCTGTTGCTAGATAGCTTGAAAAGGAGAAGTATTCATAGTAAAAGTGTACTATTATTACAATATTTTAAGGAAGTTTACGGTAATATATTGAAATTCTTATTTTATTCGTGAAATAGTCGTAATAAATATCACTGGAAGGTCTGTGCTTTCCAGATACGGCAATCTAAGACCCTCTTGTGATAATACTTGTGATAATTCGTCATATCTTGATACAGTGTGTCCAGTAGCTATTGCGTTAATTGCACTATGCCCATCATACTAGAAGCAGCTTTGCAGTATCAAATCATTGATAACTTAAATTTATTAGAATAATTTTAAAAAAATCAAACTTGTAGCAGTTGGTTTCAGTAGATTATTTGTCGTTTGATATGATAAATATTCACGTAAGAGATAGTTTGTTCCCCAGTGTTATTTGCTTAGACATGGCATTGGCTTCAGTTCGATTGGATTGTCCATGCTTTATCAATGATGATCTCTAATGCAAACGTTATATCAGGAACGTTTTGTTTCAGGGCTGAAAATCCTGTGGAGTCATTAAAGAGCATGCTGGTTTACAGTTGGTATTATATCTCCAACTCCCCAATCTCACTCGCATTCCCTTATTCAGACTTCCCTCATACGTCATGCTATTCAGACCTTTATACCTTCTGACGTGCTCTATCACTGCCGAGTGATTAGCCCACCCAGTCGTTGTACTGGCCTCCTGCGAAACACTCGGTAACAAGCCACAAGCTAACACTCTCAACTAAATGAGTGCTGCAGTTACATGCGAATCAATTGCAAAATATTTCTATCCTGTGTTCAAAAAATGAATTTTAGCGAAATCCGAAAAGGTAGCTATTGCGGTTGTGCCCATAAAACTTTTTGGAAAATGTTCATCAAATGTCTGTTCATCCTATCTACTAGGCACCGAAAATGATTCTGTGTGTGTGTGTGTGTGTGCGCGCGCGTGCGCGCGTGCGGTTTTTTTTGCACTTAGTTTTATGCAGCTGTAGCTTCCGCTACGCTGTGTTCAGTTGTTCAGATATAGTTACATAAAGAAGGCTATGTGTAGAGGATTCTGACATAGTTTCGAGCTGTTTTTACGTTCTTCACAAAAAAGGAACTTTTCCAATGACATTAAACAGCGATTGGACGGTGTATATGGTTTCGAGTCGTTAACCAGAAAAATTGAACCATTGGGGATGGGGTTAACCTAAAGCGAAAAAGTTTGGCCCATCTTTTAGGCTAGAATATTAAGGGGAAGCTTCCTCATATTATTTTTAAATTTTCTTTTACTTTTCAGTATATGAAAATCATTCAGAATCGCACAGGAGGAGAAAAAAGAAATGCAAATAAAAGCTTACCCTGTATGATAAGGACAATATACTGTATCAATTTTGGCAAGGAGAAAATCACGGAGTATTTTCAGGGAAAAAAGTAGCTGGATTAAGTAAAATTATTATTCCAACTTCAGTGAGCACAGAGAACTCACTTAAAGATTAATTCAGAACAGGGTCGAGAAAGGATTGAAGGCAAAGAGCGTGCAGGTCGGCCCTTGAAGTTGCTCACTGCTGAAAACATCGCTCTTGCGGAAGAAGAAATTATGGAAGACCGGCAGCTCAAAGTTACACAAATAGCAGAAGGTTACGTCTTTCTAAAACGAAAGTACTTCGAATTATTCAAGATCATTTAAACATTAAAATAAGGTTAGTGCAAGATGGGTGCCTAGACTTCTTTCTTCAGTCCAAAAGCAGCAACGAGTCATCTGTTGTCGGGCATTTTCGGAGCTCTGCCGTGGCAACGAGAGAGAAGTTTTTCCAACCATTGTTACTGAAGATGAAACTGTGGTCCTCTACTATGATCCCTTGTCCAAAAGAGAATCAATGGAGTGGTGTAAACCTGACGAAGCACCGCCTCTAAAGACCAAGGTCACTCAGTCAACCAAGAAGATCACGGCCACAATCTTTCGGGACTGTGAAGGAATACTCTTCATTGACTTAAAGGAGAGGAACACCACAGTAAATGGGGAGTACTATGCTGACCTACTGCACAGACTACGTGCTTCCATCAAAGAGAAAAGACGAGGAAAGCTGAGTGGTGGTTTGCGCCTTCTTCACGACAACGCGCCTGTGCACACAGCTCTTGTAGTAAAGGAAGTTGAGAAGAAATGTGGCTTCAAGGAATCGACCATCCCTCCTGCTCCCAGTGACTATTTCCTCTTCTCAGAACTCAAGAAGGACCTTCGAGGAAGGACATTTAAGTGCAATGAGTAAGGGATGGTGCTGTTTATGCCCATTTTGTAGACAAGACTTCTTACCATTTGGGAGGAGGGTTAAATGTTAATTCTAAGATGTGAGAAGTGTATTGCAATAAACGGTAACTATATTGAAAAGTGAAATATAATTTTTGTCTTTTATCATACCTAGAAAATGGTTAGGCCGGAAACTTATGGACTCGTAGCTCGATTGAAACAGCAGCAACTTGCAAAATTTTGATAATAATATAACAGCTGCATGTGGAAAATTGACTTCATTTTTATTTCGACGCGTTACCAATAAAGTGCTCAATTCAAAGTGTTTTAGGAAAGCTTCAGGTGTTATGCTGTTAAACACGATTTTCTAGCATTTACATGGATTTTGTTGTTCACTGCATAGTTATGCAGCTATTCATACTTGAATTTGTATCTGCCCTAGAATAATTTTAACATTTAACATACAAAACATTAATTACTGGAAATACAAAGTCACTCAAAAGACATTTGGATCATATTTGGCATATTTCGCAGAACTTTAAACGTTATGATATTCCTCATCTCTGTTGGTGAAGGCTGCATATATCCATTACCTTCTATTGCAGATGTGGCAGACTTTTTGTTAATATTTTTGTATTATTTGAACTTTGAGTAGTGGTCAAAGTGTTGGCAAACAACATGCAAAAGCCTTGATTAATTTATATTTTGTTATACCAAAGCTGAGCGGTGCAAACAAACGTCGTATTTGTCCCAAAATATCCCAAAAACTCAGACTGTTATTAATGTCATTAACAATTAAATTATCAATAAATATTTGTAAGAGGGGTTTTAGGATATCTTACTCAGTTTGTATGAAACTACTATACTGACATTAAGACGCGGTGGCCTTTCTTGCACTAATGGAAAGGTGTTTGCTTCATTGTACATACCTTCTTCCTCCACTTCTGTCCATGTCCAGTCATACTGCCTTATTATCTCTGGTCCGCCCCAGCATATCTGCTCCTCGGGAGACAGGGTTTGCGCACCTTTTTACTTGTTCAATATCTTAATTAATAAAGGTTTACGACAAATCTCCTTGGCAATTACTCCATTGTTATCAAACAATTTAACGTATTCTAAATAGAAGTATCTCGTAAATATATGGTAATTTTGTAGCACATAAGTAGGTAAATAATGCAGTAAGTGGAAAGCGCTAACAATTTAAAGCAATCTCGAAATAAAAACAACGCCTTGCGAACTAACCCAACCACTAACACTGCTGGGATCCCAGAGGAAATGAAAGCAATATGGTTATATTTTTGTCTTCTTCCTGTTTTCTTTCGCGCTCTCATAACTCAATCAGAGGTTCCATTACTGCTGAAGAGATTTTTTCTTTACCTCTAAACTTATCTTGCGCGAAAGACCACAATATCTTTTAGAAATTAACTTTACAGCCTGTGTATTCTATTTATTCCACTAACCGGAAACTTAAAGTGTCTTTTTTGTTTATTTTGTTTGAAATCAAGAATTAATTTCATTTCCAATTCCACTAGTCCTTGAGCAACATTCTAGATTGCATAAATATATAGGGGATGTATTTGCAATAAAGACAATTTCACTGACGCACCATTTTTGATAATGAGTGTCTCGTCAGTTGGTGGAGAAATTTATATTTTTAAACTTCCCTGTCTGAATGATTACGTTTTCAAGAAAATTTAATTTAAATAAAATTTACGTTATTTACATAAAAGCTAAATTTTAACTTTCAGCCCCTGACCCCAATCGCTCTTATTTTGAAAATTCATAGGAGATCCCTAACTTTTGAAACTTAAATTTTAATTGTTATTACGTCTTTTGTTTTTATCGTTGCTTGGTAACCTGAACTGTTGTTTGAATTTTAACATAATGCTATAGAAACTATTGGGCTTTTAACCAGCCTTCCAATTCCGTGCTTAGTGGGCAAATCCTCCTGCCGTTCCTCGCCAACAACCTTACGTGCCTTCCAGTCTAAACCACACTATTCCCTGCCTGTGTTTCATGCCTAGCTCCATGATAGGTCTCTTTATTCCATCTAATTTTTATTTTTCGTTTTGCATGTCCAGAGATAACTTCTGCATCTATCATTTTTTTTTTTTCCTGTTGTTACATGTTGTTTTCATTACCTCTGTGCCAAAAATCATATTGCCCTTTAGGGTTATTTGTTTTTTGAATTATTCTTAGCAAGTATCTAATTACATTTATTGTGGTGTACACTGCGTCTTCTCAGCATCCTCTTGTAGTACACCACAGCTTGACGTGTCCCTCCCCCTCTAAAATTTGCTTCTAGAAACCGCATTGTAATTATATAGGCCGTCACTTCCATATAACTATAAGGACATAATCATTGCCTCATACATAGCTTAATGTTTTGACTGGGATATACAAGTCAAAAGTTTCAGGACCTCAGAGAGCTGACCGCTCCCCTTGTGCTTGGCAAAAACTGTGTGCTTGTTGTTGCATCTTCCAGTATGTCAAATCTTGTTCCTCGATAGCCACTGTTTAGCGGTCTGGATTTCTTCTCCCCCCCCCCCCCCACATCTTGCAGTAAACATGATCATTTTTAAAGGTGAAGGCTTTAGTATTAGATGTATTAGCTTCTATACCGCGCTGTTTAACAATAATCTTGCGGTACTTTTAGGTGACTTTGCAGGCCTTTTACCGTCCTATAGAGAATCACTATATGGTTAGCACATAAAAGAATAGATATTAGCTGATCTTCATTTACCGACGCATCTATATCTTCATTCATCATTACGTTAACGATATCATCAATAAACAAATTAAAGAGCAAAGGTGATAATATACAACTTTATTTAACCCCCCTCTGCCAATGTTGCATCGGCCAGTCTTAATAACAAACTTGTCTTCCTTGTAAATTGCCATAATGACATTAGCCATTTTCTCAAAAAGACCTCTACGCAGTGGCGGCTCGTGGCTTGGGTGGGCCAGGGGCATGAGCTAATACCCTCCCTGAAATTCTCTCATAACTGCAGCGCCATTGTACATTTAGATCATAAACTTCTGCCTTGTATAGAATTCTTCTAATATAACTGATAAAGCATGACTTAAGCCTTCTCCAAACAGTTCAGAAACAGGAATGAATTTTATGCAATTTTCAACCGGTTTACTCCCACTGATGTATCCATATCACAACAAATTGTGGCATGCATGTAATATCTGTCGTTTCGTTGACCTGTACAGAAACGAAATGTGTTCTTTCTATTTCTTTTCTAATCCCATTCCTATAGACAAAATATGTTTCTCATTTCACGCACCATCAGCCAAGAAGTTTTTCAAACCATTAAATATTCTTATTAATGTGCCTTTTGCTGATTACGCTACTGTAGTTTTCGGTTGATGAAGCCCAAATCGTGAAAATGGAGTCTTCTATAAAATTCTACTATATGCATTGTCACAAAATAGATACGCTTTTTGTAACTTAGCAGTTAAACTGTGAAAGTCAAATTTTCACTGACAAAGATTGAGGAAGTCACCAAATTTCAAAAAAGTGCTAAATATCCCCTAGTCAGTAAGCCCTCAACATTTGGTTCCTATGAAAAGAGAGAAAGAGCGCTGGAGATGGGCCGTCTTGTTGCTGGCTAAAGAGAACACAGAAATAAACAGGACAAAACCTAACCCATCTTGAAGGAAGACAAATATAAGTCCTTGTAAATCTTTGCTAACCCATGTTGAAAGCGTAAACATTTCCGGGCTGGCCCATGAGCTTCCCTCTCTAACGCAGGACCCGCATGACACCACTACAACAGCAGAGAGGAAAAACGCTAATTGCGTAAGATACAATTAGGAATTCATGATTGTTTTCACATATTTTCTGTTTTAAAAGTAGACCAGCAAAAGAGAAAATGGTAAATAATTATGGCATTTTCTTTGGGAAAGCCGGGTCCATTTGGCCCGTATAGACGGGCCGCCCCTGCCTTTAAGTCTTAATTTTTCCCATAGTGCGCTTCGCTCTGAAGTATAATTGGAATGGATGACATTTTTCAATATCTAAAATAAAACCTGTTTGTTATTGAGCCAAAATAAACTATAAAATCGTTGTCCCGTGCAATTGCATGATTATTGGCGAACAAAAGTCGACGCTCAAGTAATCGATCTATGGAAATGGGAGTCCTATGTTGCGATTCTGGTTTGGCATGGCGAAAATCAACGTGCTGTGGACCAATTAGCTTCTCTATTGAGGCAGACCACTCTCTGCTTCACAATAGCCAGGAATGCCATCATGTGTGTGTAATGTGAAACGCAAGTCGTTAAATGTTGCAAACTCAATAGCAATCACAGCTCCTGCCTGCGTTCCGCTCTCTAATTAAAGGTCCCAACTACGCTTGCACACAGGCAATTGTTTCTATTTACTGATACTGCCAGTTGGTGAGCCGCATTGCCCTTGCGATGTGATTATTTGAACGGGCTTCGACATATAATGAGGTCTTGAAGGCGACTGGATATCGTGATAACGATTTTAACTGTAATAGCTAAAGGCGCGTGCGTCATTTATACCGGAAATATCTTTTAAAACGCCGTGGTGCAGACGTTGCGAGTGCAAGAATATGAACATATAGCCACACTTTTATGATGTCATTAACTTTACAAACAAATTAAAGTAACATACAATTTCCATAAAGCAATATGGGTTCCTCAGTAATTTGTTAAATACGAGCCGTGTCCGGAAAGTAAGAACAGGTTTGGGGGAAAAAGGCATAAAATATTTATTTTCACAACAACATTTATTTGTATATGAAACAGTATTCTTAACTTATTTTTCGACATAGTTGCCACCATTGTTCAGGCATTTGTCATAGCGGGAAATCAACTTTTGTGTGCGCTCTTCAAAGAAAGATGCCGCCAGTGAAGAGAGCCACCGTTTTTTGCGTCGTTATCGCTGTCAAAGCGCCTTCCTCCGAGCTCACGCTTCATGTTCAAGAACAAGTGGTAGTCAGAAGGTGCGAGATCGGGGATGTATGGCGGGTGATTGAACTGCTCCCAACTGAATTGTTGAATATTGTTTTGTGTGACACAAGCAGAATGAGGACGTGCGTTGTGTTGAACAACACAAACCTTCACTGAGCATTCCACGCCTTTTGTTTTGAATTGCGCGCCGAAGATTTCTCAATGTTTCACAGTATCCTATCGCATTGATGGTTGCATCTCTGGGAAGAAACTCAACAAGCAGAATGCCCCCGTCTGTCCCAGAACACAATGCACATTATTTTTAGTGCTGACAACGTTGTTTTGAATGTTTTGTCCTTTGGGGAATCCTGTGTGCCTCTACTCCATCGACTGTTGTTTTGATTCTGGAGTGACATGACAAACCCAAGTTTCATCACCGGTCACTATCCTGCTTAAGAATTCATCTCCCTCATCGGGTAAGAAATGTCAAAGCACTATCAAGTTGCTTCGTTTTGCGGAGCATGTTCGGAACCCAACGGGAACACAGTTGGCGATAATTTAAGCGCTTTTTGTCAATATCATGCACAACAGTTTTTTAAATTTGTGAAAACACATTATAAAGCATTCTTATTGTGAGCTGTCTGTTTTCACGAACTACCTCATTCACTTGTTTAACCAAACCATCAGTGACAACAAAAGGCCGGCTCTCCGTGCTTCGTCATGAATATTGGATTGTCCATCATTGAATTGCCTAACCCACTTTCTCACCATTCCATCTGTCATTACATTTTCATCGCAAATCTCTACAAATTGATCATGCATTTCAGCTAGCTTAACATTCCTTGCGTTCAAAAATCGTATTACGGAACGCATTCACAGTCGGCGTGATCAGAAATGTCTTAAACAGTTCGAACGATGATAAACAACTGTAAATACAACACGATCCGACTGTAATGGCGTCAGTGGACAGAAAATGAACCATAGAGACAAGTGCCAATGCGTGGAACTGCGACACTAGCGTTGCGGTGGTGGTAGAACATAATGGTACTTACTTTCCGGACACGCCTCCTACTTTCTTCAATGCCAAGCAAGGCACAGTCAGTAAATAACAAATTATGTGATACTTCAACATTATTCACTAGTGCGACATCTTGTGTGATAATAAAGACTTTATGTCTTGATTCTTGATGGTGAAAAGTAACTTTGTTGAGCTTTATTAGGCGTAACAAAATTCTTAAACGTATAGCCATGTACAAATTGATGCACTGTCTGTTTGTTGAAGCAGGAAATAATGCTGCCTATATTAATTTTATAACCTGAGGCTACAGAGTTATATTTATAAAGGCATTATATTTTATAAGGATAATTGTTATGTATAGGTATAAGAAAATCATTTAGAGATAGGTATAATAGAAATAGAAATAATTTGTAATTTGTAACATACAAAAGAGTTTTGTATACATTTTGTGTAAAATCTGTGAGAAAGACGAATATGTACCTGACTCTCCACTGACTGACCGCTCCTTAGACAAGGCTGAAGAAAGGGTAAACTATCTTTTGTTAGGTCACGAACCTTCTACCCAGGAAATACTTAGGAGTTGACAATAAGAGAAACATGTGGCCGTAACGGGACAGTATTTAACAAAGTCAGAGGTAGCAATAATTTAAGAGAAAATGAAAATGTCAGAACGGAGACGAAAATGTTTTATTACAGGAAAGCCGAAAACACGTGCGTTATCTCCGGGAACATTTAGGACTACAAACTAAGGAAGGCAAAAGATTTTCAATAGAAATCAGAATGTAAGGAAAGGGCCGAAATTTATGACAGCTTGTTCTGGGAAAATTCAAGTTCGTGGGAAGACCTTAGATCAGGGGGGAAAGAATAATTCTAGCCAATGGTCTTCGGATAAAAGTTAACGAATCAGGAGAACTTAGATACCAATAAATAATTTTAGGATAGCCAATCACGAACATATAACACAGAAATAGATAAAATACGAGGGAATTTAATTTAGCGAAAGGCGTGGCGATGTAGTAGAAAAACTAGAGTACAGAAGTCAGAAAGGAGATTCAGGCATTCGGTAGAGACACATTAATAGATTCAGAGGGACATTCAGACATCCAGATATTCACTCAGGAAGCCGGTCTAAGTGTGTAGTGAGGTCAGCTACGAGCCGTCAGGAAGTAACCTGCCAAATTATTAAATAAAGTAAATGTTCAAACAGTGCCGGACGTATTAATACACCGAACAATCTCCTTCCCCCCCTAATGACTCACAAGTCGTTAAAAACAGTCCAAATTTACCCTGAGAACACACCAATCATCCCCCCTATAGTGGAACCCCCAATTCAAACCGTTCCATTGTTTAGGTATGTAATTTGCTTAAAGAATGGTATAATAAGCGACTGAAATAGGCAATATTGCATATTTAATAACAATATTAAGAATACAAGCAATACAAACAAATGCAATATTATATTAAAAATATAATAAATTTTTGCTTATTTGGAATCTAAATTTTTTATTGAATATATCCAACATTATATTAAAATAATAATTTATAGCATTTCGATGAGATAATTGATGAAATTATATAATATTTTATTACTTTTACTTGAGATTTTCTGTGGTGAACTTAGATTGACTTTTAAAAATACTTGGTTTCTACTGCTCTATCAAGCAAGTGATCAGGAGTGAGGACTTCAAAGGGTCGACCTGCACGCTCTTCGTCTCCAATGCTTTCTCAACCCATTTGAAAAAGTTTGGCCCATTCTTTTACGTAGAATATGAGTAGGGTGCTTCCTCATATACACCGTCCAATCGCTGTTTAATTTCATTTGGAGTAAGGCCTTCTTTTGTGAAGAACTTAATAAGAGCTCGAAAGTCCATTTTGAACATGTCACAATCTTATACACATAGCCTTCTTTATGCAACTATATCTGAACAACTGAAGACAGTGTAGCGGAGTTTAAGTGGAGTTTGTGAAGGCGATAGCTCTTATCGGCGAGGCCTGAAGCTTATGGGCCTACTCTTGTATATTAATTGTAAAGATTATGCCAGTATTAATTGTTCAGGCGACATTGATGCTGAAGAAAAGTTTATGAACGTTAGCGCCGAGTGGCCTGGTTCTGTTCATGATTCAAGAATATGGAGGAGTGCTATATGATATTACGGCGCTGCTTCTTTGCTTGGTGACTCCGGTTATGGTATATCTCCCTGACCGATCACACCATTCAAGTGTATGCTAATGGCATGTCTAGATGTATTGTCGGACATGGCGGGAATGCGGAATCGAGCGAAACAGGTCGCAATGCAAGGTAGTTACTACCAGACCGTAATTATATCTCCAGTGATGCCGGTGTTTCTCTCGAGGTAGTTATAGCCACCTAGTGTTAGCGTTTCTTCATTCACTTCGTTTTGACTTAAAGATATCACTACACAATAAAGTTTACTGTGTAGTTGTTACATTTAATTCACTTCGCTTATATACTACAAGAGACCTATGACGTTAAACAATGAGATACGTCTTTCGTTTAACTCCGTTATTTTATGTATTTATAGGTAAAGAATGCATTCTTAGGTGCATTCTTCTCAATTTTGTTTGAAATATATTTTAAAATGTAAATATTGTGCTTTTTGTAAAAGAATACTAGGCAATTTTCTCAGCGTAATCATTAAATACGAATCGCTGATTTGCTGTACTTCAACACAATCTTTATAAAATTTGAATCATACTGAAAATTTATGAACTTAAATTTGGTTATGTTTTTATGAATTGTCAGTGTGTTCTAAACATATAATGAGCCTGAAACGTCATCCAAATTGCGCTGATAATAGTAATAACGTCCTGCCCTATAGTGCTTCACAAATAACCCAGCGGAAATGGGGAATTGTGCATGTTTTTGTGCATTCCAGCTTCAATGCTCAAGAGAAATAACAATAGAGAGAAGTATTTAGGATGTTTTCATACATAAACAATGGTCCAGTGCAATAAAATTAAACATACTGAGGGTCTTTCTTTCTGACTTTTATTCTTTGTTCTGTTCTACAGGACATAACTAGCTACAAACATCTATATATGTTCGGATCTCTTTTATAACACAAGCAGAGGTTGAATGTCACGAAACAATGATGAAAATAAGAGGTTTTCTATTACATTTTTCTTTATTCCTCTTTGTTTTGTTTGCGATAGGACCTTTAATGCGTTTCAGATTTCACAACTGGAGCAATAATTGTATTGTATACGTTTCCTTTATTTGTATTAGCTGTTTTACCTTGAGAGAGTTTCCCTTCAACCAAGAACTGCGTTGTCAAGGACTACTAGAAACCCAACAAGACCCCCCTCCCCCATACAGAAATGGCAAAACTCTATCTCTATATTTTTTCCACCATTAAGCTGCCTGCTACTTTACTGGTTTCCTTACACGCAATTGCTGCAGCTTTCTACGCGAGCTCTGTGAATGGTACATGGAAGCCAAATGCATGCAGTCATATCTAGAACTGAAATTATTTTCTTTTTCCATGTCTGTGCACTTGATAAAGGTAAAAGTTGACACTTTTCTATTTCTTCTGGGAAGGAAAAAAACATACATTAGTCTGTCATTCAACGGACATTTGCAATGATAACATTGTTTTCTTCATTTAAGCAATTTGAGCCTTCTTGATTACAAGAGTAAATTTATGTAAATTACCTGAGATGTTTTACGTGTATTTTACATGTAATATACCTATCGTAGAACAACTGTTTTATACCTTGTAGAATACCTTGTAGAATAACTGTTTTATACCTCATAGAATAACTGTTTTATACCTTGTAGAATAACTGTTTTATATCTTGTAGAATAACTGTTTTATACCTTGTAGAATAACTGTTTTTGTAGAATAACTGTTTTATACCTTGTAGAATAACTGTTTTATACCTTGTAGAATAACTGTTTTATACCTCGTATAATAAACTAATATTTAACTCAGTTCTGAAAAGAGGACAGCACTAATAATTGATATTACATAATCAAATAAAGTACTGTAAGTCAGTGCTGAAACAACGAAATGAATAAGATATTTACAAATATATAAATATTAAATTACTCTAGGAGTGCAGATAAATATTGCTACAAACTTAATCGATAGGTTTAAAGCATGGTGTTCAAAAACTAATAACTGATAATACATTCTTCTACGTACATTTGTTCTATTTCTATAATAAGGGGCCATATGTCAGATGCTCTCGTTACTCGTGAGATAAGGAGGAGGAAATTAAGTGATTATTTAATTTCTAGATTGGATGCCCCTTTGTTTAGGGGAATTAGGAAGTAGGAATGTTTTATCTTAGAGAAATTGTGGAATTTTGTGACTCGTTTAAGTCGGAGGGAAGGGTAGGAAATCTAGCAGGCTACACGGAAACACTCAAGTTCTCAGTTAACACCATTTGTTCACTGTTATTATAAGAATATCGGATTGTTCGTATTGGCTTCGTATTTTGAAGATCTCAGTTGACTTCTAGAAAATGATTATCGGTTCGCAATTGCCGATCACTTTAACTTACCACTGACTGTTCCTTTCCTACAGACTTCGCACACTCCGATTCTGATTGTCTGTTCTTACGCCCGCTTATTCCAATTAACTCTTACTGTTCCTTCCTCTGACTCTAACCTTTGACTCTTACCTCAATGCTAACACATCACTTACTTTTCTACATTATATTAGACATAAAGTTTATTATATTGTTAGAAACCTCCCCCGCGAAACAATAGACCCTCAAAATTATGAATCTTGGTTCGATTCTAACTGCTTTATTGTTTCTTCCTTAATATCTATAATTATACTGACTCGCTCCGATTCGTTCAATTTTGGAAGATTCCTATTGATTGAGCTGTACTAATTTCCTAAAATAAATCTTCTCGCGCTGTAGTAATACCAAGAACGGACATTCCTTACATAAATATTCGGAAACTTTTCTGATCTGACATCCCTTCACTTTTCTATCCTTTCAGATTTACCCACAATGAAATCGCGACAGACCACGTCTCGGCCATAAATAAGAAGCATCTATTTGTATCTAAAGTCATATCAGAAACCTTTTGACGTGTCTAAATGTTACTGTTAAGCGGACTATAAAACATATGCTGTGAGCTAAGGTTGACATGTGTTCCTTTCTCGAAAGAATTCTTCCCTATTAACTATTGAATATTTCTCTCTGCGCTGGTTAAAAAGGCACATTCTGTGTCTCGGCAAATTGTTTTTCCTAAATACTTTCAAAGGAAACTAGAACAAAAGGCTACCTTCTTCCCTGTCGAAACTTTTAAAATTCCATTGGGACAAACTCCAATACGACACAATCCATAGTTTGACGAGCAATACGGTATTGTACCTTCACACAAATACATAATGACCTTCTACTAAAGGTTTAGCACAGGTGCTATCTAAATGAATACAATACTCTTAATGAAAACTACGTACATGTATCAGATCATATCTACATTCATTATTAACATTGATTATAGTCGTATTAATTTAATCAAACGTGGCCTTTATTTTCGGTTACACCTTCTGCGATTGAATTAGAGATTTGGAACCCTATTCTCTTGTATTTTCATGTTCACTTTAGCGATTCGAACTGTTAAAATTGGCGATATTTGGTGATGTGTGAATTCAAAATATAAAAGAAGCTGTACAAGATCTAACACCGCATAATACAAAATGAAACAAAAAGGCGGAATGAAATCATTTTTCAGACTTTTGCGCGAAACGAAATTACAAGATAAAAGAAATAACGAACGATGAAGAAATTGCAAGTATATTAGAAAACTGGGGTTATAATATGAAGAAAAAGACAGTGTTTTGAAACTTATGTGGAATGTAACGGCTAACTAATTCAAGAAATTTTATACAATGAGTATAAAAGAAGAACTGAACCATTCAACAGCAAAGCAGCGAGGGCGCTCGAAATGCTAATAGACGTCATTTGAAATCAAATCTTGACAGAGGGAAAAATAGTGTTAAATTTAGAAATTGAAAAAATGAAAACTTTGGGATGTAGATATCCCAGAAATACTTCAAAGAATTTCTTTTTTCGTTTATATTGAGGCTTAAGAACTTGCCTGGAGAGATGGAGAAGCAGTGAATTGCTTGGTGCATCATTTCAAAGAGGAATTCGACAAAGAAAAGCAGTCGACCCAACGAATTGAATATACTCCAATTTTATCTAAGGTAGCGCAATGCGTGAGTCATGAAATATCACACTCTAAATAGTTTACAATTTAAACATGGATAAATGTCGGTTACGACTTTTCATCGAATTATTATTATTATTATTATTATTATTATTATTATTATTATTATTATTATTATTATACAAAACGATAGAATATTCAAAACTCCAAGAACCAATTGGAAAACTACCAATAATTGGTGTAAAAATACTCCAGTCCAAATAAATGAAATCCCGGAATGGACAGAAGATGCAGCAAAAAAGGGCTTGATGTGAAAGCCAAGAAAATCACGAATAATTCTAAATGTTTTTACTGCGTCAAATTTAGCAGAGGCTGGAATAGACGAACAGCAGCTCATCAAATTAACAGGACATGCTAGCACCAGCTCCTTCAAACCATTCTTCACAAACAGTCTCACCAACATGGAAAAATTAAGATTAAGCGTTAACCCCAAGAAAAAATCCAAATTTAAAACCTAACCTCGAACTTACAACATTGAAATGTTATTAATTACAATAAATTATTACAATGAAAATATTACATAACATGATTTAAATGAAATAATTAATAAATGTAGTAAAATTAATTTAACGTTAAGTTTGTTTATATTAAATGTTAAAATAAAAAATTAATATCAAATGTTATTATCTTAAATGTCCATTTGATTTTTAATTAATCAATTACAGATGTCTTCGCAGTCTTTCTTGGAACAAAAACAAAACAACAATGCATTGCACCTCTCACTGCCTCCCAAAAGTTCCCATCACAACATGAAATATGACACAATTGATACAAATACAGTAGTAAATGGTAATTGTTATAATAGTGTTCACTTATATTTTATTTAAATTTGATCTCCTCCACGCGGTTCTGCTTGGAATAAAAGCTGATAAAATTAGTGTATGTTTTCATAAAGGTCAAACAGGTAAACCAAATGATTTTAATGATTATACTAAAAGTGCAAAAAATTGCATCGTTCTTGCATTGCAATTATCTTACCAACCTCCCCTTATGCTTATAATATTTCTTAGGTAATTTAATTAAGCTTTCAAACTCATGATTGTTGTAATTCCATAATTATATGTGAATAAAATTCAAGTCGATTTCTGGAAAAGGGTTCTCGGGCTCCCCACTGAGGACGTCACGAGGGAGGGGGGTTGCTATGAAGATGCGGTTAATGGTGAAACAAGGACGGTGAAATGCTGACTTACACTAATGCAGGGAAACCAGTCTTCGCACTAAATGCTATAGACACCAGATACAAAATATAACACTAACGTTTTGGGCTGCAGAGGTGGAAAGGGAACTCAGAGGAATTGGCATGGGTTCGACTTGGCAAAGAGGCAATGCCAATAATAAAAATATATGGAAGAAGGTTTGACCAAAGCTAGAGGATATCAGAAGGCAGGAAATCGAGGCAGAATATAAGACGAAAGTCTCCTTGAGCTTATTAAGTGTAATGAAATTAATCTGGGGTATAGATATATATATGCTCGTTTAGGGAGAAAGGCGAGATCAAGAATGTCAGGAATTGTTTAAATTGGGAAGTTGGAAGGTTTAAAAAATAATGGATAGTTGTGGTAGGAGAATCTGCCCATTTGTGGAGGGGATGCGGAATGGGTACATATTCTGGCCAAATGTACCCGTGGAAACACCTGAGAAAACTGTTGTTTGCTGAAAACTTTGTAAGGCAAATAGAGGTCAATTGGCATACTGGAACCTTTTTGCAAACCATGCTAACAGGTTGAATATGAGAATTTTGTTAGTCAAAGTACGCGAAGCTAGAAGCAACGTATTTTCTGGTTAGAATACAATAACTAATGAAATTATAAATAATATGTAAAATGCTTCTATTGTTTAATAGCAATAATGTTAGTATTAATAACATTGTTTATTATTATTATTATTATTATTATTATTATTATTATTATTATTATTCTCTTTTTAATTGTGCATCATACTTAAGCATGTACGGTCTACGACCCTTGCACATAAAATATAGTTTTAGTGTGATTATAGACTTTTATAATAATAAAGACACGCCTACTACTACTACTACTACCACCACTACTACTACTAGAACTACTACTACTACTACTACTACTACTACTACTACTACTACTACTGCTGCCGCTAGTACTAGAACTACTACTACTACTGCTGCCGCTAGTACTAGAACTACTACTACTACTGCTAGTACTATAACTACTACTACCACTACTAGAACTACTACTATTACTACTACTACTACTAGAACTACTAACTACTACTACTACTACTACTAGAACTACTAACTACTACTACTACTACTACTACTACTACTACTACTACTACTACTACTACTACTACTACTACTACTACTAGGACTACTAACTACTACTACTACTACTACTACTACTACTACTACTACTACTACTACTACTACTACTAGGACTACTAACTACTACTACTATTACTACTACTACTACTACTGCTAGTACTAGAACTATTACTATTACTACTACTACTGCTAGTACTAGAAATACTACTACTACTACTATTACTACTACTATTACTACTACTACTACTACTACTACTACTACTACTACTACTAATAATAATAATAATAATAATAATAATAATAATAATAATAATAATAATAATAATAATGTTCTTACTGGTGCTGCTATCACTGGCGCTCTGTTACTGTTACTACTAGATAATTATTTCAAGATTGAAAATCGACATATAATTATCATGATAGCAAACATTCGTTAACTTCAATTGAATTACCATCAGTTGCTAGCACTCTTGGTGTAACTGAAGATAATCGCCTCCCAGTGCAGGAATTCCGGCTTTTTCTGATCTGCAAATTGCATTGAAGGGATATTTTCTTTCCATCCTAAGGCGCTCTATCAAAATGGAAGTCATAATCTTTCATCATGTTGACAGAAAATCGTTGTCCGGTCCGAAACCGAAAGAACTATTTTGGTTACGTTATACAAATAATTTAAAGATTTTTATAATGATAATTACAAATCGTATTTACAGTAGGCTGTTAGACAAAAATGAGGTTGCAGGTAATTGGGTATAGGGTAGTTAATTAGCGCGGAGGGGGTGTATCGCTGCAAACCACAGCGTCTGAGGCAGGCAAGCGCTCTAACGAAAGTGCAGCACGAAACATCAAAGAGGATCTTAATCGCTATCATCAGCGTATCATGTTGGCCTCAAGCTTTCCAAAATACGCTCTAGGCACCGCGGGGCTGTATTCTTGCGGCTACACCCGGATGCAGATTACCTACTAATTAAGTCGGTTACATCCGGGCGTCCAACGCCCGAGCAGTCCTGTGTTTCTTCTGTCAAATATTACCCCAGCACAAAACGTGGGGAGTTGAATCCTTAGACAGCAAGAGAATCATTACTGAACCACAAATTGTTTTTATTTCCTCATATTGTTAGTAATCAGCTCTAGAGTTCAGTGTTGGTATTCTTACTTTTAGAACTATCTATTTAAAAAGAGCTGAAAACCTATATTACAAAATTATTTATTACTTAGTTTCATTTTGAAACGAACACACACTTCCATTTTTATTTATAGAGTTCGTCACTAGAACTTAAATATATCTAATATACAAAATACAAGGGGAATCTAGGAGCAATTGTCACAAATATTCATAAACTGAAGTAATAATGGAACACGAATTTTAGCACAAAATATTTCAGCTAAGAACCTCTTTGATAAAGATACCTCCCTTTTCCGAAAAAATATTGATTGTAGCCACCTACTGTAAGTCAGCTGATAAGTTGGGAACAATGTCTTTGGCTATGCTAACTATAAAATGTGTGAGAGTTATAGTAGGGGAGAATTTACTTTGTGATTGACACTTGAGCCGTGCTTAGACCGGCGACTCTGCTGGCGAGAGGCTCGTCCAATCAACAAAAACACATTATCATGAGAGACATGTCATCATCGACGTTGCAACAGTTACAGGTTAGAAAGTTTAAAATTATCCACTAGCAACGCGTTTTTAAGTGCTTTAATGGTTCTAATTTTTCGTATGAAAAATAGTAGCTGTGCTTTGTATCATTTTGTAGGATTTTTTTTTATCAAAAGTGCACCTTTTCCTACACGCCATTCCGCGCCATTGCATCCAAGTCCAGCTTATGATTTCTGCCGCTAGATGACACTACGTAGGTTGTGCTGTAGTTAAAGCAAATTTGCCACCATTACAATACTTTTTAAAACCATAAACGTGGAAAATATTTAAGATAAAACGCTCAATTATGTAAGGACACATGAGTTTCTGTCATACATGTAAAAATATATACTACACCAAAGGTAAATATGAAATGTAAAATATGTTTGGAATAGCGAGTGACGGGGTGTAATGGCGCGGTCACGTGGCAATAGAAACGCCATTCACAAAATAATTTCTACCATAGAATGCATCTTAAATGAAATTTCAATACTTTTTCAGTACTCAAACAGTTTTAAACACTGGCATTAATTTATAATATATGCATAATTTATTTAATTTATTTTAAGCTTTGATTACTATATACAAACATTCTGTGCATTTTCCAAGTATTTTTTTTACATTGGAAGAAGAGACTTAGAAAGCTGTTACCGAGCGGAACAAGTAACTTTAGAATTCGCTTCCTTCCTCCTTACTTCCTTCCTTCATTCCAGTAGCAAGAAAGACGGAGCTGGGAGGAACAGGAAGCTAGTAAGTTTCACCTCATTTTTATGTCCCCTTCAGGAACTGTTGTGAACATCTCTAGGGACAAACGTTCTGCAGCCCTGAAAAATACTGCTTTAAGGAAATAAATGGTCACACTTGTGGAGAAAGAACTCGGTCACTGGCTCTCCTGGCGAATGAGATTCGATTGACGCAGGGTTGTCCAACATAATTGCAAGTGTCTTTTGATGTCAAAGGAGCGTAATTTTCCAATCTTAAAAAACGCACATTTTATTTTCCTTTATTAAGGTAGATATTAACGAACAAAATGCTTAGTACAAAATCTAAATAAGGATTATTATTACTTACTGTAAACTTGACACCTTTACAGTGAGATTATTTCGGAAACTTTCTAGTGTTTCAAATTATCTTTAGTGTTGAGTACTTTTTTTTTTGGTTTGATCGGAGCCTGGTCCTCTGGATATTCCAGTAGGTAGCTGCTGATGAACCGGGGACTGGGGGGCTGAGCCAATCAAATTGGAATAAATTTGATTGGGGTTAGTGTCTTCTGGAGTTGCCGAAGGCACTGCTCCTATCTGTTATATTCAAAATTTACGTGTTTTTCTTGTTTTGTTATAAAATGTTGTGTGTTGATGCATGAAAAATGTAAAGAAATTAGTGATTAATAAATTCATTCATTTATATAATATTTATGTTTTTATACTGAAAGCATAAAATGGTGTTGTAAGTAAACAGACAAGTGTAAACCTCTATTATGAGATGTGTTGAAAATGGTGTCCTTCGGTTGTTCATTGTGTGTAAATTGTGTGCTATATCTTCTTCGCTCGTAAATATAGTCCTTAAGAACCAAGTTCTATGCAAATCACACTTGAAAACAGATTCTTGTGAAAATGTTGTATGGATAGCAAGAAAATATCCTGGTAATCATGTTCCACTTAGGGAAACTGTTTGCCAACTGTTTAAAGTTACAGGAGAAAGCATCTCTCAATAATAAGAAACGGAAACTGAACCGCCGTGTCTTTAAGGATGAAAATTTACATGAAAAACAGAAATTTCCTATGCAAATTCCGGCAATGTGTTGCCGCTGACCTTGACCGGCTTTTTCCCCAGTATCCTCGGTTCGTAACTCAAATAATCTCACTGAATAAAGGCTTAGTTAACAAGTGCCATATGTCTAACATCACCATTTTTGTTCCATACATTTATATCATTTTCAAATGTTTTCCTAAAGCGGAGAAAGGAAGATAGAACTATATAAAGAACGAGGGTGCCAAAAAATGTATACACACTTTCACAGTAGATATCTATTTAATATATTTCAAAGTTATACCGAAAAGCAACAGTAATGTGAAGTATTATGTTCTGTAAACAGATGTGACTCACATACATTATGATAGCGTTGCTACATGACAGGTAAATCAACAATGATCAAATGAGGCCAAGATTAACGTAAATCAACAATAAACAAATGGAGCCAAGATTATCGTTTGAACAGCGAAAAGCAATTTTGAAATGGTATTGGAAAACCGAGAATGTTGTTGAAACTCAAAGGCAATGAATAGGACGAAGAGGTTTCCACCGCATTCTCCGAATCTAACTTCGTTGGACTTCTACCTATGGGGAACTCTTAAGGATGTTGTACCGTAGAAAACCAGCTACACTGACAGCACTTCGGGAAGAAATTGAAACGGCATGTGCTGCGTACTCAGAAGTGTATCGACGCCGGTGATGAACGTTTTGAGCAACTGTTGTAACTGTAGAAGCCTAAGATGATTAGTGTTCATCATATTCTGTTTGTGTAAATTCAGTTGTGTTATGTGAACACAGTTTTTTCTTTGCTTGAAGTGTGTGTACATGTTTTGGCACCCTCCAAATTGAAGATTTGAAGTATACATTTACGAATGGTGTCAAAGAATTGGATCAGTCGTATAAGGGCGTCCATACTCGTGAAGGGGAATTGCATTTTTACACAAAATTTCCCAGCGACAGCTCTTGTTTTTCTGCCTTCAGCTTCTTCAACATTGCGCTGTATTAGACACTATTCAGTGTTTCCTGATTAGTGATCCATAATTGACATTTTTCATATCCCAGAAGAGTCGACACTTGAACTTAGCCTGCTCTTGCTTTCGAGCGCATAGCGATGAACCACATTTTGTCCTCTCTCACAGTACATGCCAGGAAGTATCCATGAATATGTCGCTCCAAAAAGACCATGGTAGTCTGCACACGGACTATATTGTGGCAAGCCCAACTTCTGACATAGACAGTAGTATGTCTAGTTGTCAGCTGGCGAGCCTCAATCTGGGTATGTTGCCTTGATAAGAGCTTTCCTTAACCTGAAAAGGTGAATAACAGGTAATATTAGACAGTGACCACGGAAAAACAAAACCACAACCCAACTATTTTTATATTACCCTCTGAATTCAGTGATGATAGTTCTTTTATAAAACGCCGCAATTGACCAATAGAAATGTCTGAAACAAATGCCATTTTGAAGATTAAAAAATTATAAAAATAATTATATACATAGGAACTGCTTACTTCTGTTATTCAATACTTGGCTCTTCTTACGTTATAATTTTCAATTCAACCAAACTCAGTACAAAACTGAACTGATTACTACTCGTGAAACCACTTTGTGGTCTTACTACATACACAGACAAACAAAGCGTAATGTGCAGACTTTTCCTGGCGTAGCAGAAGGCGAGGGATGGATGACTAAACGGAGCGCTCTAGTGAGCAACTGCGGCATTTTACAGTAAAACAATATCACCTTGGATTCAAACTAATATGTAGCTGAATTTTGATGCCGTCTTTTGGTTCGAACCTGAGGGTACTCCTTGTAAGGACTCCCACTCCTTTGCGTCATTTCATCCCCTCCATTTCGAAAAACCTTGGCAGTTGGCGAGATATAAAATGCTTACAAAATACTAACCTTATCTTAGAATCCCCCCGCTCACAACTTGCGATTCTACCGTTAGATGCTGATACGATGCTGACATCCAATTCTCTGGATAGTGCTAATAAAGAAAGGTGCCTATTTTGTAATTACTTCAGCCATTAATGAGCCACTGGAGACCATGGGTTCCTCACATCAAAACACTCAGAAAAGATCCCTGAACAACCTGTGAAAGTTTGTCTGTAGAGTTCGGACTCACTCTGTATACATAAAACTAATATTGTGTGTATGCCTTTATTGATCAAAGTTGTACGAGCAGAAATGAGGAAAACTGTTTCATCGACGGAGCCGGCAACTGGCGTGACGTTCATCTCATGCGCTTTTGCGTTCAGTTGCGGACTCAAGTACTTGGAGTTATCTTCTCATGCCATATTCAGCTGCATATAACCTGTGGAAATGAACTAACAATTCTATTTCCTAATAAAAATATTAGATAATATTAATCCTGCCAATAAATCTACAACAGTACCGAGTCATTGGGGCAATATATCACTAATCCTACCCATAGACTGTTAGATCGTGGTTATCCTTTACCCTTATTACATTCACGGATCCTTGCAACACACAAACATTTCACACCTAACGGACCTAAATCCTCTGACAATAACCAGTTAAATTTTATCACTATTTTCCACGTATTGAAAGCAGTGAACTGATTCTTAAAGATTGTTGCAACATTTTGGTGCAAAATTCTATGATTTCCATGTTATTTAACTGGTTACCATGCTTGAGTTTTAGGTCTTCCAAAAATTTAAAAAGTCTTTTATTAGCAAACTTAATTGTATATGAAACCTTGCTCTACACCAAGCTCACATCTATGGAACCGTAAAATGTAACACCTCTACTACGATTGTACCCAGCACTTAATTTTTAGTCCTAAAATTAGAATTTAAAATCCGTCTGCTAATTGCTCTTCAAAAATGTTGTACATATGTCCATCTGTAGCTTTTTACATCGCGTTAGCCTCTACTATAGTATCTAAGAATGAAAAGTCATAGATGGTTAAAACCACTTCTCTCTCCCAATAGCTCAACATGCCTTGCCACACCAATCTTATTTTAATGATCATTATCTTTTAATTATCATAGATGCATTATCTTCTTCCTGCTCAACAAGCACCCTTAGAGATAGAGAGATGGCTGTCATAGTGTTGCATAAAGCGCCTATTCCGCCTGGCCTGAACTCACTTCAGTACTTTCTGTCTCTACTGTGTTTGAAATACAACTGTTTTTAGTTTATAATCAGTGTTTTAAGTGTCAATCTGGTTTTAGTAGTGCAACATTTTACTTCGCCCGACCAAGTGGATTTCCTTAACAAGCTTTATTCATATTTTATATAATAATGTATATATAATAAAATGAAAAATAAAACACCTCTTAGAACAGTGCAACTAAAATAACAAGAACTGGAGGACTAGTACTGTATATATATATATATATATATATATATATATATATATATAAACTTTCCCTACGAAGGCCTCATCCTCTTGCACCATGTTTCGAAACCACTCGCAGTACTGCATTCCCCGATCAGGGCAATCTTCATTTAATGCATGCAAACGTCTTGAGATGAAAACTTTAAACTTGGCTGTTTTAATAATACGACGTAGGCTGGTTTGCTAATCCCAGTCTTACGTGTACATTGCTTTGTAGATTTCAGCGATCAGTGCTCAAAATGTTCCAAAACCATCGCCGAGGACGCGGAGCTTGTTACTGTGCAAGGTCTCCCACATCTGCCCTTGTGAACATCGCATCCGGTACCACGAGTCTCAAATTTGTCTGGAAGGCGTGCAATTGTTACCCGCGTTGTACACGCGTTTCCATTGCCTTTGAACTTCAACAACATTCTCCGTTTTCCAATACCACTTCAAAATTGCTTTCCGCTGTTTAAACGATAATCTTGGTTCCATTTTGTTGTAGCAACGCTAGCATAACGTAATGTAAGTCACGTCTTTTTACAGAACATCATACGATACTCTTGGCTTCATTTGTTCATTTTTGATTTACGTATCACGTAGCAATGCTATCATAATGTATGTGTCACATCTGTTTACAGAACATCATACTACACATTACTGTTGTTTTTCGGTCCAGCTTTAAATATATTAAATAGATATCTACTGTGATGGACATTTTTGGCGCTCTGGGTATTTATAAACTGTAGCTTCAACAAATTTATTATCGAAGAATATTTAACATTGAAAGAATTGTGAGATAAGGTATAAATAATAAAACAAAATATTACTACGAGATATTGTGACATTTGCAAAATATTTTTTGTAAGTAATATCAAAATATTGCACTGCACTTGATGTCTGGGGGCAGTGGCCCGAAAGGGAAGCTCGTGGAGGGGAATCCGTTTGTCCCCTGCAGTTGACAGGCTCGTTGCTCTGGAATAGCGTAGACAAAGTTACAGTCGCAGCTGGCGACCTTCATTGGACTTCCATGTCACTCTCAGTGTCTGTGTATGAAGAAAACCTATAGATATTCATTTTTCAATTGTATTGCTTGCCGCGGGGTCTTTGGGACCAATTTTGCTTTTTTCCTGTTCAGTTCTCGACCTGTATTATCCAACAATCAGGAAGTGTTTATTTTCTTTTTCACTTCCTGCAATACTCTGCAAGTTTATGTTGATCTTGTACTCAAAGTTAAGGGAAGTTGATCTAACTAATGGACATATCAAGTAATAGTGCTGGTATATTTCTCTTTCTGCACGAGGTCTGCTAATTTTTCCGCATATCTTTTTGCGGGGAAAGTAGTTTGACCGCTCTGGAAGTGCCAATTGCGGGTTGTTGGAGGAAGTACCCACTTTTTGAGAGGTACGAGAGGATATGCAATTACGTAACTAAAAATGCGAAAAAAATCTTGGCGAGATGAATAGAACCTTAGAAAAGAGTATGCAGAATGTACCAGGATTTGACTTTTCTTAAGGATATACATGATGACAATTTGAAAATATTAACCAAGGATGCTAATTTTTTTCAAACGGGTACAAAGGTTTATAAAGCTACTGGATGAACACCCCCAAAACATTAATGCAGCGATCATGGTTATTCTATAACCGTATTTAATTTTTAGTATTTAGCTGAAAACGTACCTTGTGCACAAAATTAAATGTTTGCTCACATATTTTATAAACAAGTACACTAGAAATATTCCTTTTTAAAAAAACTTTTAAATTAAATTTTCTCTCGTAAAATATACCAATTCTTAAAAATAACAATTGAAAAAACAAAAACTACTTAAAATAAAATCCACAGCTATTGTTAGCCCTTCTATATCTATGAATTTGTATGCCTGTAGCAATATCTACAAGGAGCATTTTGTAGGATAGAATATTTGAACCATTACTTCCTGTGTAAATATAATTTACCGGTGTCCTAAAGGGAACGTAACAATGATAAAAAGTGCAAGAACCTGGTAAAATGCAAACACGTAAGTTCGAACGGAAACGTTGCTGATTGCAGTCGACACAATGACGTAACACTGAATATGCCAAGTTTTGATTTATATATTTAATGGATGCTTTAAAGTTATGTGCATTGCATAGTATTTATTAAGTACATTTTTATGTTATACGGAATATTCTGTAGTACATGAAATATTTGTTATATTTTGAAGTAAGAAATGCTTTATAAAATACTCATTCATAAGACAAGTATTTTTATATCAATTAAAAATATTTAGTACATGCAGTACCTCGCCAATGTATGTGAAATATGTTAGGCAAAACAGCTGACATGTTGTCAAAGAAAAAATCATTGTTCATTTATAGATACCAGTACAGAGTAATAGGTCTGATTACATAGGTAATCTGTAAAAACAGATTTGTGTTAAGTACCTACAGGATTATGATATAATAATAATAATAATAACAATAATAATAGTAAATTTTGAGACAGCTTTAAATATTCTTACACATTCATAATGACAAGGAAGATTAACAATGGATTTATGAACGTTTGCTATTTTTTTGTTTATTATTGATACTATGTGTTTGCATCATTTTCATAGTTTTCTTGATTTTTTGAGACATAGGGGAACCAGATACTTAAATATTTTAAATACTCAGGGCATTTAAAATATTTTAGTAATTTTATAAGCCTTTGTTGTTAATTATCTGCCCATTGCACAAATCCATTTATATTCCTTTTAAACAGCAGTCGTAAATTGTCTCAAACTCACTAGTAACTATGGCATTATGAGATGTATTAATCGTTTAATCACTTTTAATTTGTTACATCTTTGTTCTAAAATTCCCTGGTAAAGTTGGAGGATGTGATATATTTGGAAACGTTCCTTTTTATGGAGTGTTGTCATATGTATCCTTTTCACTTCTTTTTTATAAGAAGGGAAAAATGGCGCCACCTAGCAGATATTTTCCTACTTTTTCCGGAGCACAAGGTGTGATCCAGTTCTGTTATTGCACAGCGTATTTATCCTAACATACAGAGGCTCTTGGGCTGCCATGCCTCTTTTCACGAATGCAAGCAGAGACGAACGAAGCAAGAAGGTAGTCGTTATAAGGTTCGGTCCCCTTTTTCTCCTTCTTCACTTTTCACAATTTGTGTTTTCTGTTCTTAAAATTATAAATTTTACTTTTTAATGTTACTTATTAGAGAGGTTAGCCCATACGGTGCAAATTTACTTTTATTTCATGTACTGTAAATGCTCACATAAAAGAAATTTCGCTGTTTCTTCATGACTACATAAGCTGCACATCATTGTTTTCTTCACTTAGGTTAGGTTAAGTTAAAAAAATCCACAACTTTTAATGTTGAAAGAAGCGTGCGGCTTTTTCCTCATCAATTATTTAAAACAAAGCAGAGGTTGCAAATTTAGGTTAGGTTAGGTTAGCTTAAGTTTTAAAAATCCATAACTTATAATGTTTAAAGAAGAATTTGCCTTTTTCCTTGACAATTACTTAAAACAAAGCATAGGTTGCAAATTTATGTTACCTTAGCATAGCTTAGTTTAAGTTAAAAAAAAAAATGCACAGCCTTATACTGTTAAAAGAAGCGTATGCCTTTTCCCGTATAAATTATTTTCTTTACGTATTACATTCCTACGTTACCGTTTACCATTTAATTTCACTGTATATTAAATGTGATTAAGTATTAAAATGCATCTCAAAAGCTTAATGTTTTTCCTTCGATTACTTGTTTCCGAGCGTTGTTACTGTTCTATCTACCTGCATTGTGAAAGGAGGCGTGGCAGCCCAAGAGCCTCTGTGTGTAAAGATAAGCTATAGCATCACGCGTTAGTTTCAGACCGCATTCATCCTGCAGCACGGGAGAACCCTCCAGAACATTTGGGTAACATTACATCTCACAAAACAGACATTGATACATATTTACAACATTAGGAATTAAAGATCTTGATACTAATCTCCTGATCTTCTAGGTCACTTTGACATTTTATCTCAAACTTTACACATAGTTAGAAATTGATAGTAGATAATATTAAGTACAAAATATTACTATACCTCTCCCGTGGTCTATAGGTAGCGTTAAGTTCGATGTATTATTAAGAAGAAATTAACACGCTTTACAGTTGTGCAGTTATTTGCTGTGTCAACCATGGTACGAGTTCCAAAGTGTGTTTTTGTACCAAAGATTTTCTAAAGATACTGAGATAAAAATGGTCTCATTTATGTAGAAGATCCAATTGTTTCTCTGCAGAATTTTGCACATTTGTTTCGTATAATTTTATATGGAAGTTGGCGAAAGAAATTTAATTCTCAAACTCGCTGTTAAAAAGACGCGATTTACATTAAATGTAACTTAATTGCCTGCCTGTATTGGGAAGTTAACAGTCACAATAAAAGTAGATAAAAAAACACAGATGCAAATAAAACAGGAGTGGAAAAGTGTCTTTTTAGAAGCAACAAGCAACGTTAACTGCTTTGAGTCTGAGATATATACAAACCTAGCACTACTTTGAGTGGAATCATTCTCAGAAAAATTGAAGGCGATGATCAGATCCCAGAAGTCAGGCAAAATGTATTTTCTGTCTAAGGGTATATAATAAGTCATATAGAAATGCAGTTTTTATTTTAACTTTTTTCGCCAATTTTGGATTCTATTCAATATTTTAAGGTTTAAACCTTTTTTTTGCGTGTTTTCGGTCGTTATACATTTTTCTATGCGATTATTTACACATTTTAAAAAACACATAATGAATTTTAATATATCGAAGTGAGAAAAGGTATAAAAACTAAATAGCAAGTTCATCACAATTATTGAGAATCTTGTTACACATTTATTTCTTTTCATGCAGTTAAAATTTTTCTCCTCAACCCATTCACTTAAACTGTTTAATTTTTTTTTTTTTTTTTTTTTTTTTACATCCAATTCGAGCGTTGTTCGCAACTCTTTATGAGCTCAAAAACTTGAGCAACCATTGGTTGACAACTGGATTAGTTCATTAGGCGCGAATTTCTACGTCAGCCAAGGGTTCACAGAGCAAGTTTTGCAAATCGAGAAAAACTGTGCAGTGCAATTAATTAACTCCCACAATTTGCTTACCTGAAGTAGTAATTTTCTCTGGACAGTTCTGTCGATTTGTATACATTTTAACATTTCTATATGTCTTCAATTTTTAGCTGATTCATATACTAAATATTTGGAGGTTGCTTCTCATATCTCTACGCAATCAGAAATAGACTAAAAGACACTGATTAACGGGCTCGCCACCTGAAATTTGTCGCGTGATTTATAGTATAGTAGTAAATAATATTTGCCTGCCCTTCGCTGTGAGGCATGCACATTTCCTTTTGAAAATATTTTGAAACATTCGCCGCATTTCATCATTCTGTATATTGTAAACCACCTCCTGTATATTTTAACTCCTCCAGAGACTTTATTTCAGATATATCTGTAGTTTTATATGGATGAAAATGCAGCTGAGTGGCTTTGTACGCACTGCCAAAGGCTACACCAACTTGCTGTGCTAATCGTGTAAATGCTTCCTAATCGATAGGCTATTTCGTCAAGGTTCTCCACTGTAAAAACTCAGTTTTTGCCCTTGGCCTCTTGTCAGTGAAAACCCCTTGGGCTTTGTTCACCAATCCGAATATGCCCTTTCCAATGGAGATGTTATTCCTTGAAATTTAGAACGAAATTCTCTTCTACAGTACTTGTTTGTACAATTTCTTTTACACATACCAGTAGAAAGTTTAACATGCACTTCCTAGAGAAATGCAACTGATATGTTCGCGTGATAAACACGATCGAGCAAGCTCAATTGCCTGCGACTGCGGAACGTTAACTTATTCCGATTAACTTAAGTCTTACCGGGAATAACAATTTCCACTAGTATATACACAAACACCGATTGCGTAGCAAAATGAGGACATTGTGCAATACAGTCCAATAAATTAAAAATTACGTTTATATATCTAGATGAGAGTTTCTTAGTACAGTTTCGTAATTAAATAATAATGAAATAACTCACCGGGGCTTACGTATAATTTTCCAACCGTATTTTAATATTTTATTAAATTGAAATGGTTATGATTATGATCATATTAGATAAAGCAGCATAAACATATAAATTGTAAACAAACCATATCACGCAGCTAGGTAACAATAAACATAAGCTAATTAATATTTTAGCAGTTCATTGATATATTAAATATTTCATGAATTCTAAACTATCTGTAATCGTCGGCCAATAACGTGAAAAGATTTCGAAACCTTTTTTCCCAAATTGAAATATTTGCAGATTTTTGCATTTGAGGTCATGAATTTTAGATACTTCTATAAATTTTATATTTCAGAACTTCAAGTATTGTTTATTATGTGTCCTATGCATTTTAATTTGTATATACCCTTTACTTAAAAATATAAGTTTAAACAGCTGAAGTTAACATTGGTGTATTTAAGTGTTTCAATTTACTTTCCTTCAGGCTTTGCGAAGCTTTGCACTCTGTTTTCATTAGGAACATTGGAGTGCGGAAACGAACGTATTAATGTTTCGCGGGGTGCAAGCCAATAGTGTTCCTTTAAAAGAACGAATTTTCATAGAAATGCTTTCCAGTTTTCGTAAATTGTTTCAGGCATTTTTTTTTTCTTTTCCCAGAGCGGTGAAGTCCTCGTATCAAATAAGAGTATAACAGACCGAGGGAGAAAAAAACAGAGGAAAATAATAGAAACAAATTGAGTTTCTATTATTAAATTAAAAGGTTTAGTTCGGGTTTTGTATGAGGCGTTTGTATCTGGGCGTCTACAGGACTTTTTTCTCTCTCTCTTGGGTTTACTATACGCTACATTAAAATAACTGTAAATCGCAATAAAAGAGATTTTGAATAGCTCAAGTTTGGTGAAACTCAAAACTCAACCAAGAGCTGGGTATATATATATTGTTCTTTCACGCTAACCGTGTGTAGGATATTAGTTAGAAAGGAAGAATGAGGTTTGAAAAATTCGAGTCACAGTGGGGATACGAACCACGGAGGAAAACCCTTAGGTAGTTCTTTGTATTATAAAATCAGGGTTTGTATCCCAGCCTTGACTCGAAATTTTCAAGTCTGATTTTTCCTTTCCAATAACTCAATACTTTCCTGTCCACGTTTCTAAAAATAAAATATTATATCTTAGTGGTTTTCTAATAATGCACTTCTCTTTAAAGCAGTTTACTTACTTGAATATGCTAATCGCTTTCTGCATAGCTCTGGTGAAAGATGATAATAACATTTGATTCCCAAAATCGTTGTATACTTTATGAAAAGTTGTCAAAATTACACATTTTAACGTTAATAGTCTTAAGGTTTTTTGAAAATATTCTTACTGAAATATCTTAAGCAATTTGTTCGTATTTACATTCTCAAAAAACTGGAAAGGAAAGCATATCTAACCAAATTTTATAAACAGCAAAGTTTCCAATAAAACAATTTGATATGGATGTATTGAAAGTTTATTTTTTAATTCAATTGTTGGAAAATGTTACCTAAAAGAATTTCCTGAATAAATTGCGTCCCTTAGTATTAATCATTTATCCCTAATTTCGTATTTATAAAGCTGCATATTTTTTAAAACCTTGTTCCCTCTTTTCAGTTTAACTAAAATCTTATGTATACGTTTCGTTAACGATAGGACAAGAATCGCGTTGATATTTGATATTTATTAAATAAAACATGAATATTAAAGAAAATATAAATAAAGAAAAACATTTCATTAACCCGTTTGGCTGATTGCTTTGGAATTTTGGTTGTTTTATAAAACTGGAAGATTTTATCAAACTTGTTATTGCATATTTGCCATATTTACATTAATTTATACTGTTTGATTTTATAGATCTAAACTAATGTTGTTTTAGAAAAAGTCACATGCACCATTTTTATCCAATGTATACCATAAGGGGGGGGGGATAGAGCAATGACCAGAAACATTCGAAAAAAATTGGAATCATTCGCTAACGCTATTGCGCAACAGGAAATGCATTTATTCGCACTGTATGCTCTTATGATTCAAAAGACAAAAAGCCTATAATAATAAGAACTACCTAGATTAGCAATCTCAATAAACTTGAATTTTTACTTGTTATTTCTTGCAAGTAAATTTAATGTGTAATATACTGGAACCACATACATGTTGATGGATAGCATATAATTAAATTTTAAGGCATATATGCTCAAATATAAAACATTAATCATTTTCGTTTTCTAAATACATATCACATTGATATATATATATATATATATATATATATATATATATATATATATATATATATATTTTTTAAAGTAAAAAAACTAAAAAGAAAATATAAATTGTCCTTATTTCATTTGCAATAAATATTCATTTCCTATTTATTTTGGAAATAAAAATTGTTTACGTTTTGTATGTGTGTATGAGCATTAATACCTTACAAATAAAATAAGTCTTGTATTTGGAGGTTATATTATCATTTATACAACTTTTACACGCAAAAACAATAAATAATACAATTCACGCATGGAAAGTATTCCAACTCCAGTAGTTCTCTCTCATAGACACCCGCTTACAGTCACTTGACCAATGGAGTACATACAACTATCATAAAGAACTCGATATGACTGGTGATGACAGAATGAGGCCAGGCTAAGACACGCGTACAGAGAGAGACATACCATGCATCAAGGAACGCTTCCAGAGTGTGCTCATTTGTTGTCTTAGAGTGTACATTTATTCATAAACATAAAACAGTCTTTTATCTATTTCCTAGGATTATAAATAACTGAAATAAAATTTATGTAACCCAGACTTGGTGCACTGAAATATTTCACATGGTAACACTGTCAGAATACATTTAAATAATCACTTGCATATGACTTTCATTGTATATACTTTCATAAATTATCTACCAGTAGTAATTACAAATAATTAGAATAATTTTCTGAAAAAAATAAGACAAACCTAACGGACAACATTTCATCATGGGTATCAACACAACGAAACTGCAACTGGCTGGTATTTGTCGCTATTGGGAGGTTCTTGAAATACTGATAAACTAGAGGAATGATTGCTTGGTTTCATAATTTGGATGCTTCCTTTACGAGTCTTTTGGCTCTTTGCATCAGGTTGGTCTTGTACTTAAGAAAAACATATGCTTCCCTTTTCATGTCTACACACCACAGCATTTGTAGCCAGACGATATTATGCCCAACAATAGTTTTCTTTCGGTTTGTAATAATTTCCTCCAATAGAAAGTCTTTATGTTCATTTGAACAACTTCTAAAGATACATACACACTTCAGGTAAAGAAAAAACTGTGTTAACATAACAAAACTGAATTCATACAAACAGATCATCTTAGACTTTTACAGTTGCTCAAAATGCCCACATCGGCGTCGATACACTTCTGAGTACGTTCAACTACTGATTCAGCAACGATTGCGAAAGTGTCCTCAGCGATTGCAGTACATGCATTTTCAATTTCTTCCCGAAGTGCTGCCAGTGTAGCTGGTTTTCTACGGTATACAACACCCTTAAGAGTTCCCCATAGGTAGAAGTCCAACGGAGTTAGATCCGGAGAACGCGGTGGAAACTCACTCGTACCTCTTCGTCCTATCCAGTGCCTTGGAAGATTGTCATCAAGGTACGTACGCACAACTCGGTGGTAATGTGGTGGTGCACCATACTGTTGTAAGTTACAATTCCTTATTTCCATAGATTGTATGAATGGCGGGTAAGACGGAATTGTTATTAGGTTCTGTTCAGTACACACGCCTCCATTTCCTTTGAACTTCACCAACATTATCGGTTTTCCAACACCACATCAAAATTTTTTTCCGCTGTTCAAACGATAATCTTGGTTCCATTTTGTTGTAGCAACGCTAGCATAACGTAATGTTACATCTGTTTACAGAACACCTTACGATAACTCTGGCTTCATTTGTTCATTGTTGATTTACCTATCACGTAGCAACGCTATCATAATGTGAGTCGCATCTGTTTACAGAACATCACACTACACATTACTGTTGTTTTTCGGTCCTACTTTGAAATATATTAAATAGATAACTACTGTGTAAGTGTGTATGCATTTTTTGGTACCCTCTGTATTAATTTTCCAGCTTTCCGTATCCTTAACGCTCTCCTCAGGTTCTTTTATTGTGAATCACTATTTAAAACATTATTCTCATTGGGTATACATTACTTGGTTCATTACCATAAGCAGATGTATTAACTATAAACATAGTAAGTCAAAATTGGAACCTGTCTTATTATTGTTTGGATTTTCAATAACTATATTTAGTGGAATTTTTATATAATACGTATATGGTCATATAAGGATAACTTTGCAATACGGAATAGGAATAATTTACAGTCTCTAACAGTGGGAAAATCAGAGTAATTTATTGAACAATAATAATAAAGATATAAAAACATGTAAAATATATTTTATCACAGCACAAAACAGAACTCTAAACATTCAAATAGTGTAAACATATTCAGCAATATATACATTTTAAATAGTTGCAAAACACTTGAAATATGCAGAGATTTTTATTTATAGAAAGGTAAATTTAAATGATTGATAAAAGAGGGGGAAGGAGAGGAATTGTTGGATTAATTAGATGTTATATTAATTGTATTTGGAGTAAGCCCCATGTTCTTTTTCTTCCCTATGTCCTCTCTGATTTACCTACTGCCTTTATTTTGCTCAGTTTGAACTCAAGATATCTGGAGATTCGTGACTAGTTTGAGTCACGTGAAGGGCAAGATATTTAATAAATTACACAAATACTCGCGGAATTGCAATTGACTCAATTTATTAACCACATATTTCGTGTCTTTCATACGTTTGGGTATCCGTAGCGCTGTAAGTGTTTTAGTCCACTCTTGCACAATCTAAGCTAAGCTAACCGCGAAAGAACTACATTCGATACACATTTTTCATAATATTCAAAATTTCTAGTCACTATTCTGTTCTCTGACAATATCTTCCTGATATTATAGAAGTAACCTAATACTTTCTATCTCTTGTCGCTTAATATTATTCGAATCTCTTTGTTGTATTGACACGGTTCCTAGCTTCTTAATGTCTTTAAGTCTACCACAGTTTACAGACTTCCCTAGTTCGTTTATGTCATCTTACTAAATATTGTTCACTGGCTATTTGTTATTCCTAACACTATGTAGCTGAGGACCGAATTGAACTGCTCTGATAACCAAAGCAAACTAACTGGTCACCAATCTGCGTGACAACTATGTGCCGGATATCAAAAATCTGGCAACTTTCCATCAACTGTACAGTTGCCCTGTTGTGATGTTATAAAAAATCCTATATTACGATTTTCTTGAATATACCTCGGGTGTCCTATCCGATGCGAGATTTTCTATTGGTTCATACTCAAGTTTAATTTTCCCCTCATCTCCTCATTGGAGCGGACTACTATTTTTAATTATTTTATTTACAGAATGTTTACCATTGCCAGCAACCTATATTGCGTCAAAGGCCAATGGATCTGTCACGCCCTTACTTTTAACAAAAGAAATCTTTCGGCTTTTCCACACAAAGCGATCACTTGAGTTTCCTGTTTTTATGATGCACCGTTTTCTGGACGCAATCAGTTCTTAAGGATAGCGGAAATCCTTGTTATAAATACAGGCACATATAATAAATGCAGGTGTTGTCCCTTACCCTAGTGAAACTATTTATAATAGCAATCCCCTAATAGGTCTTTGCACAAGTGTTCCTTGTCAGAACATGAGAATAAATACGTTGACCTAAATAGATGTCATGCTCAATACGTATAGCGGAATATATTAATGTTAATTATAAGCATTTTATCAGTTTATGGAAATGAAGCTTTGAGTTATGTCTAAAATATTAATCTTAACTTTGAATCTATAAATATTAACGACTTTAACATTTTTTTAAATGTTAAAGTTTTAATTTTCAAAATATAAACCCCATTTACCACATAATATTAAAATTTTCTGACAAATAAAGGTTAGCGTACAAGCATATTGTAAAATTCCTTACTTTAGCAATGAATAGAATACTTTAAATATTGAGCTTTAATTACTTCAACATATTGGCTTACAAAGACTCTTTCATTGCTGACCAAAAATTATATTAAGCTAATATAATACAATCAAGAAATTTACCATAAAGATTTTCAAAACTACGTATTCATTCCACCTGGGTCACTGGGTATACTTGGTGAACTAAGGCTTAGCGGTCTAGTTTTTAGCCGAAACTTGCATACTCACATCCCACCAGGTCTTCTTTTTGTGCAATGAGGAATGCGGCGTGAGCATCCAACTTGCTGCAACATCATCTTCATGGATTTTCCATCAGCTACTCAGGCCTACCGAGTGTACCAAGTTGACATGCTCAGGTAGGGAGGGAGGGAAAGGTAGAGGCTACTGTAGGAAACCGAGCTGGGTAGCTCAGGCGTTAATGCTTAAGAATCGCTTTTGGAAGGTTTCGGCACCAATTTCCGTTGGGTCGGCCATCCTGGCCTTGGTGTCTTGGGGGGGGGGGGTGTTCCCCTGGTCAAACTAATGCTGGGATGGATATTTACATTCCACGAACTTTCCTCCTGTTACAGGATCAACAGCCAAGGGCGGGCAAGGTTGGCTGGCGCGGTGTGATGGTTACTTGCGCTTTGTAAATATTTTTGCACCGGCGTCTGGCGTCTGAGGAGCCGGGCTCCATCGGCGTCAGGTTGTTCTATCTGAAAACATGCTGAGGAACCCTCTGGTTCTCGAAGTTATTGTCCATAGATTCGCACGCATAGTTTCTCCCTTAGGTGCCTGCATTGGATGGCGTAGTTATAAAGATGGCGCAAGTATCGAAAGTATTCTCCTCCATCCATCGGCTGGAACCAAAGAAATGCGCGTAAGAACGGCACACATAAGCTACTTGTAGTTATAAACTTATTTAAAAATAAATAAAATGAAACATTGTAACATGGCCATAAGATATCATGAGGTGTTATTTTGCTTTCTTTTCAGTATCTGACTTTCTTCCAATTGTATCGGACACTAACAACTCTCCACGATCACTTAGTTTAATTCTAATAATTATTTAATTCATTATACAAATGAAAATAACAGAAATTACGGAACAAAACAACAAACCAAAAAGTAAACAACAGAGATCGAATGAGGTGGACTTGCCTCACTTGTCTTCAGACAAGTTCAGTGTCTTGTAAAGTGCTACCATCTATAATCAAGCCATTAGCTAATACATCCGTTTTATTTTTCATGTAGAATATCTTATACTGTTAAATATATTAAACCTTAAGTTAGCATCTTTTAAATTTTGGACTTGTAGAGAACTTGTATAATTTATCTAATAAGTGGAAATACAAATAATTAATGGTGACTAGGAGCAGGATTGTAAAGACAACGGCCGTCTGTGGGGAAAACAAGTGAATGCAGAACGGCAAACAGTTCAAGTTGCGAGTAACAACGAGTAGTTAGAAAGAAAATGGTACACACCCCTGTTTTTGAAGATTCTTGCAGTTTACGCTGTGGAAGGAGGTTATTGACCACCCCTGCCTCAACTTTTCTTGTACTAGTGGAGCCCTGTGAGGATGCAATAAGGGCGTAAACTGAAGGAAGGCGTTAAAGAAAAGGGTGGGGTAGGTGGGAAGAGTTTAGCAATGTTGGTACTATGGGCGAATCTGCTAATGGGACGGAACTGCCTGATTGGAGTGCTTCTGCCGCCTGCAGCAGACTTTCTGATTCCCCTCCCCCTCCCCCTCCTTCCCCCACCTCTCCAATGTCCCAAGCGACCGACCAGCGGTAAGCGGAAGACGAACCGAGCCGTCACCTTTTCTCTGCAAACATCAGATCGGGAAACACTTCCGCTCCTGTGCACAGGGTGATTAATGAAGTGTGGAAACAGCGCAGGCGCGTTCAGCCGGCTCTCAGGAGTGGCAGGCAGCTCTATTGTTGCTGCGAGAAGTTAAAGTTGATTTTTATTTTCTCGGATACTAAAACACACAAATTAATGACATCTTTAAAACAAGTATAACATGTCCTGAAATAAACTCCATAAAATTTGTTAGTCATTCAAAAGTGAAATGTGGTTATGGCTTTAGTCTTGATATTCCTGCACACAATTTCCATTATTGGTACTAAACGGCGCAACATAGAGATAGTCACTTCTGCTGTGTTGAATGTAAATAGTCGGTCCTGGTGGTATAGTGGTTACCATACTTGCCTCCTACACCCAAGAACGCGGGTTCGAACCCGGCCAGGACCGATGGATTTTTTCGGGTGTAAAAATCCTTCGGAAGGGAAGTAAAAAAATTTGTCGGCCGTTTCACGCCCTGGGTTGAATGGGACGCTGATGACCTGAGATATTAAAGAGCGTCCATAAATAAATCAATCAAAAAAAAAAAAAGAATATAAATAAGTATGAATGGGATGCACATACGAGAGGCGACTCTCTAGCAGACAGCAGAAAACGAACATGGCTGTGTGACCTTTTCAAACACTGAAGCCGCTCGGTTCCTCTTTGTTTATATCTTATGCCACATGGAGTAAAACTAAAATAGGCATTTCCGGTAGCACGAAATGGTACCTCGCCAGGCCACTATTAGCGCTAGAAGCAGCCGAATAGCTACGTGATTGCTTGGTTGCAATTATTACACACTGCCGGGCGAACTTTCCTCTATTATGATTTTTGTTTGGAGATTATTTTCGCGTGTGTGCAGTTTACACGCCTAACATATCACAAGCCATCTGCTCTGGAGGCATCTTATGTAAGTATATCAATAGGATGGAAATTAAGCATTCATAGACCATTTATTTTATGTAATGGAATAAAGAAATTATTAAATGTATTTTTATGTTCCTTTTCTTGTGGGAAACGTCTATTTTCCCCGTTCCTTAAAGTAGATTCTTTGCTTTAAATAAGCAACAGGAAAAATAAAAGAATTATTGAACAAGTTTGCCTTAAAACAAGAGAAACTTTTACACGCGTTGAATAATTAACATTGTAATGAAAACAACATAAAATCTACACACGCACGCACACACACAAATATAAATTCGGGCTGGTGTGTATGAAGGACAGATACTGTATCTCAGCAAGGCAATATGCCGCTAAATTTGAAAGTATTTAGTTCGGTGCCAGACCACTAAGAGCGCTTCTGTAGTTTCCTGCTTCCCCATTTTAACATGAACCACGCCCTTCTATTACTTGTTGTTCTGTGGCTAGACCTCTTTAATTACCCTAATAATCGAAGCGTCTTAGGGCTCCATTCCCGAGCGGCAGCGGAGAAAGCTGAATGTCGCACCTTAGCCTAACCTCAGGTAAATCCTATAAACGATGGACCCAGTGGCTTGCTTCAGCTCGCTACGGCCTGACAGCCTATGCTCGCCTCCTTTCCGTGAATATCAATTGATAGATTATATGCTACTATGTAGGCGGGTAAATCATTGCAGTGGTGGAAAATCTACTTTAACTTTAGTAAATAAAATCAAAATTCGATAGTGAGAGTTTGAACGCACTACCTTCCCATTTATAGCACGACACTCTAACCATCTGAGCCGACATACCGTAGTGCTAGTCTAGCTAATTATCCACCTATATCTGTTAAAGTCCCACTACCATCGGCTTTCTCCGCTGCCGCTAGGGACTGGAGCTCCAAGACGCCTCGATCTTTACGGTTAAGTCCTCTATTAGGCTCCGCATTGCATTCAACTTAGGCTAGCCTTCTTACGGCTGTTGGTGGAAAGGGAAGGGAAATTTATCTTCTGGGTTGGAATTTCAGAATATTTGTAAATGGCGGTGAATGTATACGAGTATATATCCTGTAATTTGCAACCGAAGCAGATTTCTTTAAGAGGTTAAAGAGTAATCTGTGTTGAATAATTTAATTGTTAGGATATTGAATTATGCCATATCGCCGCCTAACACACTTGTTCCTTAAGATTCAATAATACACACCTTTCAACACTAATTTATCACAGAAGTTCCCAAAAATTCTTCCCAGAGCGTCGCTTCCTTATCGAGTTTCGCCTAGCATCACTCTCTTCATAGTTCACGTCTTCATACCTTGCTATCGTTCTTGATTCTCCCCTTAATCCCCAAGTTTTACATCCTTCAGTTATTTATTTGCCTCTTACATGGTCCTAAACAAGTGATTTTCACGTGATTCTAGCTAGCTTCGTTCCTATCAACAATTTTGTATGTTATTTGTTCGTAGTTAAGTCTGGAGTACATTTAAAATTTGCATCCAAGGATGTCATAAATATTATAACGTTTTATTGTTACGAATTTATGATTTTATTGACTACTAAGTTGGCAATTCCGCTGATAAGGAGCCTTTTCCAACAACATTGCGTACTTTATTTAACTTTCGTTGAATGACTGCTTTAACATTGTGGTGAGAGAAAAACGTTTTGTATTGCAAGGAAATTCCCAATACCATGAAAACTTTATGACGTGTTCCTTTTGTGTTCCCTTACAAATTACAATATTCATAAAGGAATATTTGGTTTTGCTCTTTATCCTTTTAAGTATCCTACCTTCTAATGCTTTTCTTTTGAAGGTTGTTTCTTTTAGCAAACACTTATCTTCTCCTTGTTTATTTTTACAAAGGCTATACATGCCTAGCTTAATGTCTGCTAATTGGCTTTTACATACTGTCACCTGTTTCCTCCTTAGGTAGCAGTTAAATTTTTAATATTTGAATAAAATGATATAATGTTAATCAAATTATTGGTTAAACTAATTGCATTAGCTATGTGCTCCAAGGCTATAGATATCGGGTGGTGGGCTGGCTACAACAACCCGTTTCAATATAGGGGTAACCTGCCTGAAGGGACAGAAATATAGATTATAGCTAACAAACTATTTATTAAAAAATTACCATTTGTAAATATAAAGGAAGAAAGGAAAGAACAAATATAATTAACTTTTAATTTCTAAATCTAACCATAAGGGGCATAAACAATTGCAAGAAATTTTGTCAAAATCACACGTCATTTTAAAATCAAATTTAAGAGAATCACTTTATTCCATTCATTAGCGTGTTTTTATATCTTGGTGTATATGCATCTCTATTTACTTAGAATATTCTATATTTTTATGCCATAGCAAAGTATTGTGTGTGTGTGTGTGTGTATGTGTGTGTTTATTGGTTTAAGTGCCCACTGTAATTGTCTCTACTTTTCTTGTAATTAGTTTTGCTCTCCACTTTTTGTTGCTACCGGGTACAAAATCATTTGCAGTTAATAAATAATGAACCTTGGTGGGTCTGGTTTTGATCCCCGGCCGCCACATTTTTCTCTCGCAACGGATTCCGAGTCAATTTAATTGCTTTATCCGTACATCATCTTTAAAGAACTACAGTAGATAGTGACTAATAAACGCTATTAAAAAATCGGAGTAAGCTGCATTGGAGACGTAGTTGCAAGTTTTATATTTGAGTATGTCTCTCGTGATGGGATAAAAATGATGAAATACCCGTTGCATACACGCTCGTTTCCAATAGCACTGCATCTGCCTACACTTTGAGAAGTTTCTCTCTTCGTTCAACTTCATTCGTGAAAATTTCCAATTTAATTAATAGACTTCTGGTTGTGTTTCAATTGAAACTGTAACTCTGTTCGTTAAACTTGATTAACGAAATTTCTTCGCATTCTCGGCTGCCGCGCCACTCGCCAATTCGCGTCTACACATACCCCCTCCTGCATATCACTGGATGACATCACTCGCTCCATATATATTGATCCTTCATCTATCGTTCGCCCCTATGTCATTGGAATATATGTAGTTTAGAAATTAAAGACGTTACAAAATTAGCCTGAAAATACCGAGGGTGCCATAAAAACGTATACACACTTTCACAAATGTCTATTTAATACATTTCAAAGTTGAACCAAAAAAAAACAAAAAAAAAAAAAAACAATGTGTAGTATGCTGTTCTGTAAACAGATGTGGCTAACATATATTATGATAGCGTTGCTACGTGACAGGTAAATCAACAATGAACAAATGAACCCAAGATTATCGTATGCTGTTCTGTAAACAGATGTGACTCACATTACGTTATGCTAGCGTTTCTACAACATAATGGAGCCAAGATAATCGTTTGAACAGCGGAAAGCAATTTTGAAATGGATGAGAAAACCGAGAATGTTGTTGAAGTTCAAAGGCAATTGAGACGTGGAGAAAGAACAGAACCGCCAACGCGAGTAACAATTGCACGCATTCGAGACAAATTTGAGGCTCATGGTACCGTATGCGATGTTCACAAGGCCAGATCTGGGAGACCTCCACATTACCACCGAGATGTACGTGCATACCTTGATGACAATCTTCCAAGGCACTGGATAGGAAGAAGTTCGATTGAGTTTCCGCCGCGTTCTCCGGATTTAACTCTGATGGGCCTCTATCTATGTAAAACTCTTAAGGATGTTGTATACCGTAGAAAACCAGTTACACTGACAGCACTTCGGGAAGAAATTGAAACAGCATGTGCTGCAATCGCTGAGGACACTTTCGTAAACGTTGCTCAATCAGTAGTTCAACGTACTCAGAAGTGTATCGACGCCGATGGTGGGAATGAATGAATAGTGTTTAACGCCCGTTTTTGCTACAGAGGCACCACAGGCGATGGACGCTGATGATACATGAGATAATATGATATATTGGGAAAGAATTTTATGGAAGGAATCGTTCCAGGCCTAAGTTTAGGGTACCTCCCCGGCATTTGCCTTTTATGAGGACTGAGGAAAACCTGGAAAAAAAACCTCAGTCAGGAAGGACGGTCCTGGTGGTATTCGAACCCAGACTTCCCGCTCACGAGTCCGCGCCTTAACGACCTCGGCCACCCGTGGCGGTGCAATGGTGGGCATTTTAAGCAACTGTTGTAACTGTAAAAATCTAAAACGATTAGTGCTCATTGTTTGTGTGAACTCAGTTTTGTTACGTTAACATAGTTTTTTTTTGTTCTTTGCTTGAAGTGTGTATACATTTTTGGCATCCTCTGTCGACATTCTAAAATACTCTAGTACTGAAACGGATTTGAAAGTCATATTCACTTTAAAAATAAAGACTATTCGATGTATTCACGCTAGCTTTCATGACTGTTAACAGAGGAACAATAATATTATTATATATTGCCCACTCATTGTCGACGTGTTATGAGGAAGAGAGTAAGAAATCTTTGTCATCAAAATTAAGTGTTCATATCCGAAATAAAAAGGAATTTTATACAATGCGTCTCCATCATTAGTCTTGCCAAAGAAAGAAAAACACAAATTTTGCCTTACATCTGTAAGAACATTCTGTTTAATTGTTTCAGTATGTGAGGTGTTATGTTTTATTTTCTTACAGAACGACGAACCGTAAATGCATCTATTAAAGAGGAAGAAGAAATGCAGAATTCCGTCCACTTCTTGCAAGATAATGCTTGACTAAAGGAATTTGTGAGAGGGAGAATATTGGCAGCAATGAAGCAGGCGTACACTGTATTCGAAAATGGTTTAAGCTGCAACCAAAATAATTAACATTGATGCTGGTGACGTCAATGTGTTGCAGCCAATAGTAATACCCCTAATAATGAGGTAAGCTAAATGGATAATTATTATTAGTTTTTCCTGGTGTCATCAAATTATATTTTAAACTTGAACAATGCTCATGCGCAACAAAAGAACTTTTCACTTTATGTTCATAGACAGCATTTTAAAATGCGGCTTAGTTATAAAAGTAAATCATGCCTTGGACTTCGCAAGCGGACAAGCGATGCTTATGCGGTCTATAAAATAAAGAGGCGACCTCCTTAACCAGACAGCGGGTTTTATTAATGCCCATTAAAGAAGTAGTCGCGAAGGCACACTGTGCTAGGAAATCCGATATTACTCCCAATACCAAAAGTCAATAGACGGGAGATTGTGTTTACACACACCAGGGAAGTGATTTTGTTACGTGGAAGGAAAGAGCAGGGCAGGAGAACGCAAAGCTGCTGACCGGAACTTTGAAACCTACATTCTTTAATTCATCGCATAAAGTTAGTCATTTTTTTTTTACGCTAGCAGTCGGAGGGGAAATTGTGAAACATCTAATACATTTGATCTTTTAGCTCCTGATCATGTATATATATTTTTTTTTAATCTAAAGTTACTTTATGAAACTTTCACGCAGTTTCGGAGCGTGCAACATATTTACATAATTTAAATCAAAATAAACATATTTTTCATTCATGAACCTCGTTGATGCTTTACCAAATATTAGGGAACTAGTTGATATATTGGTCACATTAAGTTATTACCGGAGAACTTGTTTATTTACTGTTTTGTTTTGTCGGTTTCTTGGTAAAAGTGACTTAAGTCTGTTTTTCTCAGAACTTGATACATTTGGGCCTCTTAAGACCTGAAACATTATTTATAAGCTGCCATCCCCCATATTTAATTAGAGTAATTATAGCAAGTAATTTTATGTAACTTCCTTATTATAGTCATGAGTGTAATGCCATTTTACTTCCTATGCAAGTTTTGAATTATTGTTTGTGAAGTTATTTTCTTATGTGAGTGCAGAAAGCTCCCCTAGCCATAAAATCTGAACTGGGAATTTCTGTTGCATATTCTAATAATATTTTTGTAAATGATGACCCAGGCAAACCGTTTTTTCCTGGAGAAATTTCTAAAGGAGAATCCTTGAGGAAGACGTTTATTTGTAAAAGGAATTGTAAAGCAAGGAAGACATAATAAAGAATATGACGATTACGGGGTGAAAAGACAAGGGAATAACCTTGAAGGGAGATACTAACGCTTTCATTTAATACGTAAGAGATGTGGGTTACATGCAAGAAGTCACGTACGCCATTTGACAAATAATACAGCAGAGAAAATATCTGAGGGAACAGATTACCCAATGGAGATGTGCAGATGGGAGAAAATATTCTAGATTTTTCTAAAAACATATTTGAAATAATAAAGATAGTTTCGTGAGACCGGCAAACTGCTGTGTTTATTTAAACTTGCCATTTTGCAACGGAGGAACGCTCTCCGTTCGATTCTAAGTCAGTGTGGAAGAGTAGGCACTACCATCCAACTATCTGTTTTAGTTTAATTCAGCAGAAGAGAATCGTTTGTGGAAAACTATCACTGAGAAGTAGGCAGTTGTGTGTCAGAATTATTTGAATTTGGTGGAGTTCAAGAGCAGTTGTTTTAGAGGTATTTAAGTGCGTTAACGTTAGAGTGATCGCCATAGTTAGTGCGAAAGTGACACATATTCCCCAGGAAATAACTGTAGTACATTTTATATGGAATAGTTTATGAACAATAAATTGTGTTTCATCTCCCATAACGAGAAATCTTATCAATCTCCACATATTCCTTCCCCTATAGTCACAAGGCCATAAAGATATCCAGCAGCAGAGTTTCAACAGCCATGGCAAAATATAAGTCAGCGCAAACCAATTATCGGAGAGGAGGAAATAACATTTACCCCTGAGATCTCAATCATTAATCCAATCCTTGATCTTAACAATTAATGTAATCCTTCCAAAATTTTTACCTCCATATATTTTACATATTTAATTAACACACACCTCTTCTTTAATAAATACCCCTGCAGACCAAGTTTGCGTGTAGTGTTTCTCTGCTGGCCAATGTGATCAGACCCGTTGATAGAATGATTTGATCTTGTTTACTGGACGATACTATGAAAACTTTGGACGTAGTCATAGAAGGGCTGTTGCTATAATACAGTTACATTATATTGTCATGGTTTTGAACATAAAGTGTTATGTAACATTATTGGACCTTTTCGTAGAATATTTAACATAATTATATTTTCCATTAATTTCAACATTCCATATCTCAGCTTATCCTATACCAAAAGTTGCGATTTGCACTGGTGACACCGGATTGGCCGAAACAAAAAGGCGGTGTCGGTTGAGAAAGTAGATCTCTCTATGCTGCGGTTCCTGCAGTGGTATGGGAAAACTGCCAAGGAGATGGCTGCCTTGAGGAAGATGTACTGCCACAGTTTGCAGATGGTAGAGGCGCTTTCAACATAGACAAGATAACCCTCAAAGCTGAACGTCAAAACAAAAGTTATCTCTAACTGAAGGATGGCATTGTGATACAGGTGTAAACTTTGAAAGACTATCGTTATTGAAGATATCATTCATGAGATTGGCATTTTCTCCATCTTCAACGAAATTACACAATGAGCTCCACGGTTGTTTTTTTATCCTATGCCCGTCTCCGACCTCGGTCAAAGTCGACGAGCATCCCAGTACAAAGAAAACGATAAAAGTAATGACCAAAGGCATTGCTCAATAATATGCAAAGAGAAACAGTTGAGAACAACAGGGCAAATGCTGAGGTGCTCTTGAGTCATGGTTACGTCATGGTCGCAAAGATGACATGTATTTCAAGGCAGCAAATTTTCAGATGTTTAGCGCAAACAGGGGGCACCACGTGTGGGCGACTGAAATCACCTCCCAGTTCCACGATTGTTGACACCAGTTCGGAAACAGCATGGCATGGATATGACAAAGTTCATAGTTGTGTCAAACTGAGAAGATAGAATTTTTGTTCATCATGGGAGATAAGTGTTGGATTTAACATTTTGTCCCTGACACTAGTCGCTCCTGGTGGTGTAGTGGTTACCATACTTGCCTCCTAAACCCAAGATCGCGGGTTCGAACCCGGCCAGGACCGATGGATTTTTTCGGGGCGTAAAAATCCTAAGTATGGCTTCCTTCGGAAGGGAAGTAAAGCCGTGGGTCCCGTGTCGTACATTTACGGCACGAAATGAACCTCAAGCCTGAAAGAGAGGCCTCTGAGCAAAAATTTGTCGGCGTTTCACGCCCTGAGTTGAATGGGACGCTGATGACCTGAGCTGTTAAAGAGCGTCCATAAATAAATCATTCCCTGACACTAAAGAAATGAGCAAACAGTGAAAACGTGCAAAATTACCACCACCAAAGAAGACGGGTCTCAGCCATGATCATTAAAGGAACATTGAGCATATTCTGGAACTAACGAGGTGTTTATCAAAAAGATGTCACTATCACTGATGAGTACTGGCAAACTTTAAAAAAAAAAATACAAGAGAGAATCAAGAAAAAACGACGCAAATATTGGGGAAATGTGTGCGACTTCACGACAACGCATCGATCCATGTTCATTACAACTATGACAATTGCTGCTTCATCAATCCACTGTTTCTCCACGGTTGAGAAGCAATTTGAACACAATGACATTTCTGCAGAGGAAGACTTAAGTCTAAAGGCACCAAGCAGATAGTGCATCGTTTGAAGCAACGTGGGCTTGTATGCGGCACATGCAGAGAAGGACTCACTCACAGGAAGCGCATTTATTTTCAGGCGGTCAAGCAATATTTGGATCACCCAGTATTATGTAACTTTTCAAATCGTTCAGAGCTTTCCCCCGTTTCACTCAGACATTGTAAGTGTCTGAATAAAATCTCGAAGTGCTACTTCTCTGATGTCTCCCTAAATTGCGAAAGTTTGCTTCAGTGTTTTGCTTCCTACAGCACAGAACGTGTGTTTAATGAAACATAGACAACTTGTCAAGTAAGAGATGTGATAGGCTTGCCTTGACTTTCTCCTTTCTTAATTTAAGGAGCAGAACAGGATGACAGAAGCCACGCAAGCTCTTTGCATGTCATCTTTGTCAAAATCCCCACAGAGAAGATCCTTTAATCTTCGGTGCTCTACCTTGCACTTTCTAGCAAGGGTATCAGATCAAGGCATAATGTAATTTTCTAGTTAGATTTTAAATTATTTTTCATTTCCTTAGAAAATGAAAGGCAGGTCTGTGATAAATAGGGTTAGTGTTAACAGTTAAACATTCCACCCGACTGCAAGCTCAGTTTCAATTTATTGGCAGTATATTTCTGAGCTAGGCTTCTGCAACTGGAGTTTGTTATTATGAAGTATATTTTATTGAAGATCTTGATTTAATGAAGGAAGGTTAAGAAAACACATTGTTGAAATAACATATAATATAATTTTGGTTTGAAAATTCTTAATTTATTAGTTTTTCAACTGATACTATCAAGAAGTAAGAGTTTTTTCGGACTTACAGACTAATTAATGTATTCTTTTACTTTCTACGTTTATTTCATTAAATTTTGCATTTCGCAAATTTCAAAAAGTTTTTCATAATAATGTTTAACGCCTTTTTTTACTGTTGAAGCATCTCAGGGGGTGGACACTGGCGACACTTGAGATGAAAAAATAAATTGGGAAAGGATTTTTGACCTAAGTTTAAGATAACTGCAGGTATCTACCATTTATGAGGACTGAGGAAAACCTGGCAAAAAAACAAATTCAATCACGGAGGACCTATCGTTCATGAGTCCTTGACCTCTCCCACCCGTGGTGGTGTAATATTCTTTTTTTCTGATAGAGAATGTTTTGTAAAAGGGTACACAAATTAAACAGGAAATAGAGAACGCTTTACTGAGCATTTTGAGAGGGAACCTAGAGTGTGAAAAGCCTACTTAAGGAGACATGGGGTTTTAAACATATTCATCACTATTACAGATTATTACAGTTAATTATTACATGTATTTATTTAAAAATTAGTCTTTTTACATTATTTAGTTATTTTATTTACATTCTTTTTTTTACATGTTTTTGTAATTACGAGTATTTATGCACTGAGATCACATGGAACACGAGCAGTATAAACAGATATTATATTTATAAGTACAGGTAAACAAATTGTATACAGAGTTAAAAACTATATAATTTAATATACTAACCCGCAACGCTAAAAAAAATTATTAAACTTAATATCCCGTATAATACATTAACTCTGTCCTTCAGCAAACTTTCTCGTTTTCGGAGGTTTTTCTTTTATTTTAATCACTTGTTTGAAATTGGATTATTTGGTTGGTTTGTGTTCAAAGATTTTAGTTTTTTTTTTTAATTTTGTTTGGTTGGTAGTGAATTGCACTGCAATACTTTATAGCAATTCCCCTTTGGATAAAGGATCCCAAAAGTTCAATCATTTCTTTCTGTTAAAATAGACACTTAAAATACTGAAAATAGAAAGTAATGTAACTAAAAATATGCATTTATTAAAAGTGAAAACAGAGAGTAATATCATTCATTATTAATGAAAATTTGTATTTAAGATACTTACAATTTTATTACATAATTAAAGTACTTAAGCTTATTTTTCTTGGTTAAGATGTTTTTTCAAGGTATCAACTGTTATAGTCAGTCGCTTGTGAGAGAAAACATTTTTCGTCATAGAGGGGGAAAAAAGTTCTACTTCCACTGAAGTGATTGGTGCATATTTAAAACAAGCTATTTTGGAAGTACTCCTAACGATTACAACAGAACATTCATCTTTCTGGACATCATGGAAATGTTGATCAAGACAAAGTAAAATAGTTTTGAATAGTCCTGGCGAATGAGAAAAAGATGTGCAGTAGTTTTTGGTTCAATCTATTTTCTGTTTATCTCTTTTACGGAAGTAAAAGAGATAAATCAATATATATTTTTGAGAGATGAACATGCAATTTAATTTTTATAACTTGTTTCACTTGGATATATTGAAATTCTTTATGTTCTTTTAAATGCTCAAATAATCGCATCCAAAAAAAAAGGTTTTAAACCTTAAAATAGGCAACAGAAGCCAAAATAAGCCAAAAAAAAAAAGCACGGAAATTTGTTTATTTTTATTTGACTCTTAAATATATTCATCCAGATAAAAAGGCATTTCGCTTAACTTCAGGGCTCTGGTTCTCGTGTTATTAAGTCCCTCATTTCTTGTTTGTAAAGAACTAGTATACCACATTCGTCGTTCTTCAGAAATAAACAATCTTCTTGGCGGATGATACCTGTTGTAAAATCGTTCCCAGTAAAGCGATCTCGGGCGGCGAGGGCATTGTAGGTATGCCTACCCATCGACCCTGTCACTGTCTTTGATTCATGTCACATTCTGGCATATGACAATATAAATACGATAAGGCATAGAAACGTTATGGGCGATATGCAAACAAAACTGTGCATCACAGATTGCCTAGCCTTCAGGCTCTTCCCCACATGTTTGTCATATCTTCTTAAGCTGGCATAAACAACCGAAAACTCTCTAGCTCAAAATGTTCAGTAGAGCATCTTCTAATTCCTTTTCAAATTTTGGTATACTTTTACTGAAACATCCTGTTTAAACCATTCATTTCTATTATTTTATTCCTTTATGGAAATTAAAGCATGGTTATTATTTCACGCATAGCTTCTGTTGTGGAGTGCCAAATGCTTGAGTGTTCTATTATTCCGCAATAGCTGTCAAATCATTTCGGGAGTTGTCAAGCAATTCAGTTTCAATATTTGTTTAAGTTACTGCAATGCAGGAACTTGTGTGCATGCAAGGAGAATATATCTAAAGAAAATGTGTCAAGAAGTTTCCTTATTATTTCTTCTCATAAAATTTGTGCAAATATATAGGAATTTCGTCGCCCTCCTGATCTCTGCAAATTTTACACTTCTTGTAAACGTAATTCTGATACGAGCTTCGTATTTTTGTAACTTATTCTGTTTTAGAAATTAATCTTTCATGGTTTCGTGGATAGCAATCATTTTATTTATTAATTTTCATTCTTATTCCATAATTATGTTCCCATATCTTTGAAACGAATGACTGAAAGTCTTAAAAGTATGCTATAACTTAGGATAAAGAGGAATATTCTGAAATATATTTAAAAAGAAAGTTCAGGTGTAAGTTAGACCAACTTTGTATTGAAACTTTGGTTTTATAATCTCACGTTTATCAATATTCAGTAGTTGTTGTTTATACAAAGAAAACTGTGAAATGTTTTAAAAATAACCTCCCAAAATACGCTGATTTTGGTTATTCTGCTCAACCAAACATTTGTTTTTTAATTCTGTGTTTTTAGGCTTAAGGCAATGTACAACTTTTGCGTTTACATCTCTCATAGCAGAAAAATTTCCCTGACTATTACAGCTTTTGGAATATTCATTCAAGCAGTTCTTGATGCTGTATGTATAAACCTTTATAACTGCCCCTATCTTTTTATATGCCTTGTTTAGTACTCAGTCAAATGATAAAATGAGCCTTGAAGAAGAAAGATAAAAGAAATGAACCAAGGTGGTTTTCTCCTCCTCGTTTTTATTAAGTGAAAAAAGCAAAAGAAAACACCCGAAAGAGAACTTTCTCCCACGAAGTTGACGTCAGTTTATTATTCGTCAAATGTTTCTTTTCCAGCTCACTGATTCTCTCCTTTATTGCATACGATGATCTTGATTTGACGAGAAACTCAGCATTAAGATTTGGTTAGGGACATAAAGGCAGGTAAATTTATCTCCTTCGGCGTTCTCTGTATTTTTTTCCGTAACAAAGAAGTTTTCTATCGGGAGAAGAACGTCGGCAGCGAACCATTTTAAATTACGGATGGTTTTTTTTTTCACATTTATGGAAAAATAACTAATAATGCGGAGCTATTACAGAAGTCCATAGTTTGATTATTCATTTTTTTTAAAATATAAAATGACGTCTTATAATTGCTGGGGTTCATAGCATAAATGTTTTTTTTGTTTTCCTTTTAAACAAAGCCATTTGCATGTACGTTTTAAAGTGGACGCATTTTACCATGTGTTGTGTGATTAACCTCGTCAAAAAGATTGTGCAGGGTGGCTCAGGTGGGAACGCTTGGACTTCATTCATGAGGGCCCAGGTTCAAACCTCTTAGGGCTTACAATCTTCATATTGTTTTCTTTTTTTTTTTCTCTCCTTTTTTATGGCCAGGTCTCCTCACTTTGAAGAGCACTGTTTGAAAAATGGCGAAATTTGAGTGAAGATTTAAGTGTTTTATCTATTTCTGCTTCTTTAATTCCTGTATATATTAGTTTCAATGTTCAAAGTGTTACTTTATTTTTCTTCTTTATTATATATAATATTATATACAGAGCCCTCGTTTGAACGCATGTCCGGCTTAACGGAAATTTGCTTGGCATCGGGAAGCACGCCGTTAGCCAGCTTATGGAATATTCATAGCCCTTTAAATTTAGGCGCATAGATTTCTACAGTATAACGACACCAATTTTTTGGTTATACAAAAGCATTTCGTGTTCAAGATCAATTTTTTCTGCACTCCAATATCTGTTGTTTTGTGTCAAAATCATGCGTCACCCGTAATATAAATTATGCGGGTCAATAGAGCGAACATTAACGTTATCCTATACCCAATTGCAAAAATTAACTCTATTCACATTATCGCGTGGTTACAATTCTTGAACTACAGTTATCTTATGGGGTTTAATTTTCAAAGTTTAGTGGCATTCCAAGCCGAGGTTTGTGTAATTCCTGATTTCTGTGCAAGCTTTCTCAGATATTTCTTAGGATTTCGTTCTAACTTTTCTCCGATGTCATCGAGTTTTTCTTCTGTAAGTGCAAGGCGTTTAATTTTCAGTTTCTTATCAAGAACAGGCCATGTTTTCCTAAATTTATTCACAATATAAGGAATCGTTTATCTGTGTGGCGTTAATCTGCACGAACAGCACGGAATCTGTCTAAAAATCGCCGTCTCACTTCTGTACATTTGTTGTTGTTATATAGGAATCATACATGAGGGTTCTGCGTGCTACACTATATGAACTTTTTGGCATTATAATAGCACTAACATGGTCTCACAATGTTCAACTCCTGTATGCACAAAGACTTCGCGTCAGCACGCTGAGGGGGTAAACCGGTTATAAACAGGTCAGGCAAATCCCCGTTAAGACAGCTACGCGTCCAAATTAAGACTCTGTTATATACAGTTGTCGATGTTACACAGTTTAAGGAGAATAAACTTCTCCTTCTCCTCCTAGACAATAGAAAAAATCTTATTAAAATTGTATTGCGTTTTGTTTGAATTAGGTTTGCTAGCGTTTTCCTCGAGTACCATTTATGGAAAAGTCAGTTCGCCTATTTTTTAAGTTTTTAACTTTTATCTCCGAAGTAGCTTACTAAGATATCGATGGGGAAAAAAAAAATTAAAATTACGTTTCTGGACAACATTAGAAGTGAAAATGTAATGTGAGAACGGAAATATATAATGAATGAACATTTTCGATCTCAATAGCTAGAACGCTTCAAAACTTTTTTGTGCCTCAATGTTTCTAATTTTCTTTCTCTCGAATCTGGCATTACTGCTTAACAAGAATGGCGCAAGCGCATAACAAAGTTCTTGTTCCGGCTTCCCTAGAAAGCAATAGCGGTAAGAGGTGCGCCTTAGCAAGAGTGCAAAATAGCACATCATCATAGGTGCATCATAGCACAAGAGTTTTGTGGGAAAACGTGTGAATTCTATGGTTTTTCATCGTGAAATTTCGACGGTATATTGGACAGATACAATGTGGCATCCGGCCATAATAAAAGGGTTGCAAAATTCAACAGACAGTGTTTATTCTATAGTCCGATGTCATCTTGATTATCTCAAATTGTTTTTCTCGTTCATTGTCATCCGAGCACAAGAAAGCGAGGTTTCCTGACGTTTCTGCCCTGCATTCAATGCCATTCTATGGAAGACAACGATTTCTTATGCAGCATCATTAATGGCGATAGACATGGGTGTATATCAGCTCAGGATCGAAGAGAGCTTTTCATTTATTTATTCGGTTTATTTATGGAAGCTCTTTAACATCTCAAGTCATCAGCGTAGCGTACCATTCAATTCAGGGTGTGAAACGGCCGGTAAATTTTGCTCAGAGTTCTCTTCTTTCAGGCTTGAGGTTCTTTTTTGTGCCGTTAATGTACGACACGGGACCCACGGCTTTACTTCCCTTCCGAAGGAAGCCCTACTTAGGATTTTTACGCCCGAAAAAATTCATCGGCCCTGGTCGGGATTGAGCCCGCGATCTTGGGTTTAGGAGAAAAGTATGTTTACCACTACACCCCCAGGACCGACTCAAACAGAGATTGATATCCTTACTTATTACAACTTAGTGCAAGCCATTAGGTCTTTCACCTTTTTCCGGTATTTCTACCATCTTGAAATTTGTGCAGTCGAATTCTGAAACATACTGTGTGCATTCCAATACCCATTGCCAATTTTCAGTTTAAAATTGTATACCATAAAATAATACTTCACAATTTCCTCCAATTGATTTATCTTAATTACACGGCATTGAGTGTTTATATAAAATATGCAATTATCTTTACGTTTATTTATAGCTTTGTTTGAAATATGAAAATATGTGTTTTCAAACAGATACATACAAGATAAAAATATGAGCCTCGTACATAATAATTTGTTTACAAATAAAACAAAACCTTAAGATGGGAGGCCTAAAGGAACGGAAGAGAGAATGATACAAGTTTAAATGGAAAGGAATACCAAAGAGTGGAAACTTTTATGTAACCATTCTTCTTCCAACATAAGAACCCAACTTAACACAAACCACTTATGTATCACCATGCGCACCTCCACCCCGCCTTGTGAATAATCACTGGACGTTACAAACCGAGGGCTTGCTGGGGCTGAAACCCCGAACGGCAGCGGAGAAAGTCGATTTCCGCCCGAAAGGTAGTGAATTAGAAAGTGTTAGTATGGAGTAGTATTCTTTTTTGTTTATGATCTATTATTATTATTATTATTATTATTATTATTTCTTAAACTTAAACTAGCATAACCTAGATAAAGTAACATTTATTGTATTAAGAAAAGTGTAGATAAATTATGAAAATTACGAGAATAATAGAGAAGAAAAAATATTGCAAGTGAGAAAAAAAGAAATATATAGTGGGGAATCGAATCCATGACCTGCTAACTGGCAGTACGACACTATTTATCAACTGAGCTAACAATAATTCATGGCTAGTGAGGAAATTATTTACCTAAAGTAATCCCTACAGCTAAAATCGTATCCAATCGGCTTTCTTCGCTGCTGTTCGGGTTTTCAGTCGCAGCAAGCCGTCGGTTTGTAACGTCAAGTTGTGAATCACGCAGGAAAATGAATATTGACGTTTGGCCGTTAAATGATAAGCAAATTTATGTCGAAATATGTTGATGTATTAATTGAAAGTATAACCATTATTACATACGCCACTTATTACATTTTACACAAACTCAAGCTGTGAGGAAATGTGTCCACTTGTAAATCCTCGTTTATATTTTAGGAGGAAGGGGCGTCATCATCGAAATCAGCACCCATGTTAAACAAAAATTGATGTGCAATGGTGTGGGAAATGATTTCTACCATCTACGTCCATGCGTGACGTATGTTCTTTTGCCACCTTATTGGTGTCACCAGATTGAAGTAACGGGCGGTTTAAATGTTTTATTGTTTCTGACTACGAAGTCTTTAATGAATATGCGGCACTTTTCTATTGGCCGTTATCATTAGAGCTTGCAACACTTGGCTCTTTATTCATAACTCCACTTACAACGTCACATAATGACAATTGAAAGCTGCCAAACGGTTATCTAATGTGGATGATCAATTCTTCAAGAAAAACTCATACCCTTTGTTGCATGACATATCTAACAGAAGCATTTGTCTTCCCAGTTCTGGTCGAGATTTTTTCTCTTCCTTATTTCCGGTGTTCGCAATACTCCATCATGGCATACCAGTATATCAGTTAATTTTACTATGTCATTAACAGGGAGAGTAGGGTTTCTTTCATTTGCTTCTTTTTTTAAATACCATCATTTCTATTTTTTGCACCTTTGAAAAGCTTACCTATAGAACGTCACTGCTTTTCATCTATATTTTCGCTAACCATGTTCCAATATGTAGAAGATTGTCATTTTTGACGGCTCACTAACGTTGCCAAAAAAATGTATACTCACTTTCACAGTAGATATCTATTTAATATATTTCAAAGTTGGACTAAAAAACAACAGTAATGTGCAGTATGATATTCTGTAAACAGATGTGACTCACATACATTATGATAGCGTTGTTACGCGACAGGTAAATCAACAATGAACAAATGAAGCCAAGATTATCGTATGATGTTCTGTAAACATATGTGATTCACATTACCTTAGCGTTGCTACAACAAAATGAAGCCAAGATTATCGTTTCAACAGCGGAAAGTAATTTTGAAGTGGTTTTGGAAAAACGAGAATGTTGTTTAAGTTCAAAGGCAATAGGACGAAGAGGTTTCCACCGTGTTCTTCGGATCTATCTCCGTTGAACTTCTTTCTATGGGGAACTCTAAAGGAATGTTGTATACCGTGGAAAACCAGTTACACAGGCAGCACTTCGGAAAGAAATTAAAAGAACGTAAATATTTCTTAAGATATAATTTTGGTAAAATAGGCTATAAATTCCTAATAAGTAGGCCACTCTTTAAAGCCTAGCACATATCGAATTTATATGTTGATCCCATGTCAGTTTTTTTAATTTAATTGCTTATAGATTTATATATGATTGTGTTTTATATGCTTTCTTAGTGAAAGTAATAAATACTGAGAGTTTCTTCAGTTTAAACAAAACAATTAGCTTGAAATAGATTCGTTGCTTTAGACCATTCGTTTCTGTGGTTTGTGTTTCTAATGATGTATTTTATTTGGCAAGCAGATAACCGTATCATCAGCAAATAGGATTGAATTACTATTTATGTTAAAAATGTAAACCACTCTAATACTGCAGGGGTACATCAGTATTAATAGTCACTTTTTTTACATTATTCATCCTAGTAAAAAACTCTTTTTGTTTGATTTCTTAAATAAGAACTAATTAACCTTATATTTTATGCAGTAATTTTGTAATAAATGGGTCTTTAGACAAGTTTGTCAAACTCATAAGATACGCATTAATCAAAGGCTTTGGATAATCCAAAACATATAGCATATGAACTTTCATAGGCATTAAGACCTAGTATAACAGATGAGACAATTTTCTCAATTGCTTGTGTGTACTTTTTTCTGAAACGAAATTGGAATCCATAAAATAGACAACAATTGCACTTTTTCTATTATTTTTGAGAAAATGGCATGTATACAAATAGTTCTGGAGTTTTAATGCTTTAAATAGTCACCCTTCTGAAAAATAGGAATTTATTAGGCATTTTTTTATGAATTTGGAAACACAAATATAATATGATGGTTGATATATTGTGTTAGATGCTTAAACTATGGGCAATAACATGGTACAATATGTTAAACCACTGTACTAATATATTTGTCTTAACATTTAGAGTACTTTAAGTTTCTTACTATTCCTAACATCTCTTTTTCTCGATTTGAACCTAAAATTATGATATAAATTCCTTAAGTTCAAGTTGCTTAATAAGTGTGGTAACTTTGTTTACATTTTGTTAATTGTATTTAACTGAATTTTAAATAATCATTAAAATCTTATATGTTAAACCATAATCACTTCGTAAAGTATTATTTCTACTTTTAATGATTATTCACGAAGCCTTGTATTTTTGCTATGTTGTAAGGTAAGGGTGAAAGAATTGAGTTAACATTTGGAAAATCGTTTGTAAAAGTTATAATGCACTGTTTTTTTTTAATATTTTTTTTTCAACGCGATGTTGTATCTTGCTAAGCAATACAGATGTTAGTTTCAGACAAACTAACATAATTTATTTACATAGATATGGTCTCATAAGTAATTCAGTTTTTAGCAAAAATATTTGAAATGAATTCTGAAAATAAATTAAATTAAACATCAAAGCAAAGGCCATTAGATTCCATAGCCTTGATCATCCCTTAAGCAAGGTTTGTTACCCCGCGACGTTCAGTTTCTGAATTTCGTTGAAAAAAATTCGGTGCTTCAATGTTTTCGAAATTTCTTCCACGCAGGAAATAAATCATGAATCGAAACAGACTTTAATCTAAAGGTGCAAGATCAGGCTAAATGCTGGGTATGGTTGTAGTTTGATCTCTTCCAATTCCTGGATGTTTCCATGGTTGTTCGAGAGATATGGAGTATGGTATTGTCTGCTGAAAGAGAACCCTATTTCGATTAACTAATGCTGGCTATCTTTATGTCAAAACTTCATAAACTCATTGCATTTGTTGAGAATAAATATTCGCATGACTGCAAGCCCGTTTAGATCAAACTCCCAGCGAATCACACCTGAAAAATTCCACCAAACACATAACATTACTCTGGAGATATTTGCGGACGATTTGGTAGTGGGGTTAATTACGAATATTGGTCTAGCGAAATCAATGGAAGTAATCGCTAAATTCTGTAAGAAATGGGGACTAAGAATAAAATATTCGAAAAAAAAACATGGCATTTAAGAATGGAAACAAGTTAGGTAATAATGAGAAATAGTACTGGAAAGTGGCAGAAATTGAGGTGGCTAATAAATTTCACTATTTGGGTATTAGGCTTATCAATAATGGACGGTGGAGGGAACAAAAATGAAATGTTCTAGCAAAAGGTAGGCTAGCTTTGAAAGCTATTACTGCCTGTGGATATAAAGTACCAGAAATGCATATAAAATGGTTGAAGCCAAAATAATGTCTGGGATAGAAATCTGGGGTAGTGATCAGGGATTGGCTAAATGTAGACTTGATTCACAGGAATTTCTGCAAATTATGGGCCTATCAAAAAGCTCTCCAAACTGGGTTGCACAAGCTGAACTAGGTAGAATAGGGAATGAAGGAGAAATAGTGACAAGAATTTTGAAATATTGGTTTAGAACTAAGAATTTAGAAAAGACTTGTATTTTGAAACGTTGTCTAGTGAAGGGAGGAAATATTTGGGTTAGTGGAAGAAATGGGATTATAGAAAAAATTGGCATGGGTATGGGTGACATGATAAAGTAAAGAAGGAGGTTTTTGGAGAGAAATTAAACAAAGAATGATGATATGGGAAGACGGAGATATTAGGTAGTTTTAGTAGTAAAAAGTCATCGAGGGCTAATAGAGGGTTAAAGGAAATATGGGGCAGAGAGAATTATGCAGATGAAGCTGATAGGTGGACGAGGTAGGGAATTTGAAAGGAATAAGAGAAGGTATAAATATGGAGGAATGTTGATGTGTGGAATGCAAGAGTTATTGGCATGCATTTGTGGAATGTAGAGAAACTAAAGACATGAGAGCAAGGTTTAGGATTTGGAAGAGGGATAACTTACCAATAGAGATAAGGGGAAACAAGTTGGTGAATATGAAAATAAGGCACAAAATCTTGGAGTTTAGGAATTACTTAGGTAAGGCTAAAAGAAAATGGTTGAAGAAAATAAGTAAGAAATGAGGAACCAAATCGGGTTGAAACATAGTTTAAGATGGTTTTTGATTGAGTTAATTTTTAGATGTAAGTTTCCCTGATAGTTGAGTAACCACAAGGTTGAAACTATTGGGGCCACTTGGTTACACAGGATCTCGGGAAGATTTACTAAAGTGACTATGGTTGTATTTTCTTGTATGAGTGAGTGATTGTAAAAGAGTACTGTGGAAGTTTGTTGTATTATTAAGAGGAAATAAATTCAAATTCATTCAATACTTTCAAGCCAAACCGATTTTGTTTAGCGATGACTTTGGCAGACTGACAAGGATCCATATCACTTAACAATTCTTCTGAGAAACCTGCCATCCAGGGATTTTCGATTTTACCTTACGTTGGTCTTGTTCAAGTGTTAACTCACGAAATGCAGATCTGCAGCTACTGTATGGTTTTTAAGTTTCTTAATGAGGAGATGTATGATACCAAGTTCTTATGACAAATAATTAATTTCTTTTGTGAATTTTCTCAGTATTCCCTACCTTAGATCTTCCAGGACGTGGTAAACTTCTTCATTATTGAAACGCTGGAACCATCGCTTTGCTACACTTTCACTAACAATACCTTCTCGCTCCGTTTCACAAATTCTTCAAGCAGCGGCAGCAGTTATACAATCTTGTTTCCAGTATGCTTTAGAAGGGCTCTAGTCTCAAGTTTTGTTACCTCTATTTTATGATTGTGTAACACAACTCATGACTTATAATATGCTCAATATTATACATAATAATAATAATAATAATAATAATAATAATAATAATAATAATAATAATAATAATAATAATAATAATATATAAAAATATTACCACAAAAAAAAGAAAGAAAACGATTAATAACTTCCAAAACACCAAACTTAAAATAACAGAACGTAATATTTGTAGAGGAATGTAACTCAATTTGCCTACCAGTGATTTCATTTTAAAGTAATGTTCAGTAATCTTTAATGAAATGGGCAATACCTTACTTCTTGTTAGAGACATTTTTCGCAGACGATGAACTTCTTTTTCCTCTCTACTCCTACGAAATTTCACGGCATCGTTCACCGTTGATTTGACACTGATTCATTATCACTTAATTTAGAACTGTATTACTATTTTCTTCCTCTTCAATTTCTACTTCTTTTTTATCTTCTGTCTCTTCTTCCCTCCAGGCAATCTTCACTCTTATTTGAAGAGTATTTTTGCACTCCTCCTGTCTTTTTCTCTTAGCCAATTTTAATCTTTCTCCCTTCTTCCCCCCCCCCCCATTGCCTAACTACTTTCGGGCGAAATCAATAGACAAGCTTACTGTTTTGGCCTTCCTTTGTTTGAGAATTTTCTTCACTTTCGTCTGAGTAGAAATTAAGATGTTGAGGGACCGTCTCTTGCATTTCCACTGGAAGGGTTGGCAGAATTCTCAGATAGGGTCGCTGATCCTTACAACATTTACATTAAATGGTTGCAGGATGCAAAACCGTTCTTCTTATTCAGTACTGAGGCAACATCGCCTATGGAGACCTGTCAGTCTGCGATAATCATGTCATTTACACATTCGCCGTTCATCTCTGTAGCCGATAGAAGAGAAACCTATGAAAAGGAGTGTCCACGCCGCTGTTCGTAAGCCACACTCTTATGCCCTCATGGAACTGCAAACACCATCAGCGAACCATTTACTCCAACACCACGTCCGAACGACACACCTAAGCAAGCCGTCCATGGATTCGTATGTGTCCATTTCTGTAATGCGTGTCTGTCAGCCATTGTGGCAAGCTCTTATGGTATGGACATACACTCCGCGGAAGTTGCTTGCTTCATTTATGCCTCTTGGTATTCCAGTCCCGAGCGGCAGCGGAGAAAGTAGAATGTCACAGTTCCGAACGGCAGTGGAAGAATAGGCACTGGAGCCGCAACCAAAATGAAAAAGTCACCCGTTTTAACACTACAATTTCTACACTATAGCATTTTTGTTAAACCTAACCTAACCTAACCTAAAGTTCCAACCTATGTGTTGTCCTCTTCAAACTCTCTGGCTGCAATGCATTGTTCCTTATTATAGAACTGAGTGTTTTAGATATATTTCAACTTCATTTTTTTCACCTTTTACCACGCGTTATTGAAATTCATAATAAACTCATACGCATACTAAGTTTAATCTAATCTTGGATAACCGGTGGACCCAGTAGTTTCCGCGACTCGCTATGGCCTCACGGACTACGCTCGCCTCATCTTCGTAAAAATAAATTGATGTGTGCTACTATGTTAGCGGGTAAATCGTTGTAATGGTGGCAAATCTCCTTTAACTCCAGCAGAACCTACTAAGGGTCATCTAACGGCAGAAATCATAAGCAACCAGTCTTGATAAACAAAATAAGTGAGCGAAACAAGAAGCTAAGTGCAGACGAAGTATTCGGAATAAATACCAAGATTACAAAAGAAAAGAAAAAAAAAAAAACTGATTGACCCGTGAGGGAACCTACGACCTTCCTATTTATAACACGACGCTCCATCCATATAACCTATCATACTGCTATGGTAGTATTCAAGTCGCATTACGTTCAGTTTTCTCCGCTGCCGCTCGGGACTGAAGCTCTAAGACGCACTATTGTCTTGCTTCGGCCTATTAATGCACATGCGCGGTACGAACGCTAGCGATCACATTAAAAGCAATGACACAAAGAATATCCTTAAACTGTAGACGGTACAATTTCCTCCTGCGTACAGTACTTCCGATATACGTATATACACGAAACAACTTATTTTCTAAACTGTTCTTGTACTTTCCCATCTGCAGCAATACAGGCTACGATATGTATGTATATTGCTTCTATATTAATTTCAATGTACAGTTGCCAGAAATGCATCTATAAATATGTTTAAAATTTAGCAAAAACAAGATATAAAAACCTCTTTCCTCCCAAAAAAATCTCAAACCTTTATCAAAGAAACGCTTTTATGTGCTTATTTCCGAATAATATAATATACACAGTTCTAATGCTTACCTCAAGAGGGTAGCATTTCCTTTCTGCCATATTTGCACCATATCTAGGACAAAAATCTTAACTCTAATTCTTTTCTCCTACAAATTCAATTTGTTCGCTTTTAAAAGTCATTAGAAATATGAACTAGTCATTGTTGTTTGAACACTTTTGCTGAATTAGGAAATATAAAATAAAATTTTGATTCTACTCAGTTCTTCTCCCAGTTTTAATAAGAGATACTGTAAATATAAAAAATAAATCACTGCACGAAAATCGAGCTAAGGAAAGAGAACTGATATTTAAGAGATTCCTTAAGGAAAAACCACCTGCCACATTCTCGTTTTTTCCTACTTCCCCTCCCCCCTTCCTCATTCATTCTTTTTCTTTTCTCTCTCTCTCTGTTTCACTTGTTGGAGATTGTGTCAAGCAAGAAATAAAGTCCTAGAAGATGATATCTTCAGTTTTATATATGTATATAACTTTTCTCTCCCAGCTTCTCCATATTTCACGGAGGACCCCCCCCCTCCATCTTGCAGATATCGTTGACAACTATATAGCGGCGCAGTTTCTCCGCAGAGGATGATAAACTTCTGATTTGTAGAGGATTAACCTGAAATCTTTTTCTTTTCTCTGGAGAAAGGTTCTTTACTTGGTATTATTTCCACCGTTCTGAACTCGTGCCTTAGAGTTCCTGTGTTTTTATTCTTCCCTGCTACAATCCGTCACAGTTTATACACGTCTGTCACTTGGTGGTTCCATGTTGAAAACCGTAGAGTCAAGTAGCAGAAAGAACTCGCAAAATTCTACCAACGGTACAAAAGTACATGGTCATATCATATACTGTATTAATAAGCGCACTTGATTTTAAAAAATTGACCAGCGAACTGTTTTAAACCAGGAAATCAAATTAAGGATGTCAAAATGAATTGTTTTGAAAGTGATACTTATTTTTTAAATATAAAACTCAATAATACAAAGTCATCCATTTGTTTGGGCCTCGCTTTACGCAGTATAGTAATCTCAACAGTTGAAAGCCAGACGCACACCAAACCGGAGTGCGAAGCACGATACTAACCGCGATCGGCAATACAAAATGTACTAACGTATAGACAGGGTTAAATTTGTAAAATATTTTAGAAATTTCAGACATGTTTTAAAAACGCTTCCCTGTTGAAAGTGCTGTGAGACAGGCGTTGTAGTGTCTAAAAATTTATTTTATTGTCATGTTGCAGTGCTACAGATAAACTACAAGAACAATTTTAGGTACTTTTAAATTTTAATCAGTGCCTCGACTGGAGGTAAAAGTATTATCACTTATCATACGCTGAAGATAGGTGGTTTCATTGGAGTTTTCGATTCGATCTTTGGTACCAAAAGTCCGGCTGATTTTCTTCAAACACGAAAGCGATTTATTTCTTACCATGGCTCCAAAAGAGGTGTATAAAAGCAATAAAACAAGAGGCTAAATGTAACGAGGTAATTAAATGTGCAACAGGGGCTATTTTTATGCAAAGAGCTGTAATTTTAAGTTTTTTTACTGTCAGAAATCTACACATTTGTTATGTTAAGGCAATTAGCATAATCAGTGCGCTAATCTTGACGGTTTTTACTTCAATTATTCATCTTTCGAACGGTCTATCACTACTGTGTAGTGGGATCATGATTTATGCTTAGTAGTCCCCAAGATTATTCCTTTGAAATATCTTCCCCCCATAAAAACAAAAACAGTGGCCATCTCCTACCCAACAACAAAACGGTTATCGATTTCATCGTTACGCTTTCACCAGTCGTTCGTCCACATTTTCACTGTCGCTTCAACTCAGGTGTGTAATGGTAGATCAAGTTTCACTCAGAGTCACGAATCGGGTATAAAATCTCGGGAATGCATTTCAATACCCCCAAACATTATACTGCAATGTCCTTTTGTTTATGATTTTAGGCAATCGGGACACCTATTTTGCGTTTGCTCAAATAAGATCAACTATCTCGCGTTTGCTCAAATAAGATCAACTTTCATTCGATAGTCTTCCATTATGAAACTGTGTCTGAATCTCGCTTCATCTTTGGTGTATGTACGGCCACATTTAAACTCATTTATCCAGTAATAGCCTTCAACGCTGATGCATAGTGTTATGCATTTTAATTCTGCTTTGATTTAGGTGGTGGTTCACTCAGATACAACATTGGGGATTAAGAAAATGTAGTGATAATGTCATAAAAATACTTTTTTACATTTCATTGAAAGTTGTCGAATTTTTTAAAGGAAGCTGCAAAATTATTATACATTTTGGCTTACATATTTGAAATTAAATATTGAAAAAAATGGTAAATTTAAAAACGTTGGAGAATAAGCTTAGCATATTTTCAGACTCCATTTCTTTATAGCTTCCCTCCCGATATCGAACACTCCTGTATGAGTTATGAGTTGTTGGTTTCGCTACCTCCAAAAAGTTCAAATTTAATTTCCTATAACTATTTATTACCATTTCTTTGTGTAAAATCGTCATTAGAGGACTTCTATCTTGATTCTGATGTTTGTATTTGCTACTGTTATCTGTAGGGGACTTGGTTTGCACTTGCGCTGCAAACTAATGTTTCGGTAGGTTTTTGGAGTATCCTGATCGGGGGAGGTGAAAGGAAGCGATAGTAAGAGTAGTCATTGGGAGATGGGTATAGAGTTTTTTAAGCTTTTGTAAACTCGATTGGATGTCGAGAATTGGGAACGATCCGTAAAATTATGAACAATAAAATGTAAATGAATGATGTTAATCGGAAAATGAATTTGGTGAATCGGAGATTATGTTGTTTCCTGTGTAACTATAAATGCTAAACTCCTGAAATGAGGTTAGAGAAATGGATCATTGCAGCCAAATCTCTCAATTTTAGTATTCCGATATCGGAAACAAATTAAGTAGAACATTTTCAATGTAATAAGCAGATTGAAAAGTAAAACAGCATTCAGAGAACAGGAAATAAAAACAAAAATTGATGAATGGATACTCTAGTCCTTCGGTTAACAGCTTACAAGGCAATTATCCAAAAAATTAATACAAATAAAATTATCTCAAGTGCCATCACAAGAGGGTCTGAGATAACCGATAAATTCACGAACAAAGGGAATGAGTTTATCTCAAGTGATAATTATTAGGACTATTTCACAAACAAAATAAAGATTGAAATAAATTCCCGTAAACTTGGCTTTCAATATTGTAATACTTGTTCATTTATATTATCAGTACTTAATGTTATCAAGCAATCTTGCGACAGACGAATGTCCATTGTCAGTAATGCCAGTAGAGAAGACCCAAATACGGGTTTGGGACTAATTCGTGAGTAGAATAAGAAAAAAAAAGTAATATGTGTTTAAAATTCTCGCACGGATTATTAACAGCTGTATAAAATGTTATATTTACTTATGAACCCCCCCCAAAAAACCCTAAAATAATTTTACTTCGTTTTGAAAAAGATAACGTGGAGGATTTAGGTTGGAAATATTTTATTATTTAATATGTCATAGTAACAAGTTAACAGATATAAGAAATGTTTGTTCTTTTTGGAAAGTTTATACTTGTAAATATTTTAGCAGTTTTATAACAAATATTTAATGTTTTTATAACTAAGATAGTAACTAAATGAAAAGGGGCATGCAGAAAGACACGATTTTTCTTATTATGTGTGAAATGTTTCAGAATGTTCCATTCAGAACATGATGCTTTTAAAATACAATAAAGGCCGTGCCTTAACAAGTAGCCAAGGTTGTCGTCTAAAGCCGAAGCTCATTAGGCAGCTTCTGATGGTTGGCTTGCCAGTTTCTTTGTTAAAGATATGCTTTTATTGTCAGAAAAATAGGAGTACCGACTTCCCTGGTAAGCTGGGATTAGGCAATGATGACGCCATGGTGAAAGAGATGTGCAAAATCAACATCTATCACCCACACGTTCAGCATTATTAGCTATCAGAATTAAACAAAACGTCAGATAGTTTCAATATATCCCAGTGGCAAAGTAGGAAAACTAGAGACGGCTAATTGAGGGGCAGATAGGTAGGGCAGCTGAATTAGGGGAAAAAGAAGAAGAAAAAAAAAACCATATAACAGCTAAAGAACTTATATAGAATTCAATCATGCGGTGGAATACTTGAGATAAAAAGTCGATTTAGTTTTCTAGAAATTGTTTCGCTAAGGATAGCGCTTAGCTTCATCAAAGAAGTATATGGCAACCCTGCGCGAGACAGCATTTACACCTTTAACTTTCTGATATTCATGTCCTGTTTATATATTGAAATTAAATGTGTCTTATTCTCATCTTCAAGTGTTTGCTTATGCCATTGGAGTGTTTGGTTTTTTAACCGTTTCACGGCAGCTGGCGTGTCGGCAGTCAGAGCGGTAACTCCCGGTGATGGGGATGTAATATCGGCGCAACTGATTCAAGTGCTCGCAATTGAAACTTCAATTACAATTAAAAGTTCATCTTTTCTCGCCTGAGTTCTTTCCAAATATTTTATTTTTCACCTTCCGCTATAAATAAAAGTCACATGTGGGTTATAATCGCCGCTTATTACCCACTATTTAAGCAATGTCCTGAATAAAATTCAATGACCCATTGACTGTAGGCGCGATAGCAGTTTTGCTGTATTGATGTAAAATTTTAATTAAATTTTCACATTGCATTCTGAAACTAATAGACAATATACTCCTATTGTTTTCTGTTTATTGCCGAACAAAAATCGAGAGATCCATATAATTTTGTTTCTTAATAGTGTCACGCACGGTTTATCTCTCGACCCCAAAACTGTGATATTAGATTTGGAGGACATCATAAACTAAGTCTTAGCGAGCGTATAACCATAGCTGTAAGTAAAAATCTTAAATTTATATCTATATTAGTATAAGAATATCCAACAATTGGGATTTAGTTCTATTCATATTGCTAAAGAAACAGAAATTGCCAAATTCTTAATGTATTTTATTTGATTTGTCGTTTTTGCCAGTAAAACCTGATCATTTTGTCACCGATTTCATGCCCATTGAACCCCAATGTGGAAAAGGGCTCGCAATTATCAATTGGGATAATTACATTTATCTGAGGATAGTTTGTTTCCCAAAGTTTGCGGTCTCTTGTTTCCGACTATGCGACTTAAAAGAGACCACTAAAGTGTGAATCGTTCCATTAATAGCGAATTCGCATATTCATTCTAGTGTTTATGTCTTTGCAGGTTCTTAAACGAACTACAAATTGATAACCTGTATTAAAATAACTTCTAAAATGCGGCCCTTAATGGATGGTCATCTCATCTAATAAAGAAATACAACGTGATAAAAAACGCAGTTAAAAAAAGAGAGGAAATCCTAATTTTTTATGTGTAAAAGTAATTTATTTCTGTAAGCAAAGATCCTGTGAATCGTTATTAAACACTTTTTTCCTGGCTATAGAATGAAACAAACTTTTTAACCACACCAGTGATAAAATAAAATTCGATGCTACTGTTGACAAATAATTCTTATTTGTACAAACTGTTTTATTACTATTAAAATATTGTTTTTATTAATATCAATCACTTAATGTCCTGAGTTTGATAAAGTTGTAAAGGAACATTTTATGCAAATAACATTTTTTGAAAGATTATATTGCAGTGTTGCAATTGACTATCGATATTTCTCGGAGAATCCATGGCTATTTCATAGGAGTTTATCATAAGTGTTTGCCCCGTAGCTATTAGGTAAGGATAGGTTACAAATCTCCATCAGGGTATCACAAGGTTGACAACAAGCCTTATTATGCTGCGATCTTCCTTCATGTTTTGCCTACATCAATCGCTCTATTTTTTTCTTTAGCATTAAGTATTTTTCATTTCGTTTATTTTTCCCCCATTTATTTACATTTTAAAGCGTAGGATATACAAAAGATAGAAACTTTTGCAGGGTCTCGGCAGTTAAATGTGGAATCCCAGTTGACATTTATAATTGTGGCATAAGGGTTTGTATTCACTAATTATCCGCAGATTTTGTTTAGAGTAGTTTTAGTATAATTTGTAATATTATTTTCTTTAAGAAGGTTATTAAATTAAGCACCACATGATCCACATTTTTGTAGACTCCAGGCTTAAAATCCAAATTTATTTCTGCTTTGAAAAATGTGCTCAAAGCATAATTTAGAGATTTTTTTGGTGCAAAAATGATAGCGTAAGTGACTATCTAAGTAGTTTGTGGTATCTGAATATTAATATATCTCACAAGAACATGATTATGGTCGAAAAAAGAATTCTAATCATAAAAATACTTGGAGATTGACAGACAGCAGTAAAACCATTTTTATATTATATTAAATTTGCATATTTCTTTTTATATAGTTAAATAATATCTATCATTAAGATAAGTGAAGTTTTACACAGCGGACCAGCCAAGAGTTTATGTAGTTTCACAGTGGAATGAGGAGCGCACTAACTTGAATATATCGACAGCCTCCCTTATTGATTTCCTTCTCTCTGGTAGAGTAGTATGAGTGTATTTTAATTTAATATTTTTATAATTAATAATTGAGCAATAATCAATTGATAGCTTCTCTATTTATCCTTCAAATAAATGATTGAAGTAAAGTCCATTTTGTTTCAAGCACATGTGACATTCGTTACAGCTTAGCGTTCGTTATTTAATTGCACTCCTGACCTCTGCTGGTGACTCTTGTCACTAAATATGTAGTTTCCAAATGTGTATACTGTAAAGTTTCTCTTTACAGGGCGCATTTTTTGTTTTTTATTATTATTTTTTGTTTATCACGTAACCTGTTCTTCTATTATGGCACCGTTTTGAGTCTTGATCACATCTCTAAGAGAGAGTGAGCGAGGTTACTGGACCCCTAGCATTTACTTGAACGTAGAACGACCAGTAGTTTTGCCTTGGGATCTCTTTTTTTCAAGGTATGAACTTCTTTAACGTGCGTTAATTGTACAACACAAGACCCACTATTTAAAGTCCTGCTGAAGTACTCTTCAGATTTATATAAAAACGTGTTTTGCATCAATTTTTTAAATAAATCGCCTACTTAGACTTTAACAACAGTGTTTTGTTTTCATTTATAATAGCAGGAAAACTAATAAAATTATAATTTTCTAAAGGAATGCAATTATAATCAACAAAAGAACCAAGAAAGAAAGCATAAGCCTGGAGCATTCTATTACTTCTCGCTTTGCACTCTGCAATATTATTGCAGATTCCATTAAGGTTTATGAAACTTAAGCATATGCACTTCTTCATTGCACAGTTAGTTTCTCAGTGTATTTAACAGTAATTAAATTGTACAGGCACAAAAGCGAACAGATGACCTTTTTAAAAACAGTTTTTGTCTAGTTTATATATTTCTCCAATATCAAAAGTGATTTTACTTGCACATATGTTACGGTGCTAAATCTCACAAATTAGTTTTCTTGTGTCCCAAGAGACTGTTGAAAATTTAAGTAGAATAAAGAAAAAATGTATTTCCTTTTGTAATATTTCATTTATATTTAAAATTTCAACAAAATGCCACAAAATAAAAATGGGAATGCCTTTTAACCTAAAACTACAATCAAATAAAAGTTATACACATAGTTTGTCTCTATTATGTTTTTGAGACACAAATCTGTAATTTTCCCCGAAAAATTTTAAACTTCACCGCAAGGAGAAATTTATTAAAGGATGCTCTGTAATTCACATGATCTCAAGAAATATTTTTTGGAATCATCTGAAACAGTGTGGATTATTATTTTTATTACATGCCATCAATGTATGGCAAAATAAAAATGAAGTGCGTAGGGCTACATAAATACTCGTGTAACATGTCTTTAAAGTGAAAGCCTGACAAAATAGCTTTGCTTAACGAATCTGAAAGAAACGAACTAGAAAAGTAACAAAATATTTTTGTGCCATTTTTAACACATTTCACAGACTGTTTCTCTTAATTGCATGACCCATTTTTTTTTATAATTGCGTAAGAGGAACAATGACCCCTCATCGTGCTCTCTGCATCAGTGTAAATTTCCTTTCAAAAACAACTTTTTCAAAATATATTTTAAATTATTAATGATATAGTAGATATTGGCTTTAATATGAGATATACTCTTTCCAAAAACAACGCCTTTCACAATGAAAATGAAAAACAACTGACCAGAAAAACGAGTTCATATATGAAAATCTTAAAAAGGAGAAATGAAAATATATTAATAATGCCACATAAAAACAATAACCGCCAGGAAGCATTAGGCTGATAGGTATTGAATGAAATGTATGATCAATCAAATTTGGAGGCCCTTGAGATCAATGAAGAATTTTGGCAGCATTTAAGGGACTGAGAGTAACCAAATTGAAAAGGGTTAATGAAAGTTTCACTGATTAGACTTGTGAAAGGTTTGATGGTACACCCTGTGAAGTCTTCACCTTCCAATATTTATCGCTATCTTTCTCTCCTCTCGTGGTCCTGCTCTCGATGAAGGGCCACTGCTCATCTCGTCCGAAGCGTCCGCTGTACGAGGAGGACAACCATATTGATTCCATCATCCTCCCTTCCTGAGTCCTCGCCCCTCCACCTCTCTCCCCCGCCTCACTCCTCGTCCTTCTGTCGACCGGAAAACTGAAGGATCAATAACCTAGAGGAGAACCCTGTAATGCTCCCATGGGGGTTCCGAGTTTGAGGCCAGAACTCGTCATGTTGCAGTTAAAGGAAACTTGCTTATTTTTCTTGGGGAGTGTGAATCACTCAGTCTGTGATGCAATTTAGAGCAAATTAGCGCCTGTGGCTGAAAAATTGGACTATTTTTGAAATTTGAAAGATTTGAACTTATAAAAATTAAATCTTCCTTTTTTAATAGCTCAGCTGCAAGTAAAATGCAGACATTTTTATACCTGGAAAAATTAAAGCTATTTATTTTGTTTAATTTGTTCCACAGAAGTGAATTAACAGAACATATTTAACAGACATTATAATGTTTTTAAACAATTCTGGTTTCCCTTATGAAATCAAGATTTTTTGGCAGAAAAAGGTCGTCTTTTGGACTCACTTTATGACAGTAAGAGGCTTTATAGCTTATAATCCCTCGGTACCAAAATATAATATAAAAATGTATACAATGAATGGGGTTATCCATGCATGACGCTAAGTGGTATAGCGTGTGTCAGACATCGACTATGCATATATGTAGGTTATTAGCAGTACTCTGAATTTTAGGTCTGAAAAATATTTTTTTTTGGGCTATAAATACTTAAAATTCATGACAAAATCTCAAAGTGTTTAATTAAGTTATGCCTCGTCAACTGAAGAATTCGAAACTCATTTTCAAGTTATCCATCTAAAATTACTAATCGCAGAACGTAGTTTACTCACAATATACCATCCTAGCTGGCTTGTAGCTTGGGGTTGCCTATGTTCTGGGGTCGCCCAAAAGAAAGATATTTGTGAAAACTACCAACTTTCAAAACACTAAAAATGAACTGCACCTGTGATCTCAGCCCAATTTCAGAGTTCAAACGCTGTTGGTGACATATGAAGCGGTTTTTATATGCAGATGTTGTCGTTGGATGTACCCCAGGATCCCAAATCATACTCCGGGTTGTTCAGCGAAGTCGTCTTTCGTGTCTTATTAGTCACCTTGCTTTTAGATAATTTAACGCTTGAACGCATTGATATGTTTAATCACACTACACTTAGTTATCGGCCACCTGGCTCGTTACCCCTATATCTTTGATGTCCCGTGCTACATATACTGCTTGAAATTACTGCATCTGTGTGCCTCTCGCCTACTGCCTCTGGTAAATCGATGTCGATTATCAAAAAGCGAACGGGCTTTTGCAAAGTTGTTTCTCCTTAAATACGAAATTTAAAACGTCGCCACGTGATTACAAAAGCTCTTAGGGTCCATGGCCGAGGTCATTAAGGTGTGGACACTGAGAGGGAGGTCTGGGGTTCTATTTTCACCAGCCTCCATCACTGAGGGTTTTTCCAGGTTTTCCTCGGTCCTCATAAATGACAAATGCCGGGAATGTACCCTAAACTTAGGCCTGGAACGCTTCCCTAAAAAAAAAAAAATCCTTTCCCAGTTTATCATTTCATCTTATATATCATCAGTATCCACGGCCTGTGATGCCTCAGTGGTAAAAATGGGATTTATACACTATTAAAAACAAAAGTACTATTCAAAACACTAGATGAGCGGTTTAAATTATTATACTTATTACCATATTTAGAAATGAAAAAATCTAATGCTAAAATTGTTTTCTAAAAGCAAATTATAAAGTAAATGCATAGATAATTAATTAAATAATATAAACAATTTCCGCTTTCACCGTAATATAAGAACAACAAGGTTTTAGGCTTGAAAGGCAAACAATTGAAGTTTTCTGCTTAAAACACACCATAAAAATATAATAGAAATTACCCAAGAAATTGCTCATCCAGCATTCATGAAAAAGCTTTCGATTCAGTATCCAGGCAAATATTGTGGCAAATGTTAAGGGGCTTCAGAAAGTCTATCTTACCATGTTAAATTAGCAGCTAAGTTTATGTTCCTACTTTTGCAACAATGAAATTTGGACATATTTTATGTGTGTATTGTAGCATAATTAATGAAGTCGAAGCACTGGAACAAGAAATTTTACTTGAAGTCGATTTTTGACAAAAATGTAAAACTTTCCATAATTTCTAGGTTATAAATTAAGTTGTAATACTTTTGCAGCAGTAGCTTTATTTTTATGTCTAAAAATAACACTAAACTTTTTAGGGCAACTGATGCAGTAATTTTTATCTACAGGTACATATATGTAGGAAAATGTAGTATTAAGAAAATTGTTATTAAAGAAAAAATTTGTTAAAAATTCACGTATAGCTCCAACTCGGAAGCTAATGCATGCTGCGTCATAGCCTCAATTTGTGTACACTGTTTACTTCACGATATACAAGAATAAAACCAAATTTCCTCTAGGGAAATGGAAAAAACGGAACCTTCTAGCACAAAATAATTTTGAAAAAATTGACATCAAAAGCATACGTTTAGTCTATGCAGATGTATTTGTGAATATTAAAAAACAATACTTCTAAGTTACATAGCACAATAAAAAATATACCATTTAGTTCGGGAAAGGAGAAAATTTATTTAATTTTTTTTAAATGTCAAAAAATTGAATTTTTGCCTTTCAACACTACTTAAAAAGCCCAAACATTTAAATCAAGTAATTACTATAATAATAAAAATAAATATAAAATATCTACGAAGAACGTAAGAAATCAAGGAATACGACAAGAATGCAGTTTATTATCAGCCCTTTTCAATATATATATGTAGGTAGGTAGCACTTCCAGGAATCATCCTAATTAATAAGTTTAATAATACTCCAATTAATAAGTTTTATCAAAATATGTTGTTATAAATGGAGTAATTATCCAAGATAAAGAAATTCATTTTCATAGTCAGTGTTTAAATTGCTTAAGTTAAGTAAGCAATATAATTTTAAACGTTCGATGCAAAAATAAAAAATATAGCTTTTAGAGCATGACATGTTATTAAAGTAATAGACAATGCATAATTAGAACATATATCATATTTTGAATATTTAAATTGTAGTTTAAATTTAAGTAGACCATATGAATTTCAAGCAATAAGTGGTAATATAAATAGGACTTTAAAATAATATAATCATAAAAAAAATACCCTGTCAGGATTTTATAAACTTTTGGATTTTCATTATGGGAGGGTAACATGAACTCACCGAAAAAATGAATAAGGGACATCAGACATGAAATATTGGCGAGCGCTGACCAGAAGAGATGGGCTTAGAAGCCAAGAGCTCAAAAGAGTTAAACATCGTCTGCACAAAAAGCTCAGAAATATAAGACAAATTGGATGTTCTACATAAATAGAACACGAGACGACTGTCAACTTAACTCCCAAACCTAAGATCGCCGGTTCGAACCCGGCCAGGACCGATGGATTTTTTCGGGGCGTAAAAATCCTAAGTATGGCTTCCTTCGGAAGGGAAGTAAAGCCGTGGGTCCCGTGTCGTACATTTACGGCACGAAAAAGAACCTCAGGCCTGAAAGAGAGGCCTCTGAGCAAAATTTGTCGGCCGTTTCACGCCCTGAGTTGAATGGGACGTTGATGACCTGAGCTGTTAAAGAGCGTCCATAAATAAATCATTCAAAAAAAAATTGGTCAACTTAACCTTTAATTATAGATAATCAGGAATTCGAAATGCTGTAAGATGGAGAAAGCTTTTGACACGATAGTGCTGGAACAACCAATAGCTTATGCCGCAAAGGATGATGATGGTTGTACTCAGGAACTACACAGGAGATGATTTACAATAGTCGATTTTTAACCTTATTTTAGGCAACAGGATTCATTGTACATGGAATCTCTGAATATTCTTCCCAGCAACATCAATGTACCGTTTCCTGGTAACTTCCTTAAAGCATAGCGAAACCATTGTTTGGGAATAACACGCCACCAACCTTGTACAACTACCTGAATTTTCTCGTAGCTGCCGACACTTTTTACCTTGCAGTGATCCTTCATATTGTCAAATAAGACTTAATCAAGCGGAGCGAGATCCGGTCAATATTGTGGGTGCGACACAACAATGAACCAATGCCAACTTTACAGTCGTGGTGTTGATGTGCGACCATGCAGTCATGTTGAAAAGAATACCTCTCTCGATCACTTTCCCTTTCGCGTTTGTTAAATTCTGCGTCAAAGCCATGTAAGGATGTTGTAGTACACCTTGCTGTTGATAATCGTTCCTTGAGGAAGCGAGTCCATTAGCTGGATATCTGAAGTGGCCCCCAAATGGAGATTATCAGTTTACCTGCAGCAGATCGAGTAGCAGTAAATGTCATGTGTCCATGTTTCCATTTCAAGAATGGGACTTTTTTCTCTGGTATGTAACACCATGACTTGCCATCTGTCATAAACTTCTCCCAAAAAATTCATATCATCATTGACCATTTCCAGTAGTCGACTACAAACTTCGACTCTTTTGTCACTCTGTGCTTCTGTCGAGTCCTTTCAAATCGTGCACAGCCGAGGCCTGTCAGACAGTTTAGTTCATTAAAGGTTATGAACCTATCAGCCATAATCAATTCAGACACAACCTGAACGTTTTTGGGAGACAGCGATGTTGGCGAATGACCAGTACTCGTATTCTTGGGTGGATCCCTGACGCTGAAGAACCTATTGACCCAGTTGTAGACGGTCTTCTGTGCAGCAGCTTCTTGACCACATACCGTACATAAGCGTCTGTGAATTTCTGCAGTTTTTGCGCCTTCCTTTTACAAAAGCCATGCATTCCATCTTTGTCCATGATAATCGACTTCCATCTTGACACCTTTCTACATTTGTCAACAAACGAACACTGTCATTTCTCAACACACTACAATCGCCATCTAGCGTATGCATAGCGTTTAAGTATTTGTCCATTGCCCTGCAAATATACATGCCCATAGATTGTGCGGTATTCATTGCAAATAATTTCGGAATGCTGCTAGCAGAAGTTTTGCTTCAGTTAACTCCCCGGTGTAAGAACTTTGGAGTTTTTTATTATTATTATTATTATTATTATTATTATTATTATTATTATTATTATTATTATTATTATTATTATGTACAAATCAAGGAGTGCTTTGCTCACCTTGCGACATAGTTTAAATATTATATTGAGAAATATGTGTATGTACCATACATGCATGGAATCTCGTAGATGAGAAGGTTCTATACCGTATTTTGGACGAAGGGGGTATCATATGGCATTACAGTTAATTATATTTGCCACCAAATATGATAACACAGTCAATGCCTTTCAAACTCATCTCCTAAACTCAAGATCGCGGGCTTAATCCCGGCCAGGATCGATTGATGTTTTTCGGGCTTAAAAAATTGTAAATGTGGCCTCCTTCGAAACGGAAGTATAGCCTTGGATCCCGTGTAGTAGATCGCACGTAAAATAACCTCACGGTTGAAAGAAGAGGCTCTGAGCAAAACTCATCGGTCGTTTCACGCCCTGAATGGGGCGCTGACGTCCTGAGATTTTTTTAAATAGTGTGCATTGCCCGTTTCAACTACTGAGGCTGATGATACATGAGATTAAATGATAAACTGGGGAAGTTATTTTTTTTTAAAGGAAGGAAGCGTTTCAGACCTAAATTGAGGCTATTCCCGGCATTTGCCTTTTATTAGGACTGAGGAAAACCTGGTTAAAACCTCATTCATGGAGAACGATCCTGATTGGACGCCCTCGGCCACCCGTGGCGGTTTATGATGACCTGAGATGTTAAAGAGCGTCCGTATATAAACCTAATGACAATATCAAACACGTTTTATATTTTGTAAATTCAGTTGAATGCTGGTAACTTGGTTTATTTTCCTACCTGCCACGTTTACTAGAAAGTATCACATACTACCGATTTCAAAGGTATGTGCACAGTAATAGAATTACTTTCTGATTTGGAAACAGATTTAAAGATTTCAAATATGCAAAAACAATATTCCTTTATTGAATTCTCCATTGATATTGAGAGTGCAAGATCTGACATGCAACTGGAATTATAATCTCCTACCTTTATCCGTTGTGGAAAACAAACACGACGAAGTTGTACTTCCGCTGTTTTTTTAATTCTCGTTCAGCAGGTGAAATCACGCAATTTTCTGGCAATATTTTTGACTGGACAAATTTTTTCTACTAATGAAGCCTTGTAGAACTGCCCAAAGATTAAACTGACGAAAGAAAATCTACCTAAACTATTGAGACATTAAATATTGTTTCACAATTATATTATGACATTATGTATAAACGTTAGACTTAATATGCATGGCGTCACAGATTAGCCGTAAAATTTTCAATTTATACACTGGTGTGTGCTTTTAAGGCCAGCATGTCATATTGGTTGCATATTGTAGGAGTTTTAGGATAGACAAAATTAGACCTTATGTAAGTACATTGTTTTCTTTTAATTTCTCTGTAATATTTTACTGCTAAATAAACTAGATAACTAATATTCAATCGATGAGCAGTTATTGATTAATAATTAAGTAATAACTCTTGTATACATGTATTGAATATTAATTGTTTCAGCTGTTAGTGATTAAGCTGAATTTAGTATCATTTCCACGAGGGCAAAGTTTTTATGCACTGACCATTAGTGAAACAATAAGAATAACTTTCAGAGAAAAAATATACAAAGTATCTATAACACATTCTAAGAAGTCAGATATTATCTTTTGCTTTAGCCAACCCTTACCACTCAAAGGGGTTGGAAATTTATTGAAAACAAAAGACATTTTATAAGTTCGGTTATTTTTAAACTGCCTTTTAAATTATATGACTTTACTGTCTATATCTCTTCACCCAACACATTTCTACTCAACCTCATTCAGCGTGTCAGTTCTCAGAATCGGGAACTCCCTTCCTCCTGCAGTCAGAAATTGTCGGTCAATAAAGCAATTTAAACGTAGATTAAATTGTCATCTCAATTCTAGGAATGACAAGGCAGCGAACAGTTTCTCTGCCTGGAACAGAATTGCAGGTTTTTTTTCCGAAACATTTTTTACTTCTTCGCTAGAATTCTTTTTATATATGTACCATACATAAAAACCCATTCTTAAAACTATATGTAATGTAACTAACGAAGAACAATTAGTACATAACTGACACCAATCGAAGGAACATCACTCGCTGACTAATTTTCCTCAAATTAACTACAAGTTGCTACCTTCACGTGTATTATAAAATCTTGACGATTGGCTGCCTGCAGTATGTAGCCACGATCCGCCGGTCCATAGCTCAAATAACCTCTCTATATTATGAAAATGTTATTTTTTTTTTTTCGAAACCCTTTTTGAACTTAAAAGAACATTTTAAAATATGCGCAACTCAGTGACCGAGGATTTGGACATTTATTTTATAGCAAGGTTACATGTTATATATTCGTGCTTACATAAAAAATCTATTTTGATCCTAGGATATTGACTGGACCCAATTTCCGACAAACTATCGTCTTATGGTGCAACGTATTGGTGTATTATATAAGGACAATTTATGTCGTCCATTGTTTATAATTATATAAACTCTGACGTGCTTTTAACTCGCCACGGTATCTGTAAATTAAGTTGTGCATTTCCTTCTCAGTTTTACCTTTTACGCAAACGAAATGAGGGAGAAAGTAACCGATATTCTCATTCTAGGGTACGCAGAGATCCTGTTTACTCCTCCACCCACCGGCTATGTCAATTACTGGAAAATTCTAACAATCCAATTAAATTTAACAGGGCTGCTCTCCCAGTGACGTGTGCATTACGGAAAAGCGACACTCCGAAAAGACGGTTCATTCCAAGCAGAGGGTTACACGCGACAGTAACACGAATAACGAATACCTTTGTAGTAGCTTTGCACTCAAAATATCCAATATCTCTGTTAACCAATGTCATCCTCTCTGAAGTCGTAAGTGAAGGACGTTTGCGTCATCGAAAATCTTTGTGTTGCATTTAGAATTCGATAAAAGTCTTTTGTTTGGATTTAACAGCGCAAATTCTTGCTCTTATATGCTCGAATGATGCGGAATTTATATGAATGAATAGCGATCCAGCGCTTGTCGCTTGTTTTCAAATTAATGGCGCAACAAATCTGTTTTTATCACATACAGAAATTTGTGTCAGTATTTATTTATAGAGTTACACAGCGTCTTCTCAAGGTTTTGCGCCGTTAGAATGTCACCGGCGCCTGGCGGCGAAATTGCATTAGGTGGATTCCAGAGTAAGTGTTTAAAAAATGTAGTAATTAAGATAATTAACTTAGAAAACAGGCTGAAAAAAATTAACTGTACAACCGATGACATTGGTAAAAAAAAAAATGTTTTCATTTACACTTTTTCGGGCTAGATTTTAAAACAAAATAACATAAAATGCAATAATGTACTTATATTTTTGAGAAATATTAAGTTTTAAGACATATAGCTAACACAAAATTGTTTTCATTTTAAGTTAAATATTAATGCACATATTGGGGGGGGGGGAAAAAGAGACTACGAGAGTAAGTTCATAAGTTTCCGGCCTCGCCGATTAGGATTATCGCCTCCACATAACCCTTATCTGATGTTATACCTTATCTGTTAAGTAAATAATTATGACTGTAACTTCCAATCCGCTGTGTTCAGTTGTTCAAATATAGTTACATAAAAAAAGCTATCTGTAGGACATTGTGACATGTTCAAAATGGAGTTTCGAACTGTTGTTAAGTTTCACAACAGAAGGATTTATTCCGAATGAAATTAAACAGCGATTGGACGGTGTATATGGGGAAGCATTGCCATCATATTCTACTGTAAAACATTGGGCCAACATTTTTCGAATGGGTCGAGAAAGCATTGAAGACGAAGAGCGTGCAGGTTGGCCCTTGGAGGTGCTCACTCCTGAAAACATCGCTCTTGTGGAAGGACAAATTATGGAGACTGGCGGATAAAATTTACAGAAATAGCAGCAAGATTGAGCCTTTCTAAAATAACAGTTCTTTGAATTATTCATGAAAATTTAAACATGAATAGGGTTAGTGCAAGATGGATGCCTAGGCTTCTTTCCTCAGTCCAAAAGCAGTAACGAGTCATCTGTTGTCAGACATTTTTGGCGTTCTGTCGTGGCGACGAGAGAGAAGTTCTGCAAACCATTGTTACAGGAGATGAAACTATGGTCCTCTACTATGATCCCTTGTCCAAAAGAGAATCAATGGGGTGAGGTAAACCTGGCGAAGTACCGCCTCTAAAGGCCAAGGTCATTCAGTCAACCAATAAGATCATGGCCACAAACTTTGGGACTGTGAAGGAATACTCTTCATTGACTTCAAAGCGAGGAACATCACAGTAAATAGGGAGTACTATGCTGGCCTACTACACAGAATACGTGCTTTCATCAAAGAGAAAAGGCGAGGAAAGCTGAATGGTGGTGTGCGCCTTCTTCACGACAACGCGCCTGTGCACGCAGCTCTTGCTGCAAAGGAAACTGTGAAGAAATGTGACTTCGAGGAGATCCACCATTCACCCTACAGTCCATATCTAGCTCCCAGTGACTATTTTCTCTTCTCAAAACTCAAGAAGGACCTGCGAGGAAGGAATTTTAAGTATGACGAAGAAGTGATAGACCCTTTTTATGCCCATTTTGTAGACAAGACTTGTGACTTTTTTGGGGGGGGGCAATAATTCAAAGTTGAGAGAAGTGTATTTAATAAGGGGTAACTTCATTGAAATATAATTTTTGCCTTTATCATACCTAGAAAATGGTTAGGCCGGAAACTTATGGACCTACCCACGTACCTGTGATTTCTGCTAACTAGCACACTTTCACTTGTCTATCAGCGAAAATAACAAAATGAACTTTTGATTTCCTGGGTCATGTAATGATTATGATAGTGCTTGAATTTTATTAGTTGCTCAAAGGTAAATTCCATTATCATTCCATTAAATAAGCACAAGTTAAACCTCTCCGACATCTGTAACATTCATTATTCTAATAGCAGAGAGAGATGACAATGTCTCTTGTATTTATCATGAAAATAAGAGCTGCATTATAAAATGTAAACAGGTTTTGCCAAAGTTTCCCCCCCCCCCCAAAATAAGGTGTTGATGAGCTTGTGAAAGCAGTGAAAAAAAGGAACTTGGAATACTTCCATTTTAGTTTTGATATAAACGTATTTAATTTCATGCTAAAGAAAGAATAACATAAAGAAAAGTGTTATTTTCTGAGGCTACTGAAAATGCTAATTGCTTTTATTTCTGGCTTCTTTGTCAATTTCAAGGAAGCTCTTTAATTGCCATCAACTACACAGTTTATCACAATAAAACATGGATACATTACACTATCGTGAAATATTTAAGACCAACTAATAGTATCTAAAGTTTTTGCAGATAATGTTAATGAATGCATTCTAAAACAGTGTTAGCTGAAGTGAGACAATAAATGTTAATTTAATCTTTACTCCCTTAACCTAACATAGCCATTCATTTATTTGTAATTAATAACTTGACATCAGAAAGAAGAGTTAAGTCAATTTTGTTTTGAAGCACTGTTATGGACTCTTTAACTGTCTACACTTTGCAAGAAAGTTTGATATATATTTAATTTTTCCTGGATGAAAACTGTTCATATATTCTGATTCCTTACCACATGGAATCTCCCAATCCAGCCTTAGTTTTGTCTCATTGAGCTACAGTTTTTCAAAAACCGGTATTATAGAAGATATCATTTTTTATTATTTGTTCAATGAGCAAATACATAAAATAAATATTCTGAGAGATTTAAACAAGATAATGAATACTGAATGAAACAGTAGGGTTACTAGTCTGCTTAGTAGGCCAGCATAGTACTCTCAATTTACTGTCGTGTTCCTCTCCCTGAAGCCAAAGAAGAATATTCCTTCACAGTCCCAAAAGATTGTGTCCATTATCTTCTTGGTCTTTAGAGGCGGTGCTTCGCCAGGTTTACGCCACTCTATTGATTCTCTTTCGGACGAGAGATCATAGTAAAGGATCATAGTTTCATCTTCTGTAACAATGGTTTGCAGAACTTCTCTCTCGTTGCCACGGCAGAAATACAAAATGCCTGACAACAGATGACTCGTTGCTGCTTTTGGACTGAGAAAAGAAATCTAGGTACCCATCTTGCACTAACCTTATTCATGTTTAAATATTGATGAATAATTCTAAGAACTGTTGTTTTAGAAAGACTCAACCTTGCTGCTATTTCTGCAACTTTGAGCCGCCGGTCTTTCTCTTTCCGCTAGAGCGACGTTTTCAGGAGTGAGCACCTCCAAGGGCCGACTTGCACCCTCTTTGTCTTTAATGCTTTCTCGACCCATTCGAAAAAGTTTGGCTCATTCTTTTACGGTAGAATATGAGGGGGATGCTTCCCCATATATACTGTCTAATCGCTGTTTAATTTCGTAAGGAGTAAGTTCTTCTTTTGTGAAGAACTTAACAACAGGTCGAAACTCTGTCACAATCTTCTGCACATACCCTTCTTTATACAACTATATCTGAATAACTGAACACAGTAGCGCTGTAATTATTTACTTAACAGATAAGGTATTACACCAGATAAGGCTTTTGTGAAGCCGATATTCCTTATTGGGAAGGCCGGAAACTTATGGACCTACTCTCGTATTTCAACTGAGGGAGCAGTTTAATTTTGAATAATAGATTACACATGAAAATGCTTTATGGAAGATCGGTCAAATGTTTGGAAATGTTTAAGAAGAATCCAACCGATATTTTGTGACTATGGACGAAACTTGGATTCATTACTGTACACTGGAAACGAAACAGTAGTGTAAATATGGTCCGCCTGGGGCGAACAGATTCCGAAAAAGACGAAATATGTTCTATGAACTGGAAAGTTGATGGATTCAGTTTTTGGGAAGCAAAAGACATTTTCTCGATTGACTACTTTGGGAAAGGAGAAAAACATTACTGAAGAATACTTTTGGGGAGACTGAAGACAGCGATCACAGAAAAACATCCGGGAATGGCCAAAAATAAAGTGTAACAATGTTCTGGTGCATTCAAGCCACAACGCTCATAAGAAATTAACTGAATTATCATTTGAAATGCTTCCCCAACCACTCTTTTCCATTGATCTCGCTCTCCTGATTACCACCTGTTCCCGAAGCTCACATTTTCATGACTGGACATAGATTTAAGTCAAATAAAGTGATCATACAGGAGGTAAAGGGGTATTTTGAGGACCTCGACGAAACACGTTTCAATGAGTGGATCAGGAGCCTGGAGAAACGGAAAAAGAATTTGAATTTCGAAGGGACTATGTCGAACTTGTTCTCTGTAATATCAAACCAAGTTACATATCAAACCACTGATAACTTCGGGAAAATGGGTGATGACAAATCGATTCGAAGCACTTTTGCCAATATAAAAGAATTTGCTTAGTTAAGTGCTGCTATTCCTGTACGTCTAGCAGCTAATATAACTGCAGGGCACCTTTTATGCACTTTATTTATGGGGAAGCTGGAGATCATGTATCCATAGCTGCTCAGCTATATCAGGAACGATATCCAGATTTATACCATCCTCATCATTTGACCTTCCTTCCAGTCTTATCCAGTGCTTAACTGGTCCCAGTGGGACCAGTTTATGAGATGAAACATGTGCAAAAATTGGCATATTACGAAATGGACAGAATAAAATAGTAAATAACATATATGAAACAAATATGTGAAATATGTGTTTTTGTGTTATATACAGGATGGCGCAAAGTAACTAAACACTTAGAGAATTTCAGTTAATATATGATTTCACCTCTTTATATATTACTTTCAAAACTTTTTCCCCTTTTTTACTGTATTCATGTTTATAGGTAGGTAATACTGTCAGGGGGAGAACAGGAAACAGGAAATGAATCGCAATTAAGAGTTGAAAATGTTAACGGACGAGGAGAGACTTTTTGCTGTGAAGATGGGTTACCATGTGGTTTAAGTGCTCTTCCGAGGAAATAGAAAACTTCATTCAGATCCACCATTATGTGCATTGTAATGCATAAATTTGAAATTGAAGGTTCTGTTTTTAATGTACCTCATAGTAGGCGACCTAGGGCAGCACACGGACTGATAAAAATGAACTCAATGTCTATCTGGCTGTCACGACTGGTCCAAGGAAGTCCACAAAACGATTAACGGCAATATTTCCATCAATATCACGTCGGTCAATCAAAGGATATTGCATCAGCAGAAGTTCAATATGCACGAAGATGTTCCAGACATTCTGCGAAATTATGCTCGATCAGTACCAACAAGACACCAATTTCTTTCAAAACCTTTAAGATATCAGGACATATAAACCGACATAAGTACACGGAAAAGCATCATGTTTTAGAGCAAGCGCGAAACCAACCCGGCGATAATGTGTGGGTTGGAATATTATAACGTGGCCGCACTTTATTGACTGAACCCTTGATGGTAATAACAAGTACTTTGCTCTACTTAAAGAGATCACACCAGGAATCATCAAGCAGGTGGACAACTTTGATCAACTCTACTTCCAGCATGATGCAACTCCTGCGCATTATGTTACAATTGTACGGACTTAAGCTGATAACGTTTTCAATAGAAGAGTGCTTAGACGTCATGCAACAATTGAATTTCTACCACTATTCCTTGGGTCTTACCTCAATGGGTTATGGTTAATAACGAAGTGCATGGAAGGAAACCACAAACTGTTGAAGAGCTGTCTGTTTACACTGAGGAAGCCTGCCACAATCTGATCAACAACATTTAGCTGTGTTTGCGTGTGTGTCAGTGTTCCAGGTAGATTTTAGCGGTGCATCAATGCAGAAGGGAACAGTTTGCACATAAAAAGAAATAAAATCCTTTGTTAATGAAAGTCAGTAAGTGTATAGTTACTTTAGCGCCACCCTGTATAATATATTATTCATGTCTATTCAAGGAAAATAAACAAATCAATTTTATACTCCAAATGCCCTCTGGACCCACTCTAGATGTCACATACCCTTGGTACTTGACGTTAAATGAGGAAATAAAAGTTCCAATATAAACAGCAAAATGACTAGCACCATTCTGGTACCAGATAAAGTTGTTTGGTATGTCTGTAGGTTCGAGATCTAGATGTAGAACTAACTGAAGGTGCTGTGACTAGGCCACTTTAAAATTCCTTTAACCTTAACGTTAGTCAAAATACAGGATTATATATATATTGGTCAGGTGGTGTAGTGGTAATAATACTTGCTTCGTAAACCCAAGATCGCGGATTCATCCCCGGCCAGGGTAGATGAACTTTTCGGGCGTAAAAATCCTAAGTATGGCTTCCTTCGGAAGGCCGTAGTGGATTTACGGCATGTAAAAGAATCTCAAGCCTGAAAGAAGAGGCCTCAGAGCAAAATTTGTCTGCCATTTCACGCCCTGAATTGAATGGGACGCTGATGACCTGGGATGTTAAAGAGCGTTCATAAATAAAACAAATCACTGAATGAAAAATAAATTATTAAAGCACAGTAATAGAAGTTTGGGTCATATATGTCACAGAGATAAAGTCCTCTCAGTTTTGAGATCGCCTTGGGTGGCCGAGGTCGTTAAGGCGCGGACTCGTAAGCAGGAGGCCTGAGGTTCGAATCCCACCACGTCCTTCCTAACTGGGATTTTCCAGGTTTTTCTTATTCCTCATAAATGGCAAATGCCGGAGAGGTACCTAAACTTAGGCCTGGAATGCTTCCTTCTTTAATAAAAATATCCTTTCCCAATTAATCATTTCATCTCATGTATCATCAGTGTCCACCGCCTGTGATGCCTCAGTAGTAAAAACGGGCGTTAAACACTACTCAAAAAAAAAAAAAACTCTCAGTGTTGACTCTTCGTCACAAGGATAACAAAACCTTCTAGTTTATATACGTTAGGTGATATTTTTTGTTGTTTATGGGATGTATAATGCTTTTATTTCTTATGAATTTTTTTTTTCATTCATAATTAAAAAACCATCACACAGCAATAGATATTGTAATAAAAGTTTTGAAAGGCACGTATTTTGCATCCGAGTGTGAGTAATTGCAATCCGAGGTAATGAGCCTTTCAACAAAACATTACGTACTATTTTTTTAATTACCATATCGTAATGTATCTTGTTTTTAATTTGTAAACTTAAAAATAAGGAGAACTAGAAATATTGAATAGACTAGTAGTTGTTCATATGTTTTTGTACTTACGCGTTAGTGTTTTGTTATTGTTGATTTTATTGAAACCTATGGTAGCTCGATGATATGAAGGTAAATTATAATTGTAATTCACGAAAGTGATAAAGATTTTGAAGTGGTTAAAGGGCGACTAGTACATATAAGGAATGATTTGTTGCCTGGGAAATGAGCGAGAACATGATTTATTCCACAGCTTGATGCAAAAAGAAAAATGTCAGGACAATTAGTGAGAACGTTATATTGGCGTATTTTTTGGAAAAATCAAAGGTAATATAATCTTCAACATTATGGACTATTTAAATAATTTAGTACATTTATTCTTTTAAATTGTGTTTTGAAAATTTGTGATATAACAAGACTGCTATTTTCAGTTGTAATTTATAAAATAGAAGTGAAAAGTAGTGGTGCAAAGTTACTTTGCAGCGCTAATCTTCAATTGTTTTATTCCAGTGTCGCTGGACTGTTACTTTCAGTTCTAAAATTAGATAGGCATTAAGTACATTTCCATGCGGTAGTATAAAAATATATTTTCAGTGACAGACATAGTTACATTCTTGTTCTACACATAGTTGACTAAGGTGCGTAATCAATTGAGCTAAGTAACATCTTTTGTGTACTCTTTGCGATACTGGATCCAATCATCAGCGCTTAGCGCTTATTTTCTCTTTAAGGTAAAAATGCATTGTAAATCTAGCAAATTGCAGCAGTATATTTTGCTCTGTATATTAAATGTATTAAGCTATCAATGTGAAAATTTTATGAGATATTAAAAATATTAAAAATAAAAATGCTCTGTAAATTTTAATTTTCTAATGCTCATAAAATCTTTTAAACAAAAATAAATCTTATTTCCGAATAACTTAAAATTTTGGCATAAATGTACATTTTTCTCAGAATTGGCTGGACCAATCTTGTTGAAATTTTGCTATGAAAATGTAAAGTGTGGTAACTAGAAGTATGTAAATATCATTATTAGGTAATAAAATCAATGCCAATAAAAATTAAAAATATTTCTATTATTTTTTAAATTTGAAAATTAATTTCTATTCCAGCAACTAGCATAGATATATTATTCTAGTTCTCAAAATAGCAGGCTGTCAGCAGTTTAAATAAAAAAAGTAATTCTAATTCCACCAATAGTTTATAAGAAAAATGTATGATCATGTCACAGTGTTTACAGTTTTTTTTAAACAAAATTTAATTTTGCTTTAAACATTAAAAAAAAAAAAAAAAAAAAAACTTTCATGTGCATTAGAGAATTGATTTTTACAGCGCATTTTTGGCTAAGTTTTCTTTGTACCTCTCAAACTTTTTATATTGGTAGTTTTTTAACTTTCTGAGATATAGTGCAAAATGTATATTGTTGCATTGTTTGCTAGATTTACCTTAAACACATTTGTTTAAAAAAAACATAATTTATTTGGTTTTCGCAATCTTTTAAAGGGTAAAAAAATATATATATATTGGACTCTCAGATCGAGAAATATATAGCATGAAGAATCGCTCTCATAACCTAACTCCCTTCTCTGAGGACATACAACGGCTCCGCAACAGCGGTATCTATGCCGTCAGTTTCACGGGGCATGACTAATTTAAATGTGTATAAGCTTGTGAGTTTTCCATTTGACCGTAGCTTATAAGGGAGTATAACTCGCTTTCTACTCCTAATTTTTCGTTTATAACTTTCACAAAAAAAAAATCTCTCAGCAAATTATTTTGTTTTCAGTACCTTACACATATGTAAAAATTAATAAATAATAAATTAACAAAGATGTATGAAGCAATAAGATATTGCATTCATAAATGTTGATAAAGTCAAGGTCGCACAACGGTTGCTATAGAGCCCTTCAGTTCCTTTTGAAGTGTTCAGTGTTTTATTAAAATTCCTCCATTTGATTTGAGCTGCAAGCATGCATTGCTTATTAAAAACCCTTCATTCCTCCATAGCTCACGACATGTTTCAACACAATATTGCATTTGTTCTCTTCTGTCCACTTCAACAGACGCTACCTATGGAGGCGTGTCCTTTACGGAACGTCAAACGGGTCGACAAATTATTAAATATAATGTATGGGATGTTTCAATTATTCCCGGCCCCTAACATTCCTTCATAACCTGCAAACATAATTGAGTGATAGTTGAAATATATGTCATCGTGTCTGAGAATCACGCTCTAGACACATATGCAGTACATACGACGGAAGGTCCATAAGTTACCGGCCTATCCATTTTTTAGGTATGATAAAGACAAAAACTATGGTTCACTTATTAATATAGTTACCCTTTATTGCAATATACTTCCCACATCTTTGAATTAAAATTTCAATCCCCCAAATAGTCAGAAGTCTTGTCTGTAAAATGGGCATAAGCAGCATCTATCACTTCCTCGTCACACTTAAATTTCCTTCCTCGAAGGCCCTTCTTCAGTTTTGAGAAGGGGAAATAATCACTCGAAGCTAGTAGATCTGGCCTGTAGAGTGGATTGTCGATATCCTTGCAGAACTTCTCTCTTGTTGCCACTGCAGAGCTCCAAAAATGCCCGACAACAGATGACTCGTTACTGCTTTTGGATTGAGGAAAGAAGTCTTGGCATCCCTTGTACTAACCTTATTCATACTTAAATGTTAATGAATATTTCGAAGGACTGTTGTTTTAGAAAGGCCCAACGTTACTGCTATTTCTGTAACTTTGAACCGCCAGTGTTCCATAATTTCTCCTTCCACAAAAGCGATGTTTTCAGGTTTGAGCCCCTCGAAGGGCTGACCTGCACGCTCTTCGTCTTCAATGCTTTCTCGACCCATTCGAAAAATGTTGGCCCACTGTTTTACGGTATAATATGATGATGACAATACTTCTCCATATACACCGTCCAATCGCTGTTTAATTTCATTTGGATTAAGTTCTTTTTGAAGAACTTAATAACAGCTCTGTACTCCATTATGAACATGTCACAATCTTCTACACATAGCTTTTTTTCTGCAAGTATATCCGAACACAGCGGGCCGGAAGTTACAATTGCAATTATTTACTTTACAGGTAAGGTATGACACCAGTAAGGATTTTGTGAAGGCGATAATCCTTATTGGCGAGGCCAGAAACTTATGGATCTAACCTCGTATCTGACACACGGAATCGCCAACACCATTGTGACTTTTTGTTGTTGATTTGGTTTATTTACGGACGCTCTTTAACATCTCAAGTCATTAGCGTCCCATTCAAATCAGGGTGTGAAACAGCCGACAAACTTTGCTCAGAAGCTTCTTCATTCAGGCTTGAGGTTCTTTTTCGTGCCGTAAATCTAGACATGCGACTCACGGCTTTACCTCCCTTCCGAAGGAAGTCATACTTAGGATATTTCCGCAAGAAAAAATCCATTGACCCTGGCCGGGAATGAACCCGTGATCTTGGGTTTAGGAGGCAAGTATGGTTACCACTACACCATCAGAACCGACCAGATGACCGAGAGGAGAGGAAGAAACAAAAGAAAGCAGCAGTAATACCAACAATGTTCCAAAGATTCATTGAAAACACCCAACTATGCTACTCGCCAACTGTATCAGTGTGCGGAAGAAATGCTTGTCACCTTTCGTTTAAATTAGAATTGATGGCCGCGAACCTGAAGGCATGGTACCGTGGTTTCGGAACCGTTGTTTGCTCTCAATGAAGGGCTTAGGCTGTGAGGTGTTATTCTTGATCTGAAGGGATTGCTTAAACCAAACAAACGATAATAACTTTGAAAAAAATGCATTAGGCATGAGTATTACCGTAGATTTTTCAGTACCTCTCAGAAGAGCTTCTTCATAGGTCGTGTTGTTGATTTGTTTTATTTATGTCTTTAACATCTCAGATCATCAGCGTCCCATTCAATTCATGGCGTGAAATGGCCCATCAATTTTGCTCAGAGTCCTCTTCTTTCAGACTTGACCACCTTTTACGTGCCGTAAATCTACGACATGGGACCCACCCTTCCGAAGGAAGCCATACTTAAGATTTTTACGCCCGAACGATCCTGGCCGAGATTGAACCCACGATCTTGCATGAGGTAGTGTGTGAATGGGCATCCCAAATGTTTGCTTCCGAGATCGAAGTATGTTGCAATTGTCTCTGGGTAGAAACGCAATTGACTTGCTCGTCTCTTGTCCAGCTATTGTGACTTTAGGTGATCACATATGTAGCCAATGTTAAATGCATGTAACGAACTCTTTATATCAAGCACGAAGTGGCTTTTTCATCCTTCGTCATCCGGTAGGAGTGTTCATGTTTTCAAGATTCGAGGACTTACGTCGACGCTCAATATCATTATTTTACTTTGTGCCTGCTGTTTCGGATGTAATGAATATTAAATAAGGGTTATAACATATATGAAAGCGCCGTTTATAGCATTCCAGTGCCTGTTAGGTCCAAGCTTTGGCTACCTAGCAACCAACATAAATCGAATACAAATTAAATATTGAAAAAAAACGTGAAAGCAGAATTTTGTCTCTCTCCACATTTTTGCTTTGTTTTGTTGTGCACGCAAAGCGAGGAGTGTTGTGATCAAAGAGTTAATGTGGCATTCTCTTTCTCTCTTGTATGAATTCTGTTTGATGCTCATCGCGGACAAGCCACTTCCTGCAATTTCCTGTCATGAAACTCGCCTTTTACTTTCACTTTACAGCAATTGACGCGTGGAGAAGAGTGGCGCGCATTGTGAAGACTGACAGAAGCGCTGCTTGGCGACGGGACTAGGAACTACAGTAATTATTGAAGTGCTCCTATGAAATAACTAATTTACCTCCAGCATGCGGAAGGGCGAGGAGGGTACAGGACGTGGGATGTGGTTACTAGAAGGGGGTGGGGGGAGTTTGCGATGTGATGGAAGCAAGACTGATGCGAACTTTTTATGGAAATAAACTTTGACACGAAATATGAGCTGCCAGCAATGATTCGGCTCCCTGTTGCTCTGACGCCGTGGATTCAGATAAAAGAGACATGGCTGATAACTCCGACATATTCCGGTTCTGGATGTACCCAAATGTCTTACGATATCAAGATATTTTAATTATAAACCTGATCTTTAACAACCCTTGTTTCATTGAGCCCATATCCGAACCTGTGAACTATCATAGCCAGAGCTGTAGCTGCAGAACCGATTGTACTTTTTCTACTTGCCTAACTTGTTGGTTTCGTTCAGTTTAATTTAAAATTATGTTAGACAAAACTTACTTTCTATTTCAATAAGCAATGCTCTTTATTATTAACAGTAGGCGCTTTGAACAACCAATGTTGTCGTGAGGACCTTCTCAGATCTGTGCAAGGGTCTTCATATCATTTTAGTGATAAACTAAAACCCGTCCGGACCGATTTTTAATATAAACCAATATAATAAATTACAAACTAACGCAAGAGGTAATATTCAAGTAATGCGAAGTGTATTTTTTTTTCAACTTCCGTTCGCTCTGCTACGTGACCAGACAAGCACAAGGAGATGGATCTGCGCACTGAGCTACTGCGCCAGTTCAATACATTAATCGGAGCTGAGCTACAGGTATGATTGATTCTCCCATCTAGTGGCAGTTGTGAAGGTCATTCGTTTTCTACAGACAGGATTGAATAGTGCAGCAGAAATTCATTGCAAAATGAGCTGTATTTATAGTGCAAACTGCATGAGTCTGGGTATTGTGCTTGAATAGTAAAGAAGGCCGAACTGATGTTCATAATGAACGCGGACAAGGACGCAGATCACGCTAGTGAAGATCTTGTTCAGCGAGTTGATCAAGTGGTTCGAAAGAGTGGTTCGGAGATCTACCATCAGTGAGTTTGTGAAATTTCCAGACATTTCAAGGTCAGCTATGCACGCGAATGTTAGGCTATCGAAAACTTAGTGCACTCTAAGTCCCCAAAAAGACCTAACTCCATTGAGCATAATTTGTCAATGATGACCTCAGATGTTAAAGAGCGTCCGTAAATAAAGGTAATAAACAACGCTTGCGGCAACCTTCTATGGAGAGGGTATTAGCAAGCTTGTCTGCCGATAAGGCAAATATTTTAATCTTCACGGTGAGTATATGGAAAAGTAACTGTAACTGCACTTGACTACTGGCAATAAAACTATTTTGTGATCCTCGTTTGTCTTTTTATTATGCCCCATTGGAGGTTGAAAAAAAAAATAGCCCTTGTACAAATGAAGTGTTCTCTTAGGAGAATAAGTCACCCTGGACATTCATACACGCATTGCACTTCTTAACCAAGCGCCTGATACATTCCGAAAAAAATTAAAATCGTGGTTTCTGCGTAAACCAATTCCGCACCGCAGCCTTGACTTGCGGAAGCATTTGCATGTCAGAAATGTCCGGAATAATTAAAAGTGCAAGTTGATAGTTCAGGAATGTTGCGCCAGCACCTCAGGAGGAAATCCTCTTCATCTTTCCCGTATCTGCACGGATATTGCAAGCACATATAATGAACATCACGTCTTGTCTTTGGAAATTGGTTTCAAACTCGGTACGAATTGCTGCTTTACGTGAATGTAGGCCCCGATTTCTGAACGAACGATGCAGTGATCATTTGGAGTCGAATACAACGCAAGATGTCACTGCTAGAATTCATGAGATTTAAGTTGTTCGGTGGTTGTTAGAAAGACGCAAGAATACTCACTCATCTCTCTCGTTCTTCACCTTAGTAGTTATTGGGGTGAGGATAGTCCCTTAACGAGTTTTAAAGTCCTTCAGTTTATTAACCTTCCAAAGGCAGCCCTTATAAAAAAGAAAAGAGCTTCACATGTGACCCTCAGGTTTCTTCCTATTGGTAGTTTTATAACCTTATTGGCATTCCAAGCTTTCGTAACAAAATATTAGATGTTTTCTCTTTTTACAATACTTACTTTGAAGTTTTGGCACACACATATATACATAATATCTATATTACTAATTAAAATTCCAAAATATGATGGTTGGTATTGCATAAATATACATTATAGTTATATTTCATTGGGAGTGAATCGGAGAAACTGTTAGGAAGTTTAAGAAGGGAAGTTTTTCTTTCTCCTGCGTTTACAAGTAATACCGTAGTAGCAATGCTAATGGTAGTAATAGTTAATCCAGAGCACCATTGCAATATAATTTTAACATGCGCACGGGCTCAATGGACCATAGTGCTATTGGAATATACTAGGTCTATTGGTTGATTGATTGATAGATATTAGATAGTTATAATAAAAGATTTTGAAAAATATATTAAGAAGAATATCTATAACAGAAATATCACATAAAAACTCAGTTTCTCCATTATTCTCCATCCCCTTTCCTGTTATTAACGTGTTTAGATCTGAGCTCTCTCACTTTCACTAGAAATTTATCTGTTCTCTCCTCATTCTTGCCTGACTGTAGAGTTCAGCATCTCCCTCAGTTCATTCCGGTAGCGAATCGTGGTAGATACTTTTTGTCTTTAAATGCGGCTAATACAAGTGTCATGATTCCCCATCCTGGCAGATGGGGCAGCCATGACCCTAGTCTAATGAGTTTGCCCACTGTTTTGATGTGCTGCTCCATTCCCCATTCTGGCGTTAGCCCCGATTATAGTTCTTTCGAAACCATTTCCCTGCATTGCGGAGTTACCTGCTGCCTATCCATACCCCTCAAGCGGTTCCTAACCTTCCACACGCACTCTTTCTATTCTCTGACCTGCTACACAAATGAAGCCCAGCCCTACGGTATTTTCTAATCCCTTTCTTAATTAGGATGTCCACTTCAAGTTCCCTCCTAACTTAGTTGTTCATGGTCGCAAAATGCCATAATTAAGTTTGGTTCCCATGAATGAATCTGTGTATCCGAGCATTCTTGAGGTAAGACCCCGTTCGAAGATGGATATCAAACGAATGCATTTCTGTGGTGCATTTGAAGAGCTTTGTCCTTCGGAAGCCGCCATTTATCGACGGTTTGCTGAACAAAAACGTGCATTCAAACAGTTTTAAAGGAATCGATCGCCACTATTTCTAGTGATTTTATATGTATTAAATGAATAAATAACTCATAAAGAAGGATTAAAATATTTCCACATTTATTCTTGGAGTGTAGAAGGATATTTTGATCAAGAAGGAGAGAGCTCTCATTTGTGAATGCAAGAAGCATAACTGAAAATCTAGCACTCAATATGTGACTTTTGTTTTATGTCTTATTTGTTTTCAGATGACTATGTGGGAATATAATAGGATTCACCCTAAGCCTGCAACATTATCATCCGCTAGATCTAGCAATAAGGGGCTTCGAGAAGTTCGTTTATCATCCAATCATATCGGTCGAAAGGTGGTAGCGGCTTGCGTTCCCAATGAAGCACTTTGTTGACACATTCGCTTATCTGACAGCCGCGTCCCCATCTCTCCCAGCTCACAAGGGAAGCTATTGTAGGATTTGGTTGAGTTGTGTTTCTGGGCTCAAATAAGGTTCATATTTCTTATCGTATTTCCATATAAGCAAGTATAACCCAACAGACATCTGCTGTTACTTTACCCACTCTGTGACGTATTGCTGATACTTTAATAATTTACAACCACGAGTTTGTTACAATGAAGTAGCTTAAGACAATCTATTTGTGAATTTGCGCTAGAATGTGTGCTGGAAAAAAATAAATAGCCCCAAATACGTGTGGTAGTGTGTGCTAGATTCAATTGAAGAAAAACTGTCAGAGTCTAAAACATTCAACACATGTTCGATGTCTTCATTGTTATCTGCATAGTATTCTGTCTCTTTTGAAATAATGATAGAGTAAAATAAATCTTAAACTATTATGTAACATGAGTACTTTTAAAGTTATAAAACATGTAAAACATTTAAAGTAAAATGTTGATATATTTAAAAATATGTGACTCTTCTCAAACATATAAAATGATGTGCCGTACCCATAAGCATGGACAGATATGGAGAATAAATACATAGGGTGATTCTTTAGTCCTTCCCTGATTTCGGGGGTCGATAGAACAGTAATCATAACAAACAAAGCGGAAATGCTTATATCAATGGTTAGAGTATCCTCCAAGTTTTGTACATATCGTTAAGGTGCTCCATATTTCTTCTGTTGATGACGCGGCAGACATCAATCCTGTATTCAAGCTCTTGTCACACACGTCCCAACATCTGACTGCATGCGTGATCTTCTCTCGCAGCTGTGCTAAATCATGTACCTAAGGCAGCACGAACACACGATCTTTGACATAATCCTATAGTAAAAAAATAACATGAGATTAGGTCAAGTGACCGTGGAGGCCACAGAAGAACAGAATCACGTTAAGCAGTACGTCCAATCCAACGACGAGGAATTTCAGCATCGAGGGAGGTATTCAAGGACGTCATTATTAAAAATGAGATGGAGTCATATCTTGCTGATAAGTGAAGTCCTGGCTATCTACATGTAATTTTGGCATTAGCCACTGTTGAAACACGTCGAGGTACACTGGACCGGTAGTTTCCTCCGCGAAGAAAAGTGGCCGTACACCCTTGGCGAAAACACAGCTTAAATTACACCGACCTGAGAAATTAGCGCCTGCAGTGATGTGTCCGGTATGGTTTAAATCGTTAAAATAAATTACACCTGCGGAATCTGTAGTCCTTCTTTCACGCGACGTGTCGATATTTAGGGTTCCTGACAAATGTTTCTCAACAGGCATTATTGACTGGCCTATTCGTTCTCCAGCTCACAAGCAACCAGCCTATACCATGCATGAATTATTTTGACTGCAGGTAGTTCTTGTTGATGTTTGTATGAAATCGTCGTTGTACCGTTACACGGACTCATATTTAGCAAATTGTTACAGGCAGAAAGTTTTATGTGCATCAGTAAATGCTATGACTGCCCTGCAGCGGCTAAATCTACGACTACGCCTTACTGCCTGTTACGAATTCAAACTTGATATAGGTGTTTTGACTATGTCTGTCATCGTTTCTGTTCTATCGACTCCCGAAATCAGGGAAGGACCGAAAGATTCATCCTGTATGCTTTAAACCATTCCAAATAGCTTTACTCATAAACGCATTAAAGTTTTAATTACAAGTAATAAAATATGTATTTACATATAAACCGTACACCATGGTTATAAAAAGTTTCACACTTTTTGTTCACCCTGTATATATAAATAAATGCCATATAAAGCAATACGTTTATAACTCTTCCTTTATTTCTCATCTGCTCTCTCAATTTCCTCTTGCTTGAGGAAATTCTGCTTCTATAGTTCACTTCCTTATTAAGAATTTTGGATTTTTTTAAATGTGTTTATTTACGAACGCTCTTTAACATCTCATGTCATCAGCGTCCCATTCAATTCAGGGCGTTAAACGGCCGATAAATTTTGCTCAGAGGCTTCTTCTTTCAGACTTGAGGTTCTTTTATGTGCCGTAAATGTACGACACAGGACCCACAGCTTTACTTCCCTTCCGAAGGAAGCCATACTTAAGATTTTTACACCCGAAAAAATTCATCGATCCTGGCCAGGTTTGAATCAGCGATCTTAGGTTTAGAAGGCAAGTATGTAAGAATTTTTGGAATACCCAGTGATACGGGATGTGAGTGAAGGCGACTCCGAATTAAATTAATCACTACTACAAGAAACTTCACCACCTACACCGTCCGTTTAAATTATATATTAATACTGACCACCTTTATTGGTCTATATCTACTCAAATCTTTTGCATTAATGCAAGAAATTGCTGACTTCTAATATGGCCATTTAAAAACACATTGAAGTCATAAATTATTTTTGACAATATACTATAGTGTTTTACATCTTTTGTGTTTTTCAATGACGAAGCATAGCTGGCTTAACAGTAAAAAATTATCTAGTATTTATGCATGAGAATCCATTATACAGAGTGGCACAAAAGTAACAACTCAATTACTGATTTTCAGTTAACACATGATTTCACTTCTTTGTATGCTACTTTCAAGACGTTTTCTATATCCATTTGCTATTAACTGTGCGTATGTTTCTACTGTCAGTGGAAAGAGCAGAAAACGGAAATGAATTATCAGTAACAGTTGAAAATGCTAACAACAAAAGAGGAAAGAATTTTTGCTGTAAAGATAGGTTACCACAAGGTTTAAACGCTGTACTGAGGGAATGGAGAGAACATTTTTAGTCAGATCTACCATCACGTAAGGCTATTTACAATGTAATTCACACATTTGAAATTGAAGGTTCTGTTTTGAATGTACATCGTAGTGAGCGATCTAGGGGAGCACGGACTGAGGAAAATGAACTCGATGTCTGTCTGACTGTCACGATTAGTCCAAGAAAATTCACAAGACAATTAGAGGCAGAATTTTCAGCAATGTTACGTCGGTCAATTCAAAGGATTTATCATAAGTAGAAGTTCAAAGTGTACATTCCACGTCTGACACTTGGTTTGTTGGAAGATGATCCAGACATTTTGTGAGATTATGCTCGATCACTATCGATATGACCCCAGTTTCTTTCAGAACACTATGTTATCGGATGAAGCCATCTTTAAGTTATCAGGACATGTTAACCGACTTAACTGTGTTTATTTATATACGGAAAACCATCATGTTGTTTTGGAGCAAGCGATAAATCAACCCGGCGTAAATGTATGGGGTGCAATATCGGCATGAAGTGATTAGGCCGCACTTTATTGACGAAAATCTCGATGGTAATGAAAAGTACTTTGCTCTACTTCAAGAGGTTACACCAGGAATCAGTCGGACAACTGATCAACTCTACTTCCAGCACGATGAGTCTCCTGCGCATTATGTTAGCTGTTCGGACGTATCTTGATAACGTTTTGAATAGAAGAGTGCTTGGACGTCGTGCAGCAATTGAATTCCCAACCCGATTCCCTAATCTTACTCCAAAAGATTTATTCCTTTGGGATATGGTTAAAGACGAAGAAAAACTGTTGAACTGACTGTTTCTATTGAGAATGCCTTCCAGAATATGGACAACAACATTCAGCAATGTTTGCGTGCGTGTCAAAGTGTTTTAGGTAGACTCTAACGATGCATTAATGCAGAAGGGAAACAGTATGAAGATAAAAAGGAATGAAAACTTTTGCTAACTGAAGTTTAGTAAGTGTGTAGTTAATTTTGCGCCACGCTGTATGTGATCTTAAGATCAGTGTGAGGTCTGTGCGATAAGTACAAAAATAATAATTGGGTCTTTATTTTTGTAAAGTAGTAATAGATAATCTTGTCTGATTAATTTGTGTGCCCTAGTGCCGATCAATGCTGCCTGTAGTGTGGGCTGGTGTGCTATGCAATGTCGTCACCACTAAGCCTACAATAGGAATCCAGGCCAAATGATGACACGGTACAAAGAATTAAAAATAATGGAAATTTAAGGAAAAACGTTACAGTGTATTGGTTTAAATTTCGTATGCACCGTAATTTGAGAAATCTAATTGCAAGATTAAGAAGGGTACTGTGACATGTTTGGTTTACTACTGAAATCTCCCGTCTGGTTTGTAATCCATTTCGGATAACGTTACTATTGGGAGGTGATATGATCTCAGTCTAAAAACATTGTACGGAAATAAGAAACGTGCTCTGTGTACGAGAGAGGCAACCCTTAGGTAAAAACCGATGCAGGAAACTCGAGAATTCTCTGCCTCTCTCTCAAGCCCGCTTCATGTTACTCTGAGTATTAAATGCATAACCAACTGCGTAAAATATCACCTGAGGTTCGGCGCTACCTACCGTGTCACAGGCAATGTGCTCGTTGTCTTTGACAGCGGGAGTGTTTAAATTCCGAGCTATGTTTTGTGATGCTAACTATTAAATATAAAAAATAATTTTCTGCTTTAACTGGAAGAATTAGAAAAGTAGATTATTCCTGCATTTAAAAATGTTGGAACGTTCATATTAATTAAATGGTAGTTTTACAGCAGTAGCTCATATTTTAAGAGAGAGATAATGCATGAATAGCTGGAACACTTAAGGCCAATTGTATGAAGAGTTAACCTGAATTTATAAAATTAACCATTAGTATACTTAACTTGGACATTTTGGTTGTATAAACATTAATCTAAGATCATTTCGTCTTAACTTCAAATTAAATCTATTTCACAACTTAAAGCACGAACTAGAGTTTAGTAATTGTTAAATAAAACATTTCTGAGTGAAGAAACAACAAATTCATTTATAATTCAAATGTAATCTCATTTATTTTCATTTCATGTAGGTAAACTTTCTTCACTGTTTCACTTTTCATATCCCCAAATAACAACATAGGTTGTAGGTTATGTTAGGTTAACCTTATAAACGATATATTTACAATATTTTTTATTTTCGACGTCATAAATTTCACCATGCTCCTTGTGTATTTCATTAGAGAAATAATCCGTTCCTAGAACTGAACGACAAACAATTCAAAATAAGATTTCGCTTAGCAAAAGATGTCGAAGTACTGGAACTGATGTTACGTCCCCGATTACAATCACAAACTAAGTGAAATAGTTTGTTATACTAACTTTAAGATTGTATGCGGCAGAGAGCTGGCAGAGAGCTTCCAAATAGTTGTTGGAGGTATATTCAATGCTTAGAAAGGAATGACCCATAAAATCACTAGAACAATTGCAGCTCTGAGACCTGAGTTCATTAAAATTCCAACCGAAGAGTGTGCTGTAAAGAAATTGATGCGAATGTTATAGACGTCTATCAACTTTCCTGGAGTTTTAGGTGTTATAGACTGCACACAAACCCATTAGATCACCTGGGAGTTCTTCAGAATAGAACTATTATACTCTTTGGCATTTTATCCCATGCATGTTCTTTATCCTTATTTAAGATCGAGTCTATTTTTTCCCCAATTATTCCCTGACATTTTAGTAGCAGATCAATAACAAAATTCTTCTCACGTTTGCCAAAATTACTCGCATTCGTTTTGACTTTTCCTTATCCATGTTTAAAGACATTAAGGGAAAAAATCCAGGAAGCAGAAAAACTGAATAATTATTTTTCTTCTTAGGTTGAACAGTTAAACATCAACTCGCTCCAAACAGGAATTTCCCTGTTATTTCGCGATGTTGCCATAGGTTTGACGATTATTGCAAACTCCAGGTTATATAGTCTGAGGTTATTTTTATACCACAGAAATGATGACTAACCTCTAGTTAATTTCTTAAATTGCAGTTAATAGTAATCTCCAGTTAGCAACTTTTATGCGATTGGCCCTTAAAGTAAATATCTGTTTTCTCACTTGGCGATGAGTGCGATGCTTTGTGACAGCGGTACTTTTAGGAAACACTCTTTCAATTTCAGGTAGCTCAATCGCCAATAGAAGTGTACTGTAATAACCACCCTCCTTTCCTATCATCGCAACAGATACTTAAAACATCTTCCGGGCTGTTTTTCTGTGGTCCATGGTTTAAAATGCTACCATAGCTGTCACTAACTGCTGCGGTTGGCATCATCAGTGGAGTATGAACAACTGATCTGAAAAGACGCAATATTGACCCATTTCTGTCAGGTTTTAGAAGATCGGTCAGTACCGTATTTACTCGAACCTAATGTGCAACTTTTTGTCCAAATATAGGTTTCAAAATTGTGGTGCGCATTAGATTAGATGGCGTTTTAAATTCCAGTGCAAATTCGTTCCGTAGTTCTTCGGTAGCTTTGTTCAAATTTATCGTTTATTACGTCATAATGCTTGGCTGCAATTCTCAACTTGTTACGTTTATTGTTGGCCTATTATTGAATAGAGCGTTTTTATAGTAGGTAGTCACGAAACGGAGGAAAAGCAGGGAAGAACTTCTTGTGATGCTACCTTCAAGTGCAAAGTAATTCTTTATGCTGAAAAACATGGTAACAGAGCAGGAAGAGAGTTCAATGCAGTTTTCGTTTGTGGCGGCAACAGAAATTGACATCATTTACAACTAAGGGTAGTAGGAAGAAATTAAGTGACCCTCTCATGGGAAGACATGGTTACATTGAAGAAAAAGGTTTTGGAATTCGTACATGAAAGGAGGAAGAACAGGCAACCTGTGACACCATAAGAAATAAAGTAAAAGAGGAAGCAGAACATTTTTGTATACCGAAATAAGATGTTAGCGCTTGCCGTGGTGGGTGGACTGTTTTATGAAGCGGATGTGCTTATCTCTAAGACGTCACATAACAATATGCCAAAAGCTTCCTGCAGATTTTTATGTTTTTAAATTTAAAATTTAAATTGCATTCAATGGCGCATTAGATTCGGGTAAATATGGTACTACGTATGTAGAGAGGGGGTAATTGTTTGTTTTTTAGAACTAGTTTTTATGTGCTACTTATGTTATATCCGCCGTCTTTGTTAAAATTAATCGAATTAGATTAAAATTGCTTCCACATCCACTATATTCACCTGACCTGGTTCCCTCGCATTACCATCTGTTCCCTAAATTTAAAATTTCCTAGGACACAAAATTAAGTCAAATGAAGATTCTGTATAGGAGGTAATCGAGCTTCCAAGAGGGAATCATAAACCTTGGAGCAAGTGCGTTGAAATTTGAGGGGACTATGTCGGAAAATAAAGCACGTTGCAAAACCGAATTTGTTATCTTTCATATCAACTAACCTTCGTAGATAAGGACAGTTGCCAGCATGCTGTGGCCTTCAAACTAGAGCCCTCTACATTCACACATCTGTGATGTGAAATCCATTCCAATGGGACGTATATATAGGTTTATATATTTTCCTGATTCTTGAAGCTTTCTCTATAGGGCGAAGTTAGCTGAAAATTTGAAATGTTAAAGAAACAGATGAACAATGCTAAAGAGTATTGTGTCTGAATTTAGAGAGGAGCCGCTCTGTCCTAGCAGATGCTTTGGGGTCCCAGTTATTTATTACAATGCTGAATAAGATAGCATTATATATTAATTATTTTTTTTAAAAAAAAGCACTAGGCTAGTGTAATGCACGTTTAAAGCCTTGCTTTCAAAACAAATTTCTTTTCTCTTCTGAAGTACTTCTTAAGTTAATATTTTTATTTTTTAACTATCAATATTTATGTATTAGAATACATTTATTTATATACACCAGGTTTTACATTAGTTTATATGTGTACGAGTATTGTCAACTCTACTGTCAATGCTGTGATTGTAATGTTGTCGCTATAACTTAATGTAATTATTATTAGATTGGTAGAGCTGCAGAGAAGGCCTAAATGCCTTACCTATACCTTAATAAGTTAATAAATAAATAAATAAATACAAAGAAAAAAATGTGTTTAGGAGTTTTCAATTGGTAAATGATTCACGTTTTCGTACATTATTTATTTTTTTCTAAAAGTTAAAAGTTCCAGTGTAAATGTATTGATTCTCTATTAGTATTTTATTTAAGTAGCATTGAGCAACATTATGTATATTTTCATATTAATATGAACAATCTGCTGGAGTTCAATAAATAAATTAAATACAGATAAATTTTTAGTTTTAACTTATTTTCTGTAATCACTTAATATTTTTATTTAAAATTTATATATTCATTCATCTTCATTTATCTCAATCATTTCCTACGGTAAAGTTTTATGGCTTCATTTTTGCAGTAAATTTAAAAAATGCAATATTTTCAATAAAAGTGTACAAATAGCAGGGAAGATGTGAACAAAGAAAGCAAGTCACGTGATCCTTTGAGCTGCTTCTGCAGCGCAAGGACATCGGTAAACCGGAAGAAATACGTTTGAATTAAGCTGCCTGGATATCCGAATTCTTTCTACAACAGAAAGTGGCTTTACTCGGTTTCCAATACTCTGGGGACTGCTCCGACTAGGGATAATCATCTTTCTATCTACGTCGTATTTTACCTGCAGTTTTCTTCTTGTACGACATATAACGTCATGTTATTCATTCTTTGTAAATTATTAAACATATTCCTTATTTGCTCTCCCAAGAGCTCAACCACTTTGCTGTGTAGTTTTCTGTTTAATTCAATTATGAGTCTCTATCGGTAAATCGCAGCATTATTCATATTTTATATTAATGTGACTTTTTTCACTTTTTAAAATGCTATTTTTGCCTGTACTGCAAGAGCTGCTCGCTAAAGAATAACCATACAATTTTTAGAGCTAAAATTTATGTTTACAATATTTTGGTTATCTTAATGGAGTACTAGTTTCATTGTTTTCGCTTCGGAATTTCGCCTGCGAGAGGTGTGCAGGTTGAGACATGTTAAGTTCCGTTTATAAGAAAATGGAGGTGACAGCCACGCACAATATCTGCTCCGAAATTCGGAGAGAACTACTGTTACAGAAGGCTTATGGTGAGTTTTTCCTTCCCTGTAGCGTAGCTTGAAGATGGTTTTAAAAACCGCCACGGGTGGCCAAGGTCGCTAAGGTGCGGACGCTGAGCGGGAGGTCTGGGGTTCGAAACCCACCAAGACCGCCCTCCCTGAGGTTTTTCCAGATTTTCCTCAATCCTCATAAATTGCAAGTGCCGGGCAGGTACCCTAAACTTAATTAAAAAGCGATTGGACGGTATATGGGGAAGTTTCCCTCCCTCATACTCTACCGTAAAAGAATGGGCCAAACTTTTGCGAATGGGTCGAGAAAACATTGAAGACGAAGAGCATGCATGTCGGCCCTTGGAGGTGTTCACTTCTGAAAACATCGCTGTTGTGGTAGGAAAAATTATGGAAGACCGGCGGTTCAGTGTTTCAGAAATAGCAGCAAGGTTGGGCCTTTCTAAAACAACAGTCCTTCAAATTATTCATGAACATTTAAACATGAATAAGATTAGTGCCTAGACTTCTTTCCTCAGTCCAAAAGGTCGGTCCTGGTAGTGTAGTGGTTACCATACTTGCCTCCTAAACCCAAGGTCGGGGGTTCGAACCCGGCCAGGACCGATAGATTTTTTCGGGTGTAAAAATCCTAAGTATGGCTTCCTTTGCAAGGGAAGTAAAGCCGTTGGTCTCGTGTCGTACATTTACGGCACAAAAAAGAACATCAAGCCTGAAAGAGAGACCTCTGAGCAAAATTTGTCGGCCGTTTCACGCCCTGAGTTGAATGGGACGCTGATGACCTGAGATGTTAAAGAATGTCCATAAATAGATAAAAAAAAAATGTCCAAAAGCAGTAACGATCATCTGTTGCCAGGCATCTTTGGAGCTCTACCGTGACAATAAGAGGGAAGTTCTGCAAACCATTGTTACAGGAGATGAAACTATGGTCCTCTACTATGATCCCTTGTCCAAAATAAATCAATGAAGTGGCGTAAACCTGGCGAAGCACCGCCTCTAAAGACCAAGGTCACTCAGTCAACCAACAGGATCATGGCCACAATTTTTTGGGACTGTGAAGGAATCCTCTTCGACTTAAAGGGGAGAAACATCACAGTAAATGGGGAGTACTATACTGGCCTACTGCACAGAATACGGGCTTCCATCAAAGAGAAAAGGCGAGGAAAGCTGAGTGGAAGTGTGCGTATTCTTCACAACAACGCCGTGTGCACACAGTACTTGTTGCAAAGGAAGCTGTGAAGAAATATGGTCTCAAGGAGATCAGCCATCCACCATACAGCCCAGATCTAGCTCCCACTGACTATTTCCTCTTCTCAGTACTCAAGAAGGACCTTCGAGGAAGGAAATGTAAGTGTGATGAAGAAGTGATGGATGCTGTTTATACCCATTTTGCAGACAAGACTTCTGACTATTTTGGGGAAGGAGGAGATTGAAATGTTACTTCAATTATGTGAGAAGTGCATTTCAATTCTAACGACATTGAAAAGTGAATTATAGTTTTTGTCTTTATCATACCTAGAAAATGGTTAGGCCGGGAACTTATGGACCTACCCTCGTACTTCAGTAACGTACAAAAACTGACTGCATTCTATAGCTACATCAAGGCTATGTTTCGGTGCCCAGACTACTTTCCATACTTACTTCACTTGGAGCTGCTTATGCACTTATTTGGGCTTTGCAAAAATGTTAACATTATTCTTTTTTCGCAATAATACTTGCACGTATATTGGAAATAATGCAAGCAGCTTCGAGGGTAGTTTCACCTGACACGTGTAGAACGAAAAGCACCTGCAGCAGGTTACTGTACCCCGGAGCAGAATTAAAGCACACAGCAGTGCTAATGCAGTGTTGAAACATTATTACGAAGACAGTTTCCTCGTCGCCGGGAAGGGTGCTATGTTATTAGCGGTAAAGTGCACACACCCAACGGCTCTCTTTCGGTAGATACACAGTATGGGTGTGCATTTAGCTTAACCCCTCTACTCTCTTGTCTGGAACGCAAGTGATAGTGTTTCTTCCCAAAATGACTTCTAATAGCGTTCAGATATGGCATCGTAATATCCTTAGTTTTAAGAGATATGAATTAAGTACTTATGAAACAATGGAAGTTATTGATTTGATATTTTTTGCACTTGTATTCGCTAAAGTAATTATAATATAAATGTTTTCACTTTAAATGTTTCTCAGTTGTTTTTTATTAAAATACATGACCATTTCTAATTTAACTCTGAGGAATTTAAATCTGATTGTAGTTTTCATCTATCACGTATCAATTTGTGACAATATGATGAACTATATGATGAATTTTCTCTTGGATTTCTTACTATATATTTTATAGTAGGGATGTTTGAGTTTTTTGAGTTACTGCCCCCCTGAACGTGGCTACAACCGGAAATAGAAAAAAAAAGAAGTTTAAGTAACATATATAAAAACATGTTTTTCAAGGCAATGTTTTGAAGTGACATAACTAACGAAGGACAATTAGCATACAATTTACACTCATTGTAAACAATGAGAAACAAACGAACGTATAAGCACTTGCTTAACATATCCCTCAAACTACAAGCGGCTGCCTGCACATGTATTATAAAGTCTTGGTGATTGGTTTCTCCCAGTATGCAAGCGTGCTCTGTGAACTTATAACTACAATAACCTCCATGCATTATTAAATGTACCTGTATAATTCACAAAGGCTTTAATTAAAATTCTATTCTTATAAAATGTTTAAATTTGCGCCTCATTCTCTCAAAGAATGGCTAATCGAATTAACCGAGATATGGAGGAGAATCAATAAGCAGAGCAAACCTGTTTTCGAGCAGGTTACTCGATCAATTGTAAGCAAAGGCTCTAATCACAGTGAAACCACAAAAATTTAATCAGAAAGCAACTATACTTCATATATATCTCACTTCTGACAATACTACATTTTACAACCACAGCTTAAATTCGGAAGGAAGAAAATATAAACTATAAAGAGGTATAAGACAAGGGAATTCAGTATGCCCATAAAATTTGTCTTTTGGAATACATATTTAGAAATTATTGAAACTTATTATTATCAGAAATGATTTATTTCAATAATGACAACGCTGGCTGAGAAAGTCTAAAGATTATATTTAGAAACATTGAAGGGGAATATGGTGTAAATCTAGATGGATGATGTAGAGTAGAGCAGGATACTTTCCGTGCATACAGCTCTCCCTTTGTGCCTAAACTCCCATTGGGCACCTTCAGGAGGAAGGAGTAAGCAAGGGAGGCGTTGGACGGCGACTGCGCGGACGCCTACAGGGTCTCTAACAGCAAGCTGGTTAACGCTGAGTTTAGCGAGCCACTTAAGAGCAGAATTCTTTTGTGCTAACACTTTCGACCCCGTAACAGAACCAACGGAATGAAATTATATGCAAATTCGTGGAATGTGAAGATACATCCCAACATTACCTTAAATGACTAGGGGAAACCAAGAAAAAACCCAAGATTAACATGGTCGACCCAACAGGAATGAACCCAAGATCTCCCGAAGTTTCCAGCGTAACTCAGATGGAAGAATTATTGACTAGTGTTTAACGCCCGTTTTCACTACTGAGGTATCACAGGCGGTGGACACTGATGATACATGAGATGACATGATAAACAGAGAATTGATTCTTTTTTTAAAGGAAGGAAGCGTTTCAGGTCAAAGTTTAGGATACCTCTCCGGAATTCGCCATTTATGAGGACTGAGGAAATCCTGGAAACTCAATCAGGGAGGACGGTCCTGATGGGAATCGAACCTCAGACCTCCCGCTTATGAGTCCGCGCCTTAACGTCCTCTATCACCCGTGGGGGTCCTAGATGCAAGAAAACGTTCCGAATAGTGGACTGTATTATGCATTAGCCATCATTCCAGTAGAATTACATTACCTACTGCAAGAAGAAAACGTGGAAATGAAAATTAGAGTTGCTCCTTTATTATTTTTTTCCTCCTAATAATAATTTAAATTCGTTATGTAGTTTATTAGTGATAGTGTATCACAAAAAATTCTTCGTGATGGAGTGAATCATATTGTTAAACTAGCATAGCAATAAAATGGGCCTGCAACATAATCACTAGAAGACTAAACCAATCGCTTTGCAGGCAGATACAAAAATCAATACCTAGAATGAGTAAAGCAAATATCTTGCCTAGGTAAAACTAGATACATCAACAGCATGGGAAAAATTTAGGAAGTTGAAATTTATACTTTTGAAAATAAGAAAGACATAATGAACATGTGTATCTTTCCATCTATTTTATACTGATATAAAGTATGGAGAAAGTACTCCAAAGAAAAAGTCTTATGCATTACAGTACAGGATAAATTATCAACAATAAAATAAGGAAGAAAGCAGACTTCATGATGCTGTCATAAAACTAGCTGTTTAACAATAGAATGTCCGATATTCCAGTACGCTCTAAACGCCCGTTAGCAGTCAATTTGACAGGTACAATTTTATGATACATTTTTAATCATTTTCCTAAATGAAAGCTATAGAAAGTTTTTCCTTAGAACACTTTTTAGCCTAGTGTGATGGTATAGAGGAAACGATATTTCTTCTAAATTGCAAGCCAGGTTTGCATTTAGCTTCCGGAGTAAGTTTGTGTATACTTGGTGTCTGCTATGTATCACGTATTTAAGAGCTCTTCTGACTCAGGCCGATGAAATTTCTTACTTACCAGACGACGGTAGTGATGTAGAGGGAACAGAACTGCGAACCAGGTTGAATCGAGCTCCTGGTTTCACATATTATGTTCATGGTTTTTGCTCATGAATCAATAATGTTTAGCGGTTTATGTATCCAGGCTCTAGTGCCTATTCATTTAATTTGTTGGTAATTCAATGATGCATTTGTTCGTTCGTTCTTTTGTTCAAGCTCGTCTCCGGCTGAATTGTTTTAGCATAATAATAATAATAATAATAATAATAATAATAATAATAATAATAATAATAATAATGGAGTGGTTATTTATTTTTTATTTCAAATATGTACGCATGTTTTCTCGAAAATAAGAAATCTTATTTATAGGAATTGAGTTTGCTGTATGCTATGTAGTGACAAATTATATGTACAAAAAGTCATGTTAAACAAATACGGGTTATATCTGTACAGAAAGCTGTTACATTGAAACATTCTCAGAGATATTGGTATGATACTCTTTGCACAGTTTTTGATTATACAAGAACCACATACACATTTTTTATGTTTCGAATAATTGTCTTCGGTTTTATGAGTGATGGTCTATGAAAGTTACTTGAAAATAAAAAGTTAAGCAAAATTTTAGACACAGATACAAGAGCTGATAAACAAGGACTCACGCACTACACTACTAAGCGCCTCCGGGAACGATAGTAGTTTTGCTATTAATATAAAAAATTACGTCTGAAATGCTCAAAAACTATTGGTGAGCTAAACGTCATTGAAAGGGATTAAAAGTTACAAAACCTTAGAAAATACTTTCAATAACAGTGAAAATATCAGCGTCCGAAAATAACAAGCAATCAATTGACCGCCATTGGGCATTCTAGTGTTAAAATTCAGCAAGACCTCAAAAATCATAACTTGACACCTAGAACGAGAAAAAGAAATTCAGGACGCCAAATGACTGGCTTGTCAGAGGAATTGAGGGGACTCTTCGGTAGGGAATGAACTACGTCAATCAAGGACCGAAATCAGTGGAACTTGCCTAAAAGGAAAATGAATACAAAGAGCAGTTTCTTTTTTCCCTTGTTCCGGCTAAATCCAAACGTAATCGTGTTTTCATTTATTTTACCTTGAAATGATCGTTTATAAAGTTACTTTTGTGAAACACGTTTGGTTTGACTTTACTTCTTTGTGAAACAACCAGCCAAATTCTAAGTGAGAATGTAGAAAACATTTCAAATTCATGCTGCACTCTTAATTCTCTAAATATGAACAGCAAATTTTCTTTGTTTGTACTTTGGATTCTACAACGTTATTTGTGACACTTTTAAAACCCATCCAAAGATTAATTTTTTGAAGATTATTAAAATGATTTGAGCTCTGAAATTATCCAGAGTCCGGTAGGATTAAAATATATACTTTGGGGTGTCCTAAAAATCAAAATAAATGCTGATAAAGAATAGGATCTCCAACCATTTTGAGTTTATTTTATACTATTTGGTTGAATAAACAATTCAAAAAGTTGTTTTTTAGTATTAGTATCGTTTGATATTTGGGATAACCCCTGCCCTTGTTTACAGCCTTTATGGATGGTCATCTTCATTTAATGCATGTAAAAATCTTGGGATGAAAACTTTCAACTTTGCTGTTTTAATAATACGACCTACGCTGGTTCTGCTAATCCCAGTCTCACGTGCACATTGTTTTGTAGATTTCTGCGGGTAGTGCTCAAAACGTTCCAAAAACCAGGATGCGGGGCTTGTTGCTGTGCGAGGTCTTGTGAACATCGCATACAGTACTGCGAGTCTCAAATTTGTCTCGAGTGCGTGCAATTGTTACTCGCGTTGACGGTTCTGTTCGGTACACACGTCTCCATTGCCTTTGAACTTCAACATCATCCAATACAACTTCAAAATTGCTTTCCGCTGCTCAAACGACAATCTTGGCTCCATTTTGTTGTAGCAACGCTAGCACAACGTAATGTGAGTAACATCTTTTTACAGAACATCATGCGATAATCTTGACTTAATTTGTTTATTGTTGATTTACCTGTCACGTAGCAACGCTATCATAATGTATGTGAGTCACATCTATTTACAGAACATCATACTAAACATTACTGTTGTTTTTCAGTTCAACTTTGAAATATATTAAATTGACATCTACTGTGAAAGTGTGTATACATTTTTTGGCACCCACGGTATATACTGTTAAGGCTAAAGCTTGCTGTATATGGGAAACGATATTACGAAACTAATTTTTCATAATATGTTACAAAAATGTATTAAAATAAAAAAGTTGTATCATGCCGGGAGATAAACCTGCGCTCTTAATCATGACATCACAGCACACTCTGCCACAGAGATAACGGAACACACATGCACTAGACAGCGTCTTTAGTGCATGTCATACAACTGCTGCAGTGGCTACACAGTTTAATTGGTTACCTTGTGAATCGCGCGCTGTTTCTAGTATGGCTTAGAAGAATTTTGCGTTCACGAGATTACTCCCCCCCCCCCCCCAAAGAGTGTGTGTTTATGTAGTGGTTTAGTTCGAACGAGAAAATGAAAACACACATAAGGTTTTACTTACTGCACGCATTTTAGTTACGTCAGCAACCAGTGGTATACAGGTATGATCAACTTGCTGTCTTGGCCGAGCCCAGAACATTAAGGCTGTCCTCGTGAGTGGGAGTCTGGGGTTCGATTCTCAGCAGGACGGTCCTCCCTGACTGAGGTTATTTCCAGGTTTCCCTCAGTCCTCATAAATGACCTTAGGTCTGGAACGTTTCTTTCCTTTAAAAAAAAAATAAATAAATAAAACCTACTTATTTCCCATTTTATCATTTCATCTCGTTTATATAGTCGGTCCTGGTGGTGTAGTGGCTACCATACTTGCCTCCTAAACCCAAAACGCGGGTTCGAACCCGGCCATGACCGATGGATTTTTTCGGGCGTAAAAATCCTAAGTATGGCTTCCTTCGGAAGGGAAGTAAAGCCGTGGGTCCCGTGTCGTACATTTGCGGCACGAAAAAGAACCTCAAGACTGAAAGAGAGGCCTCTGAGCAAAATTTGTCGGCCTTTTCTCGCCCTGAGTTGAATGGGACGCTGATGACCTGAGCTGTTAAAGAGCGTCCATAAATAAACCAATCAAAAAAAATCTCGTTTATTATCAGTGTCCACCGCCTGTAATGCCATAGTAGTTAAAATGAGCCTTAAACACCATTAAAAAAGAACAAAAAAAATGGAAGGTTAAGTATAAAATCGTGCAAAAAACGTATTAAAATAACATACAACATTTACAAAAGCTGCGAACGAAGACATTTCCGGCGAGGCACACGTTGCTATGAAACGAAATCCGACCCCTGAAAATTAATAAATATTTGGCATAGTTTATTGAAAGGAAATTAATAAAGTGAAGCCTTAAACGTTTCTTGGAAAGGTGAAGATCAATAAGTTCACTCACTAAGCTACAGAACTGTGATACGTGAAATCCAGAGATGGATGTCTCAAGTAATGAGATAATGTTACTGCTGTTGGAAGCGCATAATCTTAAGGACCACGTCCACAATGACTCTTGATGATTTTGGAGCGAATCATTACGCTGCATCGCCAAGTTTGGCAACCCTGGTTGCCTGGAGATCAATGTGCGGACCTATTGACAAAATGGGAAGAGATGGAAGGAGGGAAACCAACTATCTAGTACGAGTGAAAGAGAAAGAAGGTTGTGATATGCTGGAAGGACCGTCTCTGCTTGGTGTGGGGGTGGGTCGAAGCTGCTGTTTGCTCTCCCATTACCCAATGAGACGACCTAGGGAACAATTGGAAGGCTCAAGTGTGCTGGGTCCTGAGTGCTGCTTACAGGGTGTCCTGCATGAAAGAACCGTACCGGTTATATATGAGCTCCATAAGACCCGCAAAGCAAAGCTTTTTAAAAAACCATGTGCATTTATTAAAGGCATTCTGACTGAAGCAACAAACACGTCTAGGGCTGGAATCCACTTCTTTAAAACGGAGCCCATAGTGTACCGATATCATTTATACAATTTACATTGAAATCTTCAACACAGTAAAGAAAAGGCGGTTAGATTTTTAAGGGCATATAAGGAGAATGGAATCATAAAGAATTGCTAATAAAATTCTCACCTTCCAAGAGAAAGGAAATATAAAACTACTAATAATGATGAAGGAAGTTCATCAAGATTTAAAACAAGAGTGGAGTCAAGGATGAAGCTGTAGAAAACAGAAATATTCAAAAATAAAACGACTGCCACAGGTGGCCGAGGACGTTAAGGCGCGTACTCGTGAGCCGGAGGTCTGGGGTTCGAATTCCTTAGACCCGGAACGCTTCCTTGCTTAGAAAAAACCCTTTTCCAATATATCATTTCGTTTCATGTATCACCAGCGTCCACCGCCAGTGGTGCCTTAGTATTGCGTTAAACACTGTTAAAAAAATTGAAGGTGATAGATCTATCCGGAAAAATACCAAAGAGAACATCGCGGAAGAAGGGCAAATTATAATGAGTCTGAGAATGAAATAATACTGACGTCGGAGGAAATAGTTTCTGAAAGAGAATCGTAGCCCATAGTTGGCTGAACAAAAAACGAAATCAGGTTCTTTGAGTTACTGAGAGTCATCAAGATCTCCCTTAAACTAACTACAAGCTGCTACCTGCATTGCCTAGCGGATATTTTGTTTCAACGCCTCCACTTTTTTTCCAAATACAGTAGTAATTTTATATAGATAAACATACAGCAACTGAGTAGCTTTGTACGCACAGCTTTATACACTAACTTGCTAGGCTAATTGTGTTAGACTTTAGGGGCACAGTTTCTAATCGATAGCCTATTTCAGCAAGCTACTTCTCTGTTAAAACCCCGTTTCGGCTTCTTGTCAATGGTAAAGTCTTAGGCTTTAAATTTGTTTGCCAATTCCTATGGAGATGTTACTTCTGAAAATGTAGCATGATATTTTCTCCTACAATACTTGTACAATTTCTTTTCCACGTAACGGTCATAAATTAATATTTTTTGTGCCGGTGTATATCTTACTTTCAACATAGTACACAGTACACAAATACAGAGTCTAAGAAGCACTTCCTGCCGAAATGCAACTGAAACTTTTGGCGTGATAAACACAACTGAGCAAACTCAATTACCTGTATCGGCGGGACTTCATCTCCAGTCTTACCGCTTCCAACCGGCTTACACAGGTGTATACGACCTCAAATTACGTTGCTGAATGAGAGAACGTATATCAGTATCTAAGTACTAGTTTTTAATGCACTTTTCACCACTGAAGAATAACAGGCGGTGTACACCGATGATTCATGAGATGAAGTGATAAATTCGAAAAGGAAATTAATTCGAAGGAAGCGTTAAAAGACGTAAGTTTATATTTCCCCTAATGATGATTGAGGAAACCCTAGAAAAAAAACCCTGTCAGGGAGGACGATCCCAGTGGGAATCTAACCCCAGACCTTGCGTTCACGAGTCCATGATTTAATGACTTCGGACATTGCTGCCGGCCCCAAAGATTATACATTATGGCAGAGAATTCATTCAAGGGTAAAAGCAGAGAGTCCACCGTCACCCCTTTTTGTAATTTGTATAAACTTTAAACTGTGAAAACTTAGTTAATGGCATTTAGAAGTAACTCCCATTTGAGAGTCAAAAACCATAGATGGGTGCATATTGGTCATTAATTTCATTTATTTGGGGTGTATTCTTTCATATACTGAATTTTTTTTTAATTTCAGCATTGAATAAATAAGAATAAAAAGGACAATTAATTAAAAAGGCAAGGAAATAAACGATTCTGAAGTTTTTTTAAAAAAAAATAGCTGTTTTTGTATGACCCTATGATTCGAGAATCTGGTCTCTTAAAAATAAAAAATTGCAGCAGAAACTATTTAGATCTCTGGTTAATTTTTTTAATCATAATACAAACTAGCACCAGGAATTAAATGCAGCCAATATGATCAATTACCATTCAAAAGTATAGATACAAAAATCATGAACATTTATTAACAATAGAACCAAAGCGAATATTAGCTCGAGTATTAAATATTATCCCAGAGAAAGAGAAAATGTCTACTTTCAGTGTGTTGGAAAGACCAGTTTCAAACTTCATGCAATGCCGGAACAGGCCTAAGTTCTAATCCGTGAAAAATATGACAGCTAACTGTAGATGCAGTTTTCAGCATCACTGTATTGAGATCGTGTGTAAGGAATATAACATCTCACCATTACAAAAACCTATAAAAACTGCGACGCCTTCAACATTGTTTGAAATGGCTGCAAAGCACAGTTCTGGTGAGATACTCTACGAGTATACGGCGGTGGGGAAACGCGTGTGGGATATGATACGTTTGTTTTGCACAGGCTTGAAGAGGAGACAAAGTGGTTTGGAAAAGTTGGATTGCTTGCCGCACACGTCACACCAGCAAGGAGGTAATGTAACACTTAACATTCACAGGGTGTCCCACAAAACAGTCGGTGTCTACGACATTTTGCAATGCTTCAAAATGCAGAATACAAGCAGGGTATATCAGAATAACTATTCCTTGTTTTCTAATGTAATAGAAAGCATTAAAATAAATTTACTTTTAGTAATAAAATAATGTCCGGGAATGCTTCGTTTTTAATATGAAAGACGATAGCTCTTCATTCACTTTGTAGCTGCATTTATGTTTCAACTATTCTTTATATCATGGAAATAATAAACTGCCGAAGTTAGCTTGTAGTTGTATGTCAGAAAATATCTTCTGTGAGGCCTGTTTATGTAATTTCGTGGTATTAAAATAAATCAGTATATAAATAATGAGTTTGCAGACATTCATAAGGCATTTGGAGCAGCTTACAACAAAGCTAATTTGACAAAATGAATCTGTGAGAAGCAACATTCTCAGCGCTATGTTACATTTTCAAGATTGATTCAACGTCTTCGAAAAGTGGCCAGTTCCAGGTAAAGAAAGTAAATTCGGTACTGTTTGAAGAGGGTTTATTGGGGTGGAGGGTTGGGGGAAATAGAATATGTTTTTTATTAAATATTATTAAGTAGTAGAGAAAATAATCATTACATCAAGAGCAAATTAGTTAATGTAATATACGTTCTGGAGATATATTTATTGAGTGGGCCGATCTCAAATGGGCCACCCTTTATCTGTCTCCGGCTGTTTCTGATTATTTTCCCGCTGATGAATCTTGAATTCCGTGGATGCCTCGGCTATGCTGATGTTCTAAACCATATCCGGCCGCTGTCGAAATGGTGTTCCTCTCAGGGATTCTGCAAATTGTATGGATCTTTTCTGGAGTTGATCACAGGGGAGGATAGGACGTTGTCAAATAATAGAGTTGTTGCACAATTCACGGCGTTTATTTTAACAGTCACGTAATTTCAAACACGTCTGGACCACTTGCAAGGAGTTGAACAAAAGTATTCCCTCGATTTTCTCTTATCGATCACACACCGTAAAATTCTGATAGTTTTCTTTATGATATAAGTTCCATATTAAGCTTATTTTTTTTTTTTTTTTACTATTTGAAATTCATCGAGACCTTACACTGCCCCAATGTTCACTGCTTCCTAACAAATCTGTTCCTATTAAAATGTTTCAATAACTGTTTCTATCAAATTGTTTCGAACAACTGTCTCCTCCCGATTGCGTCTACCAAACTGAATTGCTCGATTGCATCTACGAAACTCAACTGACTTGAAAAATGCTTCCAAATTGGACTTTTTATGATTTTTTTACGCTTCACTATGCAGGAAATCGAATTTTAGAATACTCTAGACGCTTCCTAAACCTTATTCTCTAATTGGCTATTCTCGAAGCGAGAATAAAAAACTCGATTCCTCATTGGCTGAAATTATCCCTTTCTTCCCTGCGTTGGATATGTTATATAGCGAGATTTCTCTTTTTTAAAGATCGCTTTCCCAAAGGTGAAAGCGAGCTTACATGATTTACTTCAAGGACTTTTTAACAGATGCTACAATAGAAAGGGGTCCTGTGCTATTCAAAAGTTGATCTTGCGAACGGCTTCAGACTGTCGCAACATATTTCGTTTTTAATACACATATCCTACCTTTGCCTCTTGTTCACTTCATAAAATTATAAACATTAAAATGTACATATTAATAAATTATTAAAACGTAACACGTTATAATTAAAGCTATTATTTCTGCAGGAGTCGAATCTGGATCTCCCGCTACAACTTTGAAGATGAGGTTTTGCAGAGGCTTGAAAATAATCCACGAACTAGCACTGGATCTGCTGTCCATTTGGTGAATACCAGTCAGATGTCTGTATGGAGAGTCTTGTGAGTATGAAAGTCATCTATTTCATATGCAAAAGTTCAAACATAGATAGTTATCCTAACAGACAACACTTGTTACATATCATTAACAATGAGCCTGATTTTGCTAGAATGATATTATGAACAGTTGAGGAATTTTTTTTTAAATGGCTTTTTAAATACACACCACAGTCACACTTGGTGTGACATAATCCTAACTGTGGAGAATCTCCGCAATAAATGGAGATTTTCTGTAAAACTTTGACTTGGATTTGTTGATAATTTTCTAGTCGGGCATTATGTTATGCCCGCACGATTGAATGAACATATTTATGCTAATTTTCTTGCGGAAATACTTGAAGATGATCCGATTAATATTCGGAGAAACATGATGGTGCATCCGCACATTTCGGTTTAAATTGTTGAAAGTATTTAAAATTTACATTCTCCGAATCGTTGGGTAGGGAGAGCAGGCCCAGTTACTTGGTAGACGTGTTCCCCAGATATGACTCCAGTTGATGATTGACGTCATTATAATTATTTGCTTATGAAACAACCATCGACACAGCAGAAGAATTACTTGCTAGAATTATTCTTGTATTTGAGGGTCTTCGTAACAGACCACAAGTATTTCTAAGGATTTGTTGTTATACTTAGTGTGCCAACAATGGCGGTGGCAATTTTGAGCGTTCCCAGTGTTTGTTGAAATGTTTTCTGAATATTTGGTATTTTATAAAAAAATTGCTGTGTGAGCGTAGAAAGTAAATTAAGTAATTTTACATATTGAAAATTCCTTACTTTTTTCCTTCATATCACTATAACTCAAAAACGAAGAGATTTTTGAAGATTACTTTATTAAAAAAACATTTTCATGTCCTCTTACCACATCAGAAAATTAAGAATAATTATTCTAATATATCCTGTATATGGTCCATATACTTTATGGTCCATAAGGTTTCGGCCCGACTAGGCTAGGTAGGTATTAGACTTATAAATATCTAATATATAAGGTGCGGTCCATAAGATTCCTGCCTGACCAGGTTATAAAGTACCATTTTCAACCTATAATCTCCCTTTATCTCGACTTATTTCTCATATCTCTGAAGTAAAATTTTAATCTCTCTAAAAAAATAATAAACTGAACTTTTATTTACAAAATGCTCAAAGCCATGTACCTTAACTCATGGTTTATGAATATCCACCCTCAAAAGTCAGATCTCAGTTTTTAAAACAGATAATAATCGCTGAGGGTGAATTCTAGACTGTAGGATGGATGGATTCAGCTCCTGGAAGCCACGTGTGTTCAAACAGCCTTGGAAACAGCAACCGTGTGGATTAGTGAGTTATCCTGCAGCAGGTAACTTCAACATTTTATGCCTTTTTCCTTGATGACATGCGAAATTTACCCAATATCTCATTCACCGTTCTGTTCCTTTCTTTGAAGTCTATCTTCAGAGTCTCTGCAGTCTCAGAAATCGTCGTCACGATCTTCGTTAACTGTGTGATCTTGGAAGTGCTTCAATCTTCTGTCGTCACTCATGGTAAAAGATAATTTTGCCCCCTATGACGATGAATTCCAAAACTGCCCTATCTTTACCGTGGCATAGATTCAGAAACTTTTGACAACATTCCACGCGCACTTGAATTGGAACTGCTGAAAGAATTCCGCGTACCCCTCTTGCCAATGTTGATGTTTTACAAAGCCCCAGCTATTTTATCTTCAGACACCTGTCACTCAGAACTTCCTCCTCGACCGACCTAGGCTCACAAGAGTCATTTTCATGACTCTCTCTGTCCTAACGAAATGATTTTGACGACTCCATTATAGTGGAATATTTAGGGGAAGCTTCTTCATACACACTATCAAGGCATTGTTTAATATCACAGGGTGAAAATCTTCTTTTGTTTAAAACCTATTCTATGTTCAATTTGAACATCACACTGTATTATAGAACCTGTTGACTTAAATGAGCTTCTTCAAGCAAACGAATAGCGAGGCCGAAAAGGAAATACAGTGTTTACACTCCTGAAACTTTGAGTATCAGATAGCAGTACAGAGTATGCAATGGGTCAGACGCCTACTGCTTTTACGTTTAGATTTGATGGAAGTAGCAGTCGAGGTCTCCATTATTTTGCTTGCGTTCTGTGCAGTGGTGTTGTACATTAGCGCGCATTGAAAAATTAAAGGACAATATACAAATTGTAGTATATGAAATTTTGATTTGATTGCGTGTTAAATATTTTTATTTCCATTAATTACGCATATAGTAATGGTAATGTAGTTTGAGATGTTCATATTTATACCTATGTTTATTATTATTATTATTATTATTATTATTATTATTATTATTATTATTATTATTATTATTATTCCGGTATTTGTACATTAATATGTCTAATCCGCAATTGATCATGTTATTAATGATTTCATCTGCGAAATGCAAATCACGGAACCTACTTCGATTAGATACCCGTTTAATGTTCAAGGCATATAATCCATCCACATTTCAAAAAGCTCCTTATATGTAGGCGAGGTGAAAATACGTTTACCACTTGCGTCTCGATCATAAACTGGTCGACAACTACGACAAAGCTCATGGGAATGATTTAAAATGCACACATAAGAAGCAATCAATGTACAGATATCCTTTATCCTGAAATTAAACTATGTAATATACTATACAAACGATGAACTGTTTTTACACATAACACTGCACTATATTGTCACTTTTAAAAGCAAAGAAATGAATATAGTAACTTCACAATGCACGAATACAATATAATACACTGTATCACACTAACCCGGCCAAACCAACCACAGAACCTGTAGTTTGTTAAAGTAAGGTTTTTTTTTGGGGGGGGGGGCTAAGGTGAGAACTGAAAATGTATCTATTCGGTCGGTTCCACAACGTTGGGCGTTGATGTGTTAAATTCGCCTAGAAATGCCATGTGTTCCACTTATCACCGGGCAATAGATCGCCTATGTGCGTAGTTCGCTTGCACTGCAGTGACCTTGTATTATTCCAGTAGCGCACTAGCGCTGAATGACCCGCTCAAGGCTGCGTTTATCAGCTGTGTTATACTGTGTCAGTTGCTGCCTTCTGTTCGAGCTGGAAAGACTAGAGTTTGTTTACTTTTATGTACTATATATACGTAAAAACCGAATCATGTAGACAGGTGTGTGACAGTTTCAGGAGAAATTTCCTGGTATTCCAGTTCCAGGTAGAGAAACTGTTAGATATCTGGTTTATAGGTTTAGGACAACAGGATCGTTTAACGCTAAACCTAAGAAGCGAAAAAGAAATGGTTCAACGGAGGAAAAATTTTATGAAATTAGTGCATCATTCGAACGCTCTCCAACGATGTCCCTAAGACGTGTTTCAAAAACCTCTGTTTATAGAGCTGCTAAAATTTTAAAACTCTATAGAGTGCTAGTAGTCATGAATTACAACCTCGTGACGACAAAAAATGGGTAAATTTCTGAAACTGGATTTTACAAAGTGACTTTGACGGAATGGAGAGAACACACTTGTTAGGCCCCTTTCACAACGAAAATTAAGCGTAAACATAATAAATTCAGATGTACCACATTAACTTAGCAGTATGTAGGCATTCACAATGAAAGACGAAAACGTACGTATTAGACAATCAAAAATAAGAACAGCAAAGATCGACTAACAGCTAATGGCTGCTTCTGAGCAGACGGCCGTAGCGTTTATGCACATGCATAGCGCAGTAACTAATTTGCTTGGAGTAATATGAGCAAGGATAGCTTTCTTGTGATGCAATTAAACTTTTGTTCATGGATGCCATTCTGTCTACAGTCATTGATGTTCAGCGTTCTCTACTATAACTTGCCCTTAGACGGAGCACGGAAATCAAGTGTAACTTTTGCTGATAGCTGCTGCACGTCCCGAACGACAACGGATAGAGCCGAACTACTGCGCGTGGCCGCAATGTATGTTACCTGTATTTTTTTTTTTTTGTTAAATATAATGCAACCTATGCGTTGTCCTACGTAACATTTAAATATAAATTGATAGGGGATTTTTAGGCGGGTGGCAAATCAGCTCTTATTGGAATTGGCAATTAATTCATATATTAATCTAACCCTCATCTCGGGTAAATCCTCTAAACAGGTGGACCCAGTTGTTTTTCGTAAATATTAATTGATAGGGGCCGTTAAATCACTATAATGGTTGCAAATCTACTTTGATTACAGTAGAAAAATTACTAAAATCAATTCATAGCGCATTTTGTACGTGGTATTGTTAGCTTGAAATCCTTTTATCTAGCTATTTCTGTGGAAGTCATTGCCTTCGGCTCTCTCCGCCTTCTTTCGGGACTTGCAGCAGCAAGGAACAAGTGTTGCATTTGACTTCCGTACTCTGTGTATGGATAAATTCCACCAAAGAGCTCTACAAACAGAGCAGCTGTTTTCTGATTGGCTGATTTCTAAAGTTTAAGTAAGAAGTAGACGCAAAAACTTGGTCCTCGCAAGCTTCTAAGTTTACATCTAATTGTAGGTTTATTTCTCATGTTTACAAGATTCATTGTGAATACTTCCATTACAATACATAGCATCTACCTTTTACATTTAAGTTTACGTTACGGTTAATTTTCATTGTGCTTGTAGGTTAAATTTCCTTCTTCTGTTACTCAATAACTGCAAGTTAAACACTCCGCCCACGTCTAAACCCACTCTGCTCTGGTAGAGTCCCGTCCATAGGGTTCCATAGTAGTAACGAAAACAACCTGCCTAAGGGAAGATATTCCGAAATCAAGCCTAGTTTCTCCTAAATGGGGATTACACCAGAAGCTTGTGATTTCTCTGTTTAGAAACTTCGATCCCGAAATAATTAGCAGAAACTCAAGGATGACAACATATCTTATTCCTCACTCAAATGAATTAATTTTAGAAACTAATCTCTTCAAACTATTATACTATACATATACTAGAGAGTATTCTTTTTCTAGTTTACGTTGTGATCGAAAAAGATTTGTTTTGACTGAACGCCAGTATTTCGCTCTTTAGCAGTCGATCGTGCTTGTACATACACTGAATGTCCTGGCTATCCTCAACCACTGGGAATAATTATTATTTCCTCGTTTCGTGTATTTCAGTTGAAGTGGATAATTAATCCGTAATTTGTAAGCAGAAAAGTGCTATGGAAAGTTTATGATTGGCTGCTGTATGCACATGTCATATGCAGTTGTAACCACATACCTGTTGACAGGATAACAATCTAATTATACCAACTGCATACGGCTCATTCGCAAATGTTTGTATAGCCGAATACCTTACGGTCGTATAGCACTGTCGATTCTTAGTGTTTGCACCAACTGGTTGTCTAAAGCGAAAAGGACGCAACCGCCATTCTGCTGTGGGACCTGAACCACGGAATAGTTTTTATGTGAATAATAAAATGAGAATTAGGGACTGTATTCTTTATGTAGGGGGGGGGGCGTCGAAGATGACGTCGTCTGCTCCGGCTGCGAAGATGTGGGCGTTGAAAAATGAAGAAAGAAAATTGGGGGATGGGCTGTATGGTAGCTGTGGTAAACGTTTATGCCACGGCTGCTGCAGATCACCCCCCCCCCTTTTTCGATGAGACTCTCTCGAGGGCGTTTCACTGCATTTTTGGCGACATTGAGCTTGCCGCCGGACCCGGGTGGAACGGGGCTCCGAAGGTGACGACAAATAACTCTTCGTTATTTACTTTGCTGATATAGTTTACTCTCCTAACATGAATATTCGGGCGAACTCGCGTCTCTCGTCGGACCACGGGCAAGGTAATCTTGGCAAACGTGTACGTTTATTGCGTTGACCAAATGGTGCCGAGTGCGAGGAAATTGTTAATTTAACTGCATTCTAAATGCAGCTCAATGACGTATCGGCAGTAAGCGTGGTGACTGACGTTCAAGCTTCGTTGCCGGAATCGATACTTGGTACTTAGGTCGCTCTTCCGCTGATCCACACGTATCTGGGCCTGGGAAATTCTGAGACTGCCCCGTTTTGGGCAAAATTTATTCCTTTTATATACAACACAAAATGACGCTATCTAAAGACAACGGCGCGAAATACTCCCGCCTATTTTGTGTTAACAACGTGTCTCTTAGGTGAGTGCTTACCTAACAGAATTTCATTTCTATTCACTGGGAAATTTTGTTCAAGTCAAGTGTTTCGCTATTCGTCAGTAAGATGAATTTAAACAGATTTCGTACGTCACTGTCAAGATTCCTTTTTCTCGCACACCTGCAACTATGCCGCGTGTTTGCCCTGATGCGGGGCATTTTCTACTCTAGCTGCATACCAGAAGGAATTAATTTCCTTGCATTGTCTGCTTTTGCCAAGTATTTCTGCGCTCAGAGAAAGACAAGAGTTTCTTTACCTTTACACATTACACATTGTTCCTTAAATATTACAAAAATTACACTTTATGAGTGCATTTAAACACTATACAATATTAACTCTACATATAAGAGCTATGCCATTAAAGTTCCTCCACTGAAAGAAAATGTGCAACATACTTGCATGTAATTACTAAGTTGCTGATTCTAAAATTACAAATATTAATTAATTTAATTACTCTGTAATGAAGGCGAGCCAGAGACAGCTTCAAAAGCTGCTTCTGCCCCAAGGAGAAACCGTGTTGTCTCCGGAAATTCCCGCTGTTTTCGTTGAGGTAAAACTTGTAGCTGTCCCTGGCCCCCCGCCAATTACAGAGTAATTGAGATAATTAATATTTGTAATTTTAAATCAACGATCCTGTGATTTATTACAGGTATGTTGTGCTTTCTGTATATAGGAAACTTCAATGACAACATTCATGTATGTAGAATCAAGATTGTATAGTGTTTAAGACCGAGCCTAATGTCTGTAACGTGTACTTTTAGCAATATTTAAGAATTAATATATAATGTAGCAAAGGGTAAAGATGAACTAGCATCTCACTCTGAAGATGCAAAGCAAGGGCTGGAAAGTCAGACAATGCAAGTTAATCTCTTCAGGAATGCTCGAGCAAAGGGTTGACCATGCCTTAGGCACGGAAGGCAGCGATTTTTGCTTGGGAAGTGACAGGTGTGGAAGTACACAGTTCATTGACCTTAAAGTGTAGAACTTGCTTAAAGTGAACTTATGGATGAATGTACTCTATCAAAAACTGTTAAGCGAATAGGAAGCACTATGAGTGATGTAGGCGTCAACCTATGAGCATCTGAAAGCAATACTGGCGGGAATTCTCACGTCACTTTTAAGGGAGAGCGTCAGTTTTTCTTGAGTATATAAGAAATAGATTTTACCTCAAAATTCTCCGGGCCAAGATAGTACTACTGCATCGTCCGGGCAGTTAGAGAAAGAACAACTTAAGTTCGAGGTACAAGATCCGGCATTAACGAGGCCCCACAATCAATCATCGAGAAAGCTACATATAGCACCACTGTATATTAAACACCATTGAAGTATTAGGCACCATTTGGGAGAATGCAATCATGTTTCGTGTTTGCCAATTTTGCCCAGCCAGTGATCCGGCGTGAAACGTGAGTTCATCTGATTATTCATATTTGGGAGAATAAATTACCTAAGCAAATAAGTCACGAGGCATTATATACGTCGCATTCAATATTTAATTCCCATTCCTCAGCTGCCAGAATTCAGCGGAAAGCCGTAGAGGGAGAGTCTCATGGAAGCAGAGTTGGTGATCTGTAGCAGCCGTGGCGAAAACTGGGGACATGCTTATATCTGGTCAAACTCACTCAACCATCACCGAGGAAGCAATTGTAGCCGTAGGCAACCTTTTGCGAAAGAATCGTCGAATCATTATCCGAAAAATTGCAGAAACATTGTCATTAGCAAGGGAACTGTTCACACCGTTCTCTTTAGACGGTTGGGATACAACAAGGTTTGCGTTCAGTGGGTCCCCAAGAATCTTCAGCTCGTAAATGGGAGCTTGCATGAAGCATCTGCTGCGTTAGCAAGCTAAGGGGAGGCCGTTTCTTTGAAGATTGGTTCCGCAGTCAACCACTGAACTTCTTCGCTCAAGATATCCATAACGTTGTGACGCGCTGGGTCATTAGCTTGAACAAACAAGGTGAATTTGTGAAACGGATATGTTACCCACGTATCTCTCTTACTTTCTGTGTGAGAAGAAGAGAGTCGCACTTTCGTCTGGACAAACCATTAATTATTCGATCTGGAAACTGTTGATATATTATAACAGATACACAAAACTGCACAAATTATAAGAGGTGATAGTTTCATTTGAATACATCTGCTTACGTCATTACCAGAACTGCTGAACGATGTTCCCGTGAATGTTTGCAGAATACGATATCCATGTAATAGATCGACAGTACATTTCATCTCCAGTGAAATTAATTACCTTTGAGAACTAAAGTATAGGTGCAGATGGACCGTCTCGTGGTCTATGAAATGACCAGATTTATCACGCAAGTAGTACTAGGCTGTTTAAAAAAAAGAATATCTATATTTATTTATTTATTTACGTTTAGGGCTTACCTGCAACTTACTGAGCGTTGTTTCCCTCGAAGTAATCTCCCCCTCCATTTACGAGGGTAGGTTCATGAGTTTGCGGCCTAATCATTTTCTAGGTATGATAAAGACAAGAACGATATTTCACTTTTCAATATAGTTACCCTTTATTGCAATATACTTCTCAATTCTTTGAATTAACATTTCAAACCCCCCCCCTCCAATACTCGGAAGTCTTGCCTGCCATTTGGACATAAACAGAATCCGCCACTTCTTCATTACGCTTAAATTTCCTTCCTCGAATGTCCTTTTTGAGTTTTGAGAAGAGGAAATAGTCACTAGGAGCTAGATTTGGACTATAGGGTGGATGGCCAATCTCCTTAAGACTACATTTCTTTACGACTTCCTTTGCAATAAGAGCTGTGTGCACAGGCGCGTTATCGTGAAGAAGGCACACACCACCACTCAGTTTTCCTCGCCTTTTCTCTTTGATGGAAGCTCGTAGTCTGTGCAGTAGGCTAGCACAGTACTCCCCACGTACTGTGGTGCTCCTCTCCTTGAGTCAATGAAGAGTATTCCTTCACAGTCCCAAAAGATTGTGGGCATGACCTTCTTGGTTTGTCAAGTGACCTGGGCCTTTAGAGGCGGTGCTTCGCCAGATTCACGCCTACCACTCTATTGATTCTCTTTTGGACAAGGGATCATAGTAGACGACCATAGTTTCATCTCCTGTAACAATTGTTTGCAGAACTTCTCTCTCGTTACCACGTCAGAGCTCAAAAAATGGCTGACAACAGATAACTCGTTGCTGCTTTTGGACTGAGGAAAGACATCTAGGCACCCATCTTGCACTAACATTATTCATGTTTAAACGTTTATGAATAATTCGAGGACTGTTGTTTTAGAAAGGCCCAACCTTGTTGCTATTTCTGTAACTTTGAGCCCCTGGTCTTGTCTTTCATAATTTCTCCTTCCACAAGAGCGATATTTTCAGGAGTGAGCACCTTCAAGGGTCGACCTGCACGCTCTTCGTTCTTCAATGCTTTCTCGACCCATTTGAAAAAGTTTGGCTCATTCGGTAGAATATGAAGGGAATGCTTCCCCATATACACCCTCCAATCACTGTTTAATTTCTTTTGGAGTAAGCTCTTCTTTTGTAAAGAACTTAATAATAGCTCGATACCCCATTTTTGAACATGTCACATTCTTCCAACATATAGCCTTGAAATTTATTTACCTACCCTCATATATATCTCTTACAATGACGTTTGAGCTTCTGAAAATAGTCCTAATACGCTTTTTTCAAGGTTGCGCGAAGTTCTTTCTGCGAATTTAGTTTTACTTACCTTCTCAACTGAGTCGAATTATCTCTCCAAGCTCCAAACCTATTCCTTCTGACGTTTTCTCGGAGATATCTGAGGAAATCTAGGTAATAACAGGATTTCATAATGAATAACACTCTTAATGTTAAAACCGTCAACAAGACCTTGACGTTTGACCTGACTGACGAACTTTATGGGACTATGTAGTTTTTTCAAATCATTTGATGACTGGACTTTGGACTTTCATCTCAGTGTCCTATCCATAGCCCCATGTCTCATTATCAATGCTCCTTCTATTCATAAAAGTTGCATCCAAGAATTTTTGACAGATCGCATCGCGGTTGCCTTTCTGTTCTTGTGTCCTACTGCTGCACACGATACAGCTAAACATTTCTATCAGTGTATCACGCCACAATTCCACAGAAATGTTCCACTCTTTGGCATCGATTTTCCAGGATTATGTCATTAATTCTGGCCCTGTGAAAGTTATCACCGTCGGGACGCAGACCATCAACTACAGACTCCCGGCCACTTTTAAACCGCATGTACCACTGAACCGAATACGACATTGAATTTCTCTAAGCTTTCATTATCTCACTAGTGTCGGTCCTGGTATCCTGTACTTGCTTCATACACGCAAGATTGCTGCTGCCATCCCAGCCAGTCGATGGATTTTTAGGACTTTTCCTTCGGAAGGGAGTTAAATCCGTGGTTACCTTGTCGTATATTTACGGCACGTTAAAGAACCTTAAGTCTGAAAGAAGAGGTCTCTTATCAAAACGTGTCTCCAATTTCACGCACTGGTGACTTGAAATGTTAAAAAGCGTCCGTAAATAAACCAAATCAAAATCTCACGAGTATTTACAAGCAATACTGTTGCAAAATGGTAGCGTGAAACTCGACTGAAATAAGATAACAGTGCACAGCAAACGGCAGGCTTCTAATTAAGGTCAGAGCTAATCAGTGCTACCAACAACTTTTTACTACACTACTTATTTTGCGCGGATTTTGAAAGTTTTCATAGTTTTTGGACACATCTAGTTTGTTTCTAGTCGCAACTCTGGGTGTATTTATTATCCCTTGCATTCATTTTAATGCCACAGCTACCATCACTTTAGCAATGACCTTCTCTGCCTTTGCCATTGGCATACAGACTTTTTAAGATGTTTGTTTCTGTACTGGGTGGCTATCGTTCGATTCCCAACACTTCTGAGATAATTTTCGAATGGCGTAAGGGTTACACCCAGCCTCGCGATGACAACCGGGCTTTCCGTGTCTTTGCACTAAGTAATCCCTTTGTGTTAGGTTTTATTTAATATTTTATTTATGTATTATTTATACACTTTACGAGTTAAAATATTTGACATTTTTCGCTTTCCTTAATTTTGTGGCGTAGCTAATTAATTAGTAGCTGTATGTCCCACTTTTAATCATAAAAATCCGTAATTAAAATACATGTACAAATAAGGCTATACTATGGAGAGCCCTATACAAGTGCCCTTTAGTGTTTGTCAATACCTGTACACGAGGTTGCTAGGTAACGACAGGTTATGCCATCGAATGTTTCGATATGGACCGTCATTAATACATGTAATTTCGCTCTTCACGTTGATCCTAGACGGTATTTGGCTTCGTGCTAGCTCGAAGTTAAAACCCCTCTGTTTTTATACTGGGGTACATTGCAATTTGCTTAAAATATCTAGGCTTTTTCTGTACCATGAACGCTTTCGGCGCCACTTCTTTTGATAGCACTGATTACTACGTCTCTCTTTGAGTGCAATAAGTCAAATTTCGAGGGATTGTGCTGCTAATTTGTTCATAGTAATTCTGTCGATAATATTTTAGACATGCATTTAAACGAAATATCTTACGTTCTTGTCTTATATCTGCATTTATTTTGTATTTTTAGTAATTTCTGTTGATTATTTCTAGGTGCCATCGTTTTATTGCCCATGCCTAACATTCAAAATCATTTGAAAGAGATGGAATTGCTGAAATACTATGGCTGTTCAATAAAGTGTGTTCATAAATTTATAGATATACTTTCTCGCGTCAAAGTTAAACTTTACAAAAGTTATAGGTTAATGCGTAGTGGTACTACTTTGATTGTTGTCACTTCCGGTTTCGCCTGCGACAGGTGTGAAATGCAGGTACCAGGCGACGAACAATACGCTGCTCTGATATTCTGCTTGCGTTTCAACACATTTTCAACTGAGTCCTATGGAGAGTTTGTTCTTTCTCATAGAACAGGTCGAAGATGGTTTAAAATGTGTAAAGAGGGGAAGCAATCAAATTCAAAGTAAATAGACCTGGCGCTCCAGTTTGAGCTCAAACGGAGAAAAACAACAACACCTCTGAGAAAGAGGATCATCGAGTAACAAAAGCATTTTCATTTAAAATGTCCTCAGCGACTGTAGCACATGCCGTTTCAATTTCTTCCCAAAGTGCTGTCAGTGTAGCTGGCTTTCTACGGTATACAACATCCTTAAGAGTTCCCCATAGCCAGAAGTTCAACGGAGTTAGATTCGGACAATCGGACCTCTTCGTCCTATCAAGCCAGTGTCATGAATTCAGTGCGCGGTATTTGTTGCTGTGCGCGGCCTTCCAGATCTGCCCTTGTGAACATCGCATACGGTTCCACGAGTCTCAAATTTGACTCAAATGCGTGCAATTGTTATTCGCATTGGCGGTTCTGTTCTGTACACACGTCTCCATTGTCTTTGAACTTCGACAACATTCTCGGTTTTTCAATGACACTTCAAAATTGCTATCCGCTGTTCAAACGACAATCTTGGCTCCATTTTGTTGTAGCATAACATAATGTGAGTCACATCTGTTTACAGAACATCGTACGATAATCTTGACTTCATTTGTTCATTGTTGATTTACCTCTCACGTAGCAACGCTATCATAATGTATGTGAGTCGCATCTGTTTACAGAACATCATACTGCACATTACTGTTGCTTTTCGATCCAAATTTGAAATATATGAAATAGATATCTACTGTGAAAGTGTATGCATTTTTGGCACCCTCGGTATTAAACTGAATAAAAAAGTATGTGAAACATTAAACAAATAGAAAAAAAATACTCAACGAGGATGGTACATCATGGAGGGTCAACTTTTTTTAAACATATTGTGATGCTTCAAAGTCTGTTTTTATGACATACTGCTTTGATATTTTGTTAAGTCATTTCTAAAGGTTGGTGGTGCTGTTTAAATGTCATATATCGATTAAGTTCCGCCCCTTTTTATATCATCTCAGCATTTTGATGACTATATTGCATTTAATTATACATTTTTATGGCTTACCTGTCAAGGAATGGATACTTTGGCTTTGCCACATTCATTGTTTGCTATAATTGTTCCGTGGGAGTAAAAGACAAACTTTATTGAAGCTATAGACCACAGTGAGTGTTCAAGAAATCTTCTGGAAACCCAGAAAGGAAAGATAAAGCATTTGTAAATGCCTATTAGCGAGTATTAGGGGGAATGTTATTAGAGAACCGCACATGGGTAGCAGAGGACAAAGCATAGTACACTGGAAATGCGCGCACCAAGGATAGGCGGATTACATTACTCTGAATGATGAACGTGAAGATGGGGGCGAGATGATGATACAGCAATGACGATATGGCAGGTAAAATGAAGTAGCCGAAGAAAACCCTGCCCATAAGCCACTTCATCTGCCACAAATTCTACTTGCGGTTGTTGAAATTGAACTCGCCTTGGTGACAGGCTAGCAGTCTAACCCCTGAGCTATGGACGCAAGCTTTAACTGAAATGAAAATAAATACAAACAAATTAATGGCCTTTCCCAACACTTTTTAAACGTATATGATTATGAAATGAGAAGAATATTTTATATTGTAATAAATTCTACATCTTATATATAAAAAAAACCAAAATTTTAACTTTTCGATTTTTTTATTTGTTTATTTAAGGACGCTCTTTAACATCTCAGGTCATCAGCGTCCCATTCTAATTAGGGTGTGAAACTGCTGACAAATTTTGCTCATAGGCCTCTTTTTCAGACTTAAGATTCTTTTTCGTGCCGTAAATGTACGAAACGGGACCCACGGCTTTACTTCCCTTCCGAAGGAAGCCATACTTATGATTTTCACACCCGAAAAAATCCACCGGTCCAGGTTCGAACCCGCAACCTTGGGTTTAGAAGGCACTACACTACACCACCAGAACTGACTTAACTTTTAGAGGAAGATATCGTCAATTTTATTTGAAAATCATGTACCAAAATAAGTCTGAACTTGCATCTACCTCGGTATATTAATATCATAAAAGAAACACAAAGGAATTAAATGAAGAAAATATTAAACTGTGGGAGAAGAAGCATAAAAACAAACGGGAAAAGAAACCACACTGTAAATTCATAATGCTATGGTTTTGCTATTTTTACTACATAACAGCCAACGTGGGTACTTAACAAGAGACATTTGCCGGTAAAATGAATCGAGAAAACTGAAATAATCTTGTCAAACTAATGAAACAAGATTCCAAACGTGGCCTTAATAAAAAACATTTAGCTGCGTAAACAGAACACTTGAGAAAATATGAAGGTTATGAGAATAAACTTTGCCTTTCTTTCATGTTAAGTTCAAATCTTATCATTAATAAATATTGTTTCTTAAGGAAAAAATACGAACGAGACCATGTCGAAACAGGCAAACTGGATAAAAACATACAGCAGTCATTCTTCAGAACTACCGTAGCTTTCAACTTATACAAATTTCAATTAAAGCGCTTGTTGTTATAAAAGAACCCAAAATATCAACTGTATAGATTTTATAACTGTAGAAAAATTATAATGATTATTTTAACCTGTAAAAACGATTAAGAATAACTTGCAATTTAAGTCAATGAATTGCCTGTTTAATGGCTTACATTTAAAACCGAATAATCAAAGCTCAGTGACACTGAAGCTGAACTCCTTCGTGATGAGATATTGAACCAAGGGCGATGAATATTTAACCCACTATTAATATGCTTTATTAAGAAACATGGTTCCATTTACGTGCTCCTTTTTGAACGCAAAATAACAGGCATTTGAAGTACAGAAAAACTGGATTTCATACACGAAACCTCTTTCGATGTATGTGATGCTCAGTTCTATCCTTCGCGTAGATTTACAGCACATGAAAGTACTTCAAGCCTAAAAGAAGAGTCCTCTGAACAAAATTGATCGACTATTTCATGTCCTGAATTGAATGGAATGCCAAAGATGTTATAGAGCGCCCATAAATGAACCTTAAACAAATAATGATAAGGGTGCTTAGTAAGAGCATGCAGAGTAATAGGGCCTACTTTTTTAGGATACATAAATGCAGAAGAGACACAAATGACCTACTTGAACAATTTGTTGAACAACTGACTAATATTAAAACACTATTTGCAGCAATAACTAAAATGCATGAATTACAATCTTAAAAGATTCCAGAAATGAGCTTATGTAACAGGACAACATTTCCAGCACCTCCTGTCATAAGTTACGTGCTTATTTTCACTTGTAATTATGTAAAATGAGTCTTCAGGGCTGTAAGGCCGTCGTACAATGAGATTCTTATACTTCATCTTTCTAGATGTTTCGTCCACGACTGATGTGGACATCTTCAGGTGTAAGCGACGAAATTTTCTTGGAGACAAGGCAATGATTGACTCGTTGATGTAATTGATGGCGTTATAAGTAGTAGAGGTGCCTGTGGGACTGACCTTTGATTGGTTCGCCTGAACAAGGGAGCTGGATCTAAGATGGAACTGCGGAAGGCTCCAGCGGGAAGTTGGATACTGATTGGTTTTCGTAATTGTAATTGCGAGAACTTGTGTCAGCGCGCTGTTAATACAAACATAATTTTGGCGGATTGAATGAAGTACAAAACTACTTTTAACAGAGTTGATCATAAATATGGTTCAACTCCCCACTCTATGTACAGCTTAATAAAGTAATTGTAAGAAAAATCGAAGAACTTTCTTTTGGATGGGAAAACAACGAGCACTGTTTTTCACGATTTTCAAGGAATGCTCGTGGTTAACTAAAAGCAATAAAAGGAGCGTATTATACAATATCTCGACTATTTGAACTACCATTAGGGAAAATGGCGCACAAAAGTGCTCTTTCAGATGAGCCATCGACAGCTACAAAGGAAAAAGTGCATGAAATGCCTTCAGAATGATTTCCCATTCGCCATACTCCCCAGTCCTAGTTCTTGGTTTAGGTTTTACCATATGAAATTCGCCGAAAAGATTTTGCAAATAAGTGAGTAGAAATTTAATAATTATAATAATTAGCTTCCAGCGTATGCAATGTATGTTTGTTACTTTTGAGATTAAAGAGTAGATGTCTAACGCATTGTCAACAGCAACAGTTTAAGGATTTCATATTGTTCTGTCAAAAGGAATGAACCTCTTTCAGAGCTTACACATTTTAACTGGATACTGCTGAGGACAGTGTTGAAATACTCTGAATGGGTGAAGATTCTTATAAACTAAACCAGAGCCTTCTCTTTGACCAGGTAGTGAAACTGAAATCTTTCCTATTCGATAAGTGAAAAGAAGGATTTAAAGTTAGGTTTTCAAGCTAAATCTGGGCAAAATTGTTCAATATTTGTGTTTCTGTGCAGCAGTATTCAGTATTGTTAAGAATAATATAGCTTTTATTTACTGTACAAGGGTAAGTCCATATGATTCCGGCCTCACCGATAAGAATTACCGCCTTCAAAAGATCCTTATTTGGTATCATATCTTATCTGTTAAGTAAATAATTGGGGCTGTAATTTCCGCTCCGCTGTGTTTAATTGTTCAGAATAGTTGCATAAAGAAGGCTATGTATAGAAGATTGTGACATGTTCAAAATATAGTTTCGAGCTGTTATTCAGTTCTTCACAAAAGGACTTACTCCAAATTAAATTAAACAGCGATTTGACGGCGTATATGTGGAAGCATCCCCCTCATGTTCTACAGTGAAAGAATAAACTTTCTCGAATGGGTCAAGAAAACATTGAAGCCGAAGAGTATGCAGGTCGGCCCTTGGAGGTGCTCACTCCAAAAAACATCGCTCTTGTGAAAGGACAAATTATGGAAGACAGAGGAGGCTCAAAGTTACAGAAATAGCAGCAAGGTTGGGCCTTTCTAAGACAACAGTCCTTCGAATTAATCATGAACATTCAAACATGAACAAGGTTAGTGTAAGGTGGGTGTCTAGACTTCTTTCCTCAGACCAAAAGCAGCAACGAGTCATCTGCTGTCAGACATTTTTGGAGTTCTGTCGTGGCATCGAGAGAGTTTTGCAAACCATTGTTACAGGAGATGAAACTATGGTCCTCTACTGCGATCCTTTGTCCAAAAGAGAATCAGTGGAGTGGCTTAAACCGGAGACGCACCGTCTCTAAAGGCCAAGGTCATTCAATCAACCAAGAAGATCATGGCCACGACAACGCGTTTGTGCACACAGCTCTTGTTGTAAAGTGTGAAGAATGTGGCTTCAAGGAGATAGAGCATCCACCCTACATGCCAGATCTAGCTCCCAGTACTATTTCCTCTTCTCAAAACTGATGAAGTACTTTCGAGGAAGGAAATTTAATTGTGACGAAGAAGTGTTGGTTGCTGTTTATGCCATTTTGCAGACAAGACTTCTGACTATTTGGGGAGGGCGGGTTTAAATGTTAATTCAAAGATACGAGAAGTGAAATAAAGGGTAACTATATTGAAAAGTGAAATATAGTTTTTATCTTTACCATACCCAAAACATGTTAAGCCGGAAACATGGATCTACCCTTCAACCTAACCATAATGCCATTGTTGAAAGTATATTTATTCTTATAAACACTCAGTGGATAGTAGAAGGGAATAGATTATTTTAATTCGGTAAATACAATTATCAGGTTGATACATAGCTCTGTTTTGGTTGTTAACATGTTATACATTATTCTCCATTATCTGTGATTGGGGTAGTTTTTTGATTCCGATCTAAAAAAATCTACTGATTTACCTCTGGTATTTGCTTTTTTTATGACTCGTCTATTGCTCTTTTTTTTGATATTGACATAAATACACCTTTTTTGGTTACCAGTGATAATTTATGATAGGAATGTGGATATTGTTCGGGAGTTTAAGGATGACAGCAAGTACAGATGCACAAATAGCTACAAGATAATTTTTTATTGTTTTTACTTAAAGCGTCCAGCATCCATATACCGGATGTTTTAACCTTGTCCGTGGAATGAAAATGTCGCACTATATTGTCTGATCACATCTGCTAATCCTCGGGTTAAATGACGTTGATTAAATAGTTCACAAGGTATTTATCAAAGCCCCGGTCTTTGGTCTTCCTGAACTTAGCAAATCGCTCACATAAACGACAGAACCATCTTCTTGTCATGCATCTCCTCGTAGATTCCACAAATGTGTTGACCCGCCTCCGTTGCCTTTGCTTCTCTGCTAAACTCTTAAAAAGCAATGTTTCGGATGTGTTCGGGGTTTTTTCTTTCTTTTTTCCTACTTGACACTCCATCTTCTTTACCCCAATAACAGCGAAAGTTTTTCTTCAAATCTGAAAAAGTGAAGGTGACTTTATAATTACAAAACTCCAAATAACAAATGACAGATAACAGACAGGTAATAATACGAAAAAAATTTACATTGTTTGTCAATTAAAAAAAAAAGATAAATGCAGTCTAATTTGTTACAGCGCGTGGTTCACAAGTTTAGCAAGACAGCACTTGTGCTATATGCATGTATTAAGTACACTGCCTTCTGTGTGTCCTGTTAGCTCTGTGACAGTATGCAGGTTCGCCTTCCGGCATGAATATTCTTTTTTTTTTTTTAATAAATCTTTATAATATCTTGACAAATTTAATTTGGTAATATTGCTTCCTTTACACAGAAAGCTTTAACCTTAATATATTATATATATTATAATGAATAATATAATGTTTCCTTCAGCATTTGTTCTATCTAAATGGAATATGCTGCACATGTACGAAGGATAAAAGGTGACTTATGAGGACAAATTCAAGAAGCCTGGGATGTTGTAGCCTCTCGTCCACACTGCTGTAGAAATCTGACATTATCTATGCCCTGCAGATTGAGGGGAGTTATAGATGCTGAGGGTTCTAACACCCGATATTAATGTATGTTTATTTCTATGTGTTTTCACTTTAAAGATGAATGTTTCTGTTAATGTATATATTTTGGTTATTTGTAAAGAATACGTAGACGGTTTTGAATGTGCATAGATAATGTCATAAAACTCAAATAATACGTTAAAATATAATATGATATCAAGGCAACATAATGTTCCATGTATACATTATAATATACAAAATGGATGTGTGGGATCTAAACCCAGGAGCAATGCCTTCTAAACCGCTCGACCACCGATACTCTACCCTTATGTTCTCTTTTCAGATGCTTATGATTGTGACCATTAGGTTTACAGGCCAAGCGCCCACTGCAGTGTGCAATCGCTGCATGCGCAGCATTTACGAGCGTCCCAGAAGTTCTCTGATTGACACGTAAAATCTGGGGCGACTCTTTGTTTTTTTTTTTTTTTTGTTAAAGGGTTTACTTTATAGCGAATTTCAAAAAGTGATTAGAAAACAAAGGAAGTCCCTTTCTCCTGCCCACAGGTCTGAGAAATCTGGGTTGTGCTGTGGTGTTGATAAAAACGTTACGCCGCTGCTAAATTAAACAGTAATACGAAGTAAAGTTTCGGATAATAATATAGTTAAAGTGAATTCCTGTCAATATTAGGTAAATAAATTATGTTCGTAGTGTATATAGAATAACTACATCTCTAATGGGCCTATTGTACATATGCTCTTGAGGGGCTTTTCCGGGAGAAAGTGGTCAGCAAACCTAGGAGGCTAGGCACGGGCCGGGAGTTCCACCAAGATGTCCCGAGCTTCCACATACAGACCCGGCCAGGATAGGAAATCACCGCTATAGCACAATACACCTTCCTGCCTTGCCTGACGCTTCCGACCTTGCAACTGGTGCTATGGAGTGAAATGTATGGCAACGGTAGAGCAGAAAGTCCGTGGAATATAAAGCTTCAGTCCAATCTCGCCTAAGTGACGGAGAAACCGCGATAAACCCAAGGTCTGGATGGTCGGTTTCAAGGGAATTGAGGGTTCAGTGGGAAAACATTTTCGTCGAATAAGAATATCATCGCTGTTGTGAAAAATCCACTTTTGGTATATATAAACAAAAATTATTTTTCAGAAGTTATGAAAAACGATTGCAAACTCTCTCTAAAACATGCAATCATCGATAGAGAATATGTCAAGAAATAAAATTGAATTATTTAAAAAAAGACAGAGACGGATCAATACTGCGGTCTTCTAGCATCAAGTGTTGTTCAACATCCACTGATGATGCCAACCGTAGTAGTTAGTGAAAGCAATGATACCATATTAAACAGAAAAGAAGAGTTTAACCGTTTTAATTTAAAAAAAAAGTGTTAGCTTGCTTTTTTTTAATCAAACTTTTAAACGTTTCTCATAGTATATGAAAGAATACTATTTTAATTTAGCCTAATTAGGAACTAATTAGTTATATTTTATGTTAAATCCAATTTTCTGAACCAGCCTACTAAACCGAAATCTGGTTTTCAGAAACAGCACTAAAGCATTTATCGGAAATGGGATTTTGATATTTACTCAACAATTTTCCCAGCTAATACCAGTGTTTCATTATATCTAATCCCTTCAAGGATGCGATAACGAACATGACTTTCAGTAAGTCGGCAAGGCAACACGAGAAAACCGCTATTGCCACAAATGCTTCTGGCAGAGCTTAATTCTGTAACATAAACCACATCAATTTCTACAATAGCCCAATAGGACCACCTTATCCTTAACAGAGACCGTAAACCTCTTAAGCAATGCAATATCACGAAATTTCCAAATTAATTTATCGCTCTGTCGGACTTTGTTGATGCGTAATAGAATAGCTTCGATTTTTATTCTGCAAATTCAAAACGAGACAAGATTATATTTTTATTTATCTATTTTCTGGACAGTTTATTAAAGAAATTCTTCTAAAATTTAAAAAATACAAGAGCTTCACTTACTTTATTATTTTTATTTTCTGCACTGAAGATAAAGTTGTTGAAACCTGCAGGAAAACAAGTTCTCTATTTCATACCTTTAAAAGAATAAATGTGTCCCTATCCAGAACCTTAAAAAGATCTTGGTGTAATCCCTGGTGATGCTTCACTTCGACTACTGCGGTTTTCTGCTCACAACTCTAATCTAAAGCAAAAACTATAGCATGTTCATAATATGTGCATACGTTACATCTGCGATATGCGTTTGTTCGATCATATAACACCCTTCCTCGATATGCTGTCTTGGTTCCTCCAGAAAGACCGAAGAAATATTAATTGCCTCACACTACTTTTCAAAGTTATTCATACATCTTCTCCATCTTTTCGTTTTCAAAATCTGTCTTTCTCTCATATTACACGCTGTAAAACCCTACACGTACTATTATTACGTTGTTACATTCCATTGAACATCATTCGCTGGAACCACTGTCCGTCTCTAGAATGCATTGCCATGAGATGTCATAGACTGTCGAACTTTAGGAGCATTTCATAAGAAATTGTTTAATGTTATTAGAAATACTGGATTACCCTAGAATTATGTTCATGTTACAAAACACTATCCTGCTGTAGAATTATTCATTCTATTATTGTTATTACTATCATACATTTTTATCTCCTTCATAGTGACCGTCACGGATAGCCGAGGTGGTTAAGGCGGCGCAAACTTGTGGGGGAGGTCTGGGGGTTTGAATCCCAACAGGACCGTCCTTCCTGACTGATGGTTTTCCTCAGTTCTCATAAATGCAAATGCCGGGGAGATACCCTAAAACTCAGGCCTGAAACGTTTCCTTCCTTAAAAATATCCTTTCCCATTTCATCTTGTGTATAATCAATGTCCACGCCTGTATTGCCTCCTTAGTAAAACGGTCATAAGTACTGTTAATGTGTATATATCCTTCACAGTAATGCTACGGTTTTAACTTGAGGTTTTGCTCATATATTTATTTCCACTTTTTAGATATACATGGGTTGAATGTGTTTAAATTGCTATTGCTGGTTCTTGTCGTATATTATTGTTCTATTATTTTCTTATTTTTTCTTCTTCTTGAGTTAAAATGTTTCATTATCCATATTTATGTATTGGCATCATGTACCGCCACGGGTGGCCGAGGTCGTTAAGGCACGGACTCGTGAGCGGGAGGTCTGCGATTCGAATCCCGCCAGAACCGTCCTCCCTGACTGGGGTTTTTTCCAGGTTTTCCTCAGTCTTCATAACTGGCAAATGCCGGGGAGGTACCTAAACTTAGGCCTGGAACGCTTCCTTCCTTAAAAAAAAAAATATATCCTTTCCCAATTTATCATTTCATCTCATGTATCACCAGTGTCCACCGCCTGTGGTGCCTCAGTAGTAAAAACGGGCGTTAAACACTACTCAAAAAAAAAAAAAAAAATTGGCATCATGTACTTATACACGTCATGTTTTACATTAGCTTATATCTGTATGAGTTTTGTTAATTTTACTGTCAATGTTATTATTGTAATATTGTCGCTATAACTTGGTGTAATTATTGTTAGATTGGTAGAGCGGAGGAGAAGACCTAATGGGCTTAGCTCTACCAGAATAAACCAATAAATAATATCATGTTCGAATATGCTGCCCTCCTGTTTGTAATTTTTCCACTGGACCTTTTTAGACTTTGATACTAACCTACATCTTGTTATAAACGAAAGAATAAATATTATTATACATTAAAATGATAATATAACTCAAGTTTTTAGTGTTACAAAAATTTTAGTCGTTATGTCCATAACCTTTGAAGCATATACTCTGTCTTTGGCATACCTCCACAAGAAAAACATATAATGGTGTAATGTTGGGGGAACGCGGAGGCCAAGGAATTGCACCATCACTGCCAATCCAACGATTGGGGGATATGTCTTTTAAAAACTTTCGGATGGCACGGTTCCAATGAGGTGGGGCGCCATCCTGCTGAAAGACTAATGTTGGCTGCATGACTGCTATCTGTGGCACGGCAAAGTCCTGCAATATATCAAAGACAATTTATATCTTGAAAGGAAATAGGCCAATGTGTTTTTGCAGAAGCCCACGCCAAACATTTATCTTTGGGCTATCACGTACGTGTTCTATGAATGCATAGGGGTGTTCTGAACCCCAAATACGCACATTCACTTTCTCTGAAATATGGAAGGGGGCCTCATCTGTAAACATCACATCCAATAAAAATATTTCGTCTTCAGCAATGCCATCCAGCATAGCGATTGGAAATGCTTCTCGCTTTGGCCGATCATCTGGCTTGGTTTCCTGCACAGTCTGTGGACTCCTTTCTAATGATATCCCCACATTTTCTAGAACCTCTTCCTGGATTCTGGGTTTACCACCATCGTGCTCTTTCAGAACACTCCCGGTTTCCCCCCCACCAAAAAAAAAAAAACTGATGACACCGCTTCTTTACAGTCTTGAATCTCAGAGGGGCCTTATGGTAAACAGGACGAAATTTTCGTTGCATTTGAATAATGCATTTTGTTTCTTCATACCACCATACAATCTGTGCCCGCTCTTTTGGAATCTCCATTTTATAAACAATCTATTGTTGCAGCGCCACTACAGCTATTGTGCACACCACCACATTAGTACATGAACGTTTTGAATTTCTGCATCTGCTCCTTCCAAAATTACAGCCATACAATTTGAAATGTATAATTTAAAGATTTTAAAAGTTTGGAGTCTCACTCTGTGTACTTTTTGAACTGGTCTGCACAATATGCTATATATCTATACCGACAGCTCTAGATTGGGAAGGGATCAAACAATACTTGTGGCACCGCACTAGTTTTTGATCGCAAATCATTCTTCATAACAGCAGTTATTCTTTCGGAAGCCAGATTAACTTTACTAAAACGAAAACACAAGCATAGGGCTAATTCCTCTATCAAAGAATGTTACATACTTTCCAAGCTAATATAAATTATGTTGAGTCTCAAAAGATTCACCCATAACCTCTCTTGAAGATGGAAGCAACTTTGTTTTCTTTGGTTCTGAACAACTGACTTCTGTCTAATGTTTTGACTGCTGTTTTAATTTGTATGTGCTGTAAATCTAAGTTTCATCCTGAAGGAGTTTGAGATGGGAGTTCGCGTGGGTGTGGTTTTAAACTCTTTGAGTATGCTCCACGCTGGTCGCCAAAGTTTGAAGAAGTTTGGAGTGGTGTAGTGATGAGGTTAAGGACCATCAGTAACTCCTAGTTGAGATTTTCTCGGGCTTTCTCGCTGAGTTTTTTGGAACTGATAGTTGTCGGGTTCAGTTAGGGAAATTAAATGTGATACTTGCTGATAAAGAATGCATTGTATTTTGCCATTTAACGTATTTATTGAACCACAAGTGAGTACCTGTGAGTTTCTCGTCCAACCATAGAAGAACAACAGCGTGGCAGACGCGTGGAGCAGTTGTGTATTCAGAGTGATCAAGGTTCGTCTCTCGGCATTATGGTGTTACAACGGAACACCTAGGCCACTCTTACTCTGATTGCCGGACGACGCTGCTGACACGCGGCTCGCGTGTTGAAGTTTCTTAGACAGCTGATTAAGTGCTAAGTGCCCGTTCACTGGGGCAGCAGATCCTTAAATACCCGATAAGAACAGACGCGACCACGTGAACACAGACGCAATCTTTTCGGGCCATTCTTGAGTTATGCGTTCTGATAGGATACTAGTGACATCATGGGGGCTTCGTTTTCTGGAATATCAGCTCTGCGATATTTCGATTTGGAGCTGTAGCGTTCGTCAAAGTGCAATAACCTTTAACGATACCACAGATACCTGTCAGAGAGAGGTACGCAATCCCTTTTACTGGAACAAAGTAGGGATTTATTTCGTTGTCTGCTCAAACTGCCTCTTTTCTGTCCGAGAAGAAATTCATATTTTTCACGATATTTCCACACACTTACAAAAATTCTTTACTTATATCTAGCTGGAATAAAATATATTCTTATCAATCCCATATCATTGACAGCGTACCAAGGGGTATCAATCCACAACGGACAAAATCAATTTTGTTTTTGTTAAAGCGCTTCAAACACCTTCACGATACATTCATAGGAATCCGCTATCATGCGCGATACCCATCGTGTACATTTATTCATATAATGTAATTATAGCCTTCTCTTTGTTTGAGATACTTGTAGCCTCAGCACTTTAACTCACGATCATCTACTGCTGTATTACTTCAATGAATTCCTTATGTGGGTCATTTTTAAGACTGGTGCAGTCATGTTTAAATTCAAAAGCTTGTTTTTTGGTAATTAAAAATGAATATTTCTCATTAACATGTTTTTCTTTGGCGTTAAACCATCTTTCTCAACAGGATTTAGCACGGATACCCATTTTTGTCTATTTTATGGCATATTCACAATATGTCCTCTTTAGAAAACTGTATTAAATATTTGAAATAGATTTCAAATTAATATTTAAGATAGATGTACTAACGTAATAAAAAAGAAGTATTTTCTAGTTTGATGAATACCTATGGCCAAGACGATAACTTTTCACACCGCTGCATCTTAAAACATTATTGGCTTCGTTTTCTCTACCAACTTTTGTCCCTTTTCTGAAGAGTAAACTTTCCTGTTTCAGATACATGAGGAAGGAGCCTATGGCAAACACAGTTTAATATTTTTACTTGACCATGTACTCCTTTTAAAATATTAGCAACCTCGTCTTTCCCAATGCCAGAGAAAGTTAAATGATGGACGCGTTGTAGGAATGCATGTCGGGAATTCTTCCCCAGACTTTTTGTTTCTCGTTACACTAAACAGCAACTTTTATTTTTTATTTCATTTCTTTTAGCCGTTCTCAAACTACCCATGGCACGAACACACAAGCTCGTTAACTCGTTTTGGAGTTTCCTCTTCACTAAAACATACACTTCTGTGTGGCATGTTAAAAAAGAATGGTTTTCAAGCTCATGACCCCCGGGCCATTCCCTCCGCCAAAGGTTAATAGCAGTACCACAGTTTGGGAGCTGCAGAAATTTCCTGTATTTTTAACTGCATGATGATGAAGATTGGAAGAGTTGAAAAGAGCCTTTGTAAATATTCAGCTCTGTTGGAACTGCGCTTGCAGTAACTTTGTAACTGTGTACACACAGTTCCCACTTCCTTCCTCGTCTCTCTCACACATGCCTGAACATTCAGACATTTAAATACAGGCCGGTTACAGATTAACGTGAAGCTTATTAATTACCTATGTTGTGGGCAACTTTCACGGTGGCGTTTGTTTAAATGAGTACTCCCAACGGTTTTTCTGTCATGGACCAGATTTGGCCATCCTTAAGTTTTAAATTATTATTATTATTATTATTATTATTATTATGTAAAAGTAACTACGTTCCTGAAAACATAATCATTATATATATACCGAGGGTGCCAAAAATATCTACACACTTTCACAGTAGATATCTATTTAATATATTTAAAGTTGTGCCGAAAAACAACAGTGATGTGTAGTATGATGTTCTGTAAACAGATATGGCCTCCAAACATTATGATAGCATTGCTACGTGACAGGTAAATCAACAATGAACAAATGAAGCCAAGATTATAGTATGATGTTCTGTAAACAGATGTGACTCACATACATTATGATAGCGTTGCTATGTGACAGTAAATGAACAATGAATAAATGAAGCGAAAATTATCATACATATAATGTTCTGGAAACAGATGTGACTCACATTACGTTATGCTACAACACAATGGAGCCAAGATTATCGTTTGAACAGCGGAAAGGAATTTTGAAGTGGTATTGGAACACCGAGAATGTTGTTAAATTTTAAAGGCAATGGAGACGTGTGTACAGAACAGAACCGAAGCAGTTGGACTTCTACCTACGGGGAACTCTTAAGGATGTTGTATGCCGTAGAAAACCAGCTACACTGACAGCACTTCGGGAAGAAATTGAAACATGTGCTTGCAATCGCTGAGGACACTTTCGCAAACGTTGCTCAATCAGTAATTCAACGTACTCAGAAGTGTATCGACGCCGATGGTGGACAATTTGAGCAACTGCTGTAACTGTAAAAGTCTAAGATGATTAGCTCTCATCATTTTCTTTTTGTGTGAATTTAAGTTTTGTTTTATATATATATCTTGGCTTGAAGCGTGTATCATTTTTTTACACACATGCTGAATATGAACTCTACCGACAAACTCTCACAAGTTGTTTAGGGATTTTTTGAGTGTTTTGATATAAAGAACCCACGGTCTTCGGTAGCTCATTATCGGGTAATTTCATTGTTTTCTTTTTGTAATAACTCGGCCACCTTTGTATCTGCTTATTCGGAATATGATTGTTTCCAAACAACGCGCAACATTTCACTGCCTTAGAGCGTGTTTACATTACGGTCCACCACCAATTAATCAACTACTCATCACCTCCTAACAATTGAAATTATTTATTTTAAGAATAGATGACCAAATCATTACAAAAATAATATGAAAAAACCCAAAATGTTCAAAGTAAATGTTCAAAATGTCGACCCAATGATCACAATAAACTTCACACACGCCTCGTGTATTGTCACACACGCTCTAGCTACCCAGGAGATTGGCACACATCGTCAGCGGATGCTACAATCCTAGCAACTAGGTCTATGTTAGTTGTGCAGAAGTTACATACACTAGGCTGTTGATGTGACTCCAGAAGAAAAAGTCCATGGGTGGCAGAGCTGGCCATAGAACAAGACCACCACTACCAATCCATGCGTGTATTACTTGTGTACAACGAGGCGTCGCTTGGAAGTCGGGATCATAGTGGTTTGCATTTTGAACATTTACTTTAAACTATGTAACAGTGTAATTTGGGAATTTTCATGTAATTATATGTAACGTTTGATCATCTATCCTTAAAAATAAGGATGCTGTCTGTCTGGAAATCTGTTCCTGTACAGCCACAGACGCGTGTCCTCTTCTTGCTTCTCCATATATCAAATGCGTAACAGGAAGCTTGGCAAATGAAAATTCGTTAGCGATGTTTTGGAGCAACTGTATACAGTCTGTTGCGTTTGATACACAAAGCAGAAACTGGCCTATTAACTACCCAGATGACTTTACCTTACGCGACCGCAGCCGGGAACGGTAGCAAGAAAAGCCGATTGGTTCTGATTTCACTAGTAGGCGGATAATTTCCTTGATTTGCATGTAGAGTTCTTAGCTCAGTTGGTTAAAGCGTCATGCTAATAATGCGAAAGTCGTGATTACGTTCCCCTCATGGATAAGCTTTTATTTCCTCACTTATAATCTTTTTAATAGAATGAATTTTATTTTTATAGGTTAGTTTAGGTGTGACAGATAATAATAATAATAATAATAATAATAATAATAATAATAATAATAATAATAATAAAATGCACACCAACTGCTTCTAGCTCCAACTGCTGTTCGGACGGAATTCGGCTTTCTTCGCTACCGTTCGGGGCTTCGGTCGAAGAACAGAGTCGGTTTGTAACGTCAAGTCGTATCTGCGATGTACTAGGTACTTTGCGCATGCGCTATTAACTTCTTAGCACTACTGAACTGTCATTTGTGGCGTGCATTCCCTCGCCAAACGAACAACTTTACCGAAGTAGCCAAGCCAATAATTTTAAACTACCTGTGTACTGTCATACTGTATACTAACACTATCTTTTCCCGACTACTTGGGCAAGACGTGAGCTTTCTGAATGAAAATCTAATTCACACACTTAACGTTTTATTGGCTTATCAGCTTGAATATTCGATTTGAAAAAATCGTCATAACTTTGAAAAGGGATCATTAGTTCCCTATCTCAAAAAGCTTATCTAGGACCCCTTCACAACCCTTGCAATATGTGTGGCGAATTCTGGGAAGAGACAAGTTTAGTTTTGCAACGCACTTTATTTTTGAGAGCACGTGACTTAGTTTTCTCTGCCACATTTGTGTTTTGATTGTCTAATTCATGAACTTAACAAGTGCTAACAAGTCTAGTAGTTTATTCAGTGTTCACTATCTTATTTATAGACCCTTTCTTTTAATCTGTCCCACAACATAAGAATTTCTGCTTTGAGACTCGACGCAATGCTGCACACAATAGCATACAACCGTCCCATGCATTCTAGAATGGCAGCAAACGCAGCTGGTTTGTGCCTACGCAGATCTCGTACGCATGCATGGAAAGATAAAATGTATGCACTGTATATTTTTCATTTGGAAGCACTGTTATTTATTGCATTCATAATTTTCTATCCCGCCCTTACTTAATTCTTTCCTCTTATTTTTCTCACAGATGTATTGATAAATAGTTGTTTATTACATCCCATTTTTCCGAAATAACTCAATTTTTCATAGACAATATTTATTTTCCGTAGTTAGATTTTTAACGGCACTATACATTTTGATTTCCAAGTATCATTTATCAAATATTTCAGAAAGCAATCGCTTATTTGAACTGAGTCTTGCAATTGGATTGTTCTCCTTCTTCATTCGCCACGACTGCGGTGTGGACATCTTCAGTGGTGTTGGTCGCTGTAATTTTCTTGGATACGAGGAAGTGGACGAAACGGCCTGGAAGACTTGGTTCACATAACTGACCCCCGCCGTGAGAGCCCACTTTCTACAAGTAAATTGCTGTTTCTTTCTTATATAAATGTTTATGTTTTCATCAATACTCCTGGTTTATTTCTAATCAAGACATCTCAAAACGATATGTTCCGATAGAAGCTACAATATAATAATATTTCTGTGTAAATAAAGTCGTAATTAAGTCAAAATATGCTACGGTGAAATTTTAATAACATTTCCTCCATTATAGTTCTACCTTTTACTGAAAGTTGAACTTATTCAAGAAAATACTGAGGCAATCAACAAGCACTGGTGAAGTTAGACGATTACTTATTTAGATTAACAGTCAGTAATAACAATCGAGTAATTTTGAAGATGACTAACATTAAATCAACTGCTTTTGCGTTTACGTCTAGCTGTTAGTTCATCTTGACTTTTTTTTTTGGATGGGCTAATACGTTCGTGTCTTTTATTTTGAATGCCTACATACTATTAAGTTTATGTGTTACGTCATGTTATTATGTTTACTTTTAATTTTCATTTTGAAGGGGGCCTTAACCTATCTGTTTGTTACTTTAATCATTCGCCACCAAACAAGCCCCTGATTGCACAGATTGAATCCTGTCTAAGTGGCATCATTATTTATCACAAAAGATTATGTTAAATTGGATAATGTTTTTATTGACAACGATCGGCTACAATTGATTTTCAAAAAACAGATGCTAAATAACATGTGAAATGTTTTATCCCACTATAACTTCGTATTTCATGATTTATTTATGCCTGTGAGTATATTCAACTACGCTGAAGAGGGCTAGTGAATATTGAATATCACTTGAAATATTATAAATACTAAGCTTTCACCGTTCATTTTACGTCGGCCATCACTAGAGGTAGATAACAGTGACTTTCAACATTCTCTGTAACGAGTACAAACTGACGATACGGCCAGTACAGCAAAGACGACAATGAGGTTCAACTTAACGATGCAGGAAAGGCGAGCGGATTTGTGTAGCAAAGGAAAATAAAAAATATTTTCTTTCGAACGAAAGATTTACTGATTGCAACGTTCCAGTCATCTTAAGGGTAGGAAAAAAATGTGTCTTAAAGCGAAAGGAGGAAGAAGAAGAAGCTTTATCTAAATGAATTTACGAAACTTGGAGTTTCTAATTGAAGGAATCTCCCAGAGGATATTTGTATGTGAGATTTACTCGACTTGTCTCGCAAGAAGACCTCCAGGGACATACTATGCTAATTGCTTTCGTAGAGGGGCGCAAAGGATTCTGATGAAGCAGAGGAAAGAATAAGGGAGAAATCTTTCCTTCCTCTACTATTCTGTTCTGCTTCCTTTTTATAAACTAAGCCACCCCCGAATCTCTGACTTTTAAGGGAGAAAATTAAAGAGGGCTTGTGGTAGCTTTGTCTGCCATTTTTCTTATTCTTTAGCAATGGAAGACTTGGAGTTGTGAAATAAAACTTGTCGTACTCTTTGAAGTGACGAAATGCTTCATTTTTCATTGTCATGCTATCAACTTGCTGCCCTTTAGTTATGTAAATGCTTCCCTAACTACAACTTTTGTAATGATAAAATATTGGTTACGATGTTTTTTAGTCTTATCACACTCCTTATGATAAAAGGAGATTTCTACCATATCTTAATAGTTAATTACCTTCAAAATTTATCGGACGTTTCACGCCTTGAATTGAATGGGACACTGATGACCTAAGATGTTAAATAAACCAAATCAACACCCTCTCGCCTGGCACTTTTATCCTGCAACCAGAATTATTGAATGAAATGGTAGAGAATCCAATTGTTTAAAAAATTAAAACATTTTCTTTAGCATTCAAAAATGTTTAACACGATAAAACTGTGTTATGTTTAGTTTTGGACTCAATTACTGTCAAAATTGAGTCTCTGCAGGTTCTATTGAATCTCCTACACATTCAAATAAATGTTAGGTAATTTAGATAATTGGTGGATTTTTTTATTATTGATTTTGAACGGTTTAATGTGGGATGAGCAATATATATAGAATGAACTGCACCGAAATAATTTCAGAGAGGGTAGAGATGTCGTATATAACTAACGTAGTTTTATTATGTTAAACATCTTTGCATCAGATGCTGATAAGTCGGTGTTAAAGCCAAGCCAGGTGAAAAAATGGTTTATAATGTCTTTAAAAATGTCTTGCGAACATATAAATATCGATTTTCCGCAGTTCGTTATCAACGTTTTCAAGATTTAGTGTCATAAAACCCACCAAAACTCGAACTAGTCATTTGACAGTGCGACACTGAACATCTATTAACTGCCTTCTTCCATAATGTAACCTTCTCTAGAGGGAGCTCTTTAACTTTATGTGGGGCGTAATGCATAACAGAAAATGCCATTCCTCATGCCGCGGGTTCAATTCGTTAACTTTTTTATTTAATATGAAATGCTGCAATATGCATACTAATGAATTATGACTGAAATTTGGCTATTCCTTGTATATGCGACACCGAACTCATTAAGATTACCCATAATTCTACCTTTTCTAATCAAGGGAGGTAATTATATGTGTTGGTATTTTAAGATTTAAGTGTATAAACTGAAACGCCGTCTTAAAACGTAGGCTAAAAGCTGAATTATTAAGCCCTAGTCAGTAAACAAACAAAGTGATGAACGAATCTCGAACTCGAAAACAAATGAGCGCTTCTTATTGGAAATCTTATGCCATAACCATGGCGCCAGAGTAAGGTCCCATTCACAATGAAAGATGCAAACGTGCGTATTAATCAATCAAAAATAAGAACAAGCGAAGTTCAACTTACAGCTGATTGAAAATAGTTGCTTCGAATCAGACGGCGGTAGTGTTTATGCATAAGTAAAGTGAAGTAACTAATTTTCTTGGAGTAATACGAGAAAGGATAGTTTTCTTATAATGGAATTAATCTTTTGTCCATTGACGTCATTCTATCTACAGAGTCACTGATCTCCAGCTCTCTCTACCACAATTTGCCCTTACATGGAGCACGGAAAGTACAACTGTTGCTGCTGCTGTTATAAGCCAGCATTGTTGTGGGATACCACGTAACAATAGAATGCGAAAACCTACAAATCATTATTGTTTGTACGGTATTTCTATAATTATCTTCTTTTATTACTGTAGTTTTATCTTTTCCACCTTCAAAATATAAATAACGAAACAAAAACAATAATAATACTTATAATATACATTTTACAATCTGCACGCGTTTAAATACATATTAGGGAGCATTTAAATGGGGCACAGTAAAATACATACAATTACAACCAACCTTTATAATGATTACAGACCCGGTACTAACAATTCCAGCCTAGTAGGTCTATTTTTTTTTTTTTACATCTGTTTCCATTTTTTGAAAATATCTTAATATAACATTAGTTCAAGTTCCGATTGATTGAATAGGACGAGAAGGAAGATGAAAACTAGCAATGTAATGATTGACAAAATGCGGCGAATAAAATACAACTTAGAAAAAGAAGTATAATTTATTTAAGTGAGCCCTTTTGTCCGGTGGGAAATATAGCAGATAGAAATTTTGTTCCTATCTTTTTTACCTAGTACGTTTTCATGTAGCATATCAACCTTTGGTGGTAACTTGAGGCATTATTTATTGACTCTGTTTTTTTTTTTTTGTACGCATAGTCTCCCTTCAATCAAGTTATTTGCAATTGCAATGCTGTATATAGTTAATCTTCATTATACTGTTCATTCACCATTTCACAGCCTCTATTATACTATCATCGCTTGCAAAATGAGTTTCTCACAAACAATCCTTAAAAATAAAATTAGAGGATATTCATTGCTGGCATTCGGTCGTGTTTTCAACAGTACCCTTAGGATGGCATGTATAGGAAGCCCCAGAAATTAAAACTGTTCTAACACATGCAGTATACCGTCCCTTTTTTGTACAGGACAATGAACTGAATATATTTTGCTGGAGGGCAAAGTCCCATCACTAACAATATATGGCATATATCTTTGTGTTATTGCAAATTTCGTGTACATGTGGATAGAATTATTATATTATTTTCGTGTACATGTGAAATAACATTCATCACAGTTGCATTTTGTATACACTTGCGGTTGTTAATTAGCGCTTCGGAAGTTAGAAATGTTTACTGCAAATAAAGGCATTCGAAGACAAAAGCACCAGTTTTCGTTGCACAAACACAGCTCCTAACCACAGTGCTTCCTCGGTGCAGGGAGTATTGTAGTGTCTAGTGTTGTAATAGAATCAGTTCGATCGATCTGTAGTAGAAAATAAAAATGGAAGAATTGTTAGAGAAATTATAAAAGGATGCTCACAAATATAATTAGACAAGAGACGAAATTATGTGGTAGAAGATAAAAATGGAAGAATTATTAGAGAAATTATAAAAGGATGCTCACAAATATAATTAGAAAAGAGACGAAACTATATAGGACATATATTATGTTAGGAAAAAGATTGACTTTTATAGGACTGAGAAATTTAGAATAAATTAAATGCTAATGAAAGCATATCACAACAGGTTCATTACAGGAACAGTGAACAGATTCAAGAAACGATTGCCTAGACCACAGAAGAACGTAATACTAAGGTTTAAGATGTAATGTGCACAGCACTAACATAGCTCTATTGATTATAATTTGAATTAGGTAAATTGATGGTAAGCAAGATAGGCGCTTTGTATGGCTGAAAAAGAATTAATTAATTAAAGTAAGAGAAATAATTGGAATGGAGTTTACAAATATGCGAGAAATAAAAGGTACATTACTCCAGAAATAGCACAACAAATAGGACGGACAGAAGAAAGAAGAGGAATTAATGTCCTTTTCCGGAAGTGAAAGAAAGACTGCTGTTAAGCCTCAATAAGTACATGAAAGAAGGTTTTACATGGACCATATAAATAATATTTTAAGATAATTAGAAAATTAGACAGTGATATTGTAAAATATGTGAGATAAAGAATACACCTTAGCATGTAATATTACATTGAAATGCAAAACTTAAGGACAAAGAACAAAACAACACATACCATGTCTTCCAACCGAACTAAAGAGTGTGGAGGAAAATGGATTGTATACAAACATGGGCTTGTGACGTGTATAGTCTGTGAGCTCACAAGACCTGTCTGTTAGTTTGAAATCCATAAGTACCGTTTGAATGGAAACCTTCAGAGAGAGGTATCGTCGTTTTAAAAATATTGTACAATATAAAAGACTAAATGGTTCACAGAGAGCATCTAGATGACTTTGCTCGAGATGGAATAATTGGGAAGCTCAAACAAGGGCGGAACGTGACAAGTTTTGCTCAGAAGTTTGGCACTGTCCATAGCATCGTTTTGTGTACAAGGACACCATCAGAACAACAGGTACGAGGGAAGTCCATTAGTTTCCGGCCTCGACGATAAGGATTACCGTCTTCACAAAACCCTTATCTGTTAAGTAAATAATTGCAGCTGTAACTTCCGCTCCCCTGTGTTCAGTTTTTTTTATTAGTGTTTAACGTCCGTTTTTACTACTGAGGCGCCACAGGCGGTGGACACTAATGATACATGAGATGAAATGATATATTGGGAAAGGATATGTTTTAAGGAAGTAAGCGTTCCAGGCATAAGTTTGGGGTACCTCCCCGGCATTTGCCAGTTATGAGAACTGAGGAAAAACCTGGAAAAAACCCTAGTCAGGGAGGACGGTCCTGGTGGGATTCGAAACCCAGACCTCCCGCTCACGAGTCCGTGCCTTAACGACCTCGGCCACCCATGGCGGTTTGTATTCAGTTGTTTAGATATAGTTACATAAAATAGGCTATGTGTAGAAAATTATGATATGTTCAAAATGGAGTATCAGGCTGCTGTTAAGTTCTTCAAAAAATAAGGAGTTATTCCAAATGAAATTAAACAGCGATTGGACAGTGTATATGGGGAAGCATCCCCCTCATATTCTACCATAAAAATGGGCCGAACTTTTTCGAGTTGCCGAGAAAGCATTGAAGACGAAGAGCATGCAGGCCGGCCCTTGGAGATGCTCACTCCTGATAACATCGCTCTCGTGGAAAGAATTATGGAGAACCGGCTGGTCAAAGTTACCCAAATAGCAGCAAGGTTGGCCCTTTCTAAAACAGCAGTCCTTCGAAATATTTACGAACATTTAAATATGAATAAGATTAGTGCAAGATGGATGTCCATTCTTCTTTCCTCAGTCCAAAAGCAGTAACGAGTCATCTGTTATCAGGCATTTTTGGTGCTCTGCCGTGACAACGAGAAAGAAGTTCTGCAAACCATTGTTACAGGGAATGAAACTTTAAGACCTCTACTATGAACCATTGTTCAGAACCAGAGAATCAATGAAGTGGCAGGCGTAAACCTGGCTAAGCCCCGCCTCTAAAGGCCTAGGTCACTCAGTCAATAGAATATATTATTCACAATCGTTTGGAACTGTGAAGGAATACTCTTCATTGACTTCAAGGTGAGGAACACCACAATAAATGGGGAGTACTATGCTGGTCTACTGCACAGACTACGTGCTTCCATCAAAGAGAAAAGACGAGGAAAGCTGAGTGGTGGTGTGCGCCTTCTTCACGACAACGCGTTTGTGCACACAGCTCTTGTTGCAAAGGAAGCTTTGAAGAAATGTGACTTCATGAAGATGAATCATCCAACCTACAGCCCATATCTAGCTCCCAGCGACTATTTCCTCTTATCAAAACTCAAGAAAACCTTCGAGGAAGGAAATTTAAGTGTGACGAAGAAATGATGGATGCAGTTTATGCCAATTTTGCAGACTGCTATTTTTGGGGGGGGGGGGAGAATTAAAATATTAATTTAAAGATGTGAGAAGTGTATTGCAATAAATGGTAACTATATTGAAAAGGGAAATATAGTTTTTGTCCTTATCATACCCATAAAATGGTTAGGCCCGAAACTTATGGACCTACCCTCGTACAGCTGTGCCAGACCATCCGCAGAAAATCACACAGAATGAGCTAGCATCCATTTATAATAGCCAAGAGACGCAAACTCAAACAACATTGAACCACAGGTGCACAGGGACACAGCTCAGATTGTAATGGTTTACTGTAGCCAGAAGATTACACAGAGGTGACATCCGATAACATTTGTTCCATTAACATCTGCTCTTTGAAGAATCGTTTCAGTGGTGCAGAGAACACAAGTACTGTACAGCAGAACAATGGGGTGAAGTACTCATTGCCAGTGAGAACAGATCTAGTCTCAGTGAAAGGTATAGATGTGGTTGTCTAGGTGTTTTCGTCTGGGGAGGCATTATGTTCGTTGGAGACCTGTAGATATTGCGTCATGGTGATGCTATTGCAATGACATCATTGTTCCCCATGTGCGTCTATTCAGAGGCGCTGATGGCCCCGAGTTTGTATTCATGTACCATACTGCAGCTGTTGGAAAGTAAGGATATTCGACAGATGGATTTGCCTGTACGTTCTCCTTGTGTAAATCCCATAGAGCATATGGGAGATGCCTTGGTAAGACGAATAACGGCACATGAACGCCCAAAATATACATCAGCGATGAAAGAGGAATGGGCTATGTTATCACCAAAATTCGTGGATAACCTCACCCAAAGTATGGAGCAACATTGCTGTTAGAGATGATCAAGGGTCACTGCTTCTCTTGTTTATATCTCGTAACTTAAGTGCATTTTTATTCCGTAAAGCACTTCTCTGTAACCGTTATTGAATAAACATGCTTGTAAACTTTTTGTTTATTATTGTTTCTATACATTTCTATACGTTTCTATACTGTTTCTGAAAATTACAACATATTTTTGATGGGTGCTTTCTATAATACACTAATATGCTATAGATAGAACCATTTTCGTCTTTAAGTTTTGCATACCAGTGAACGAATGTCCTAGATCACACGATGCCGTCCATGAAGAATGAAGATTTCTAGAGGAAAAGAAGGTGTGGGATATATTAATAAACAAGGAATATTACAACTTTAGAGGGAAGGATTGACGTATAATAGTAGCAGTGGTATATTTATTTACAAAATATATTTGTTACAATTGTTGCAGGGATCCTGGGACATTACCCAATATTCCAATACACTGGAAAATATATTAAATTGCAAAAAGAAATATTTAACCATTTAAATACAGAAATAGAATAAACAAAAATGTACAAGGTATGTAATGTAAGGTAAACAACTTACACTCCCTTACATATATGTGCAATTAATTCCAAAAACTTTTGTCACTCATGTTCCCCTATCAACCTTCCGGTCGTCTGCCTCTTCCGATCTGAACTGTTTCACTTTATTTAAAAATGTACCTACTCCCTCCTCCTCCTTCCTATCTGTCAGCAAAGTCCAACATTGCCACTTCACTTAACAAACGGGACCGGTAGGTATCTCTTTCTCCATTATCCCTTGCAGTACGCCAGAATATGTTCCTAAGATTCTTTCTCCACAAATATAGGACACATTCTCCCACTTTCTCTCTCTCTCTGTTAATTTAGTCACCCGCCACGCGCCTAACCTAAATCAAGTTGAGTGCAGAGCTTGGCCCCCGTATGGATGTAACGCTTCATCCCCATAAAATTTCAGCTTCGATTTTATCTCTAGCGAAACATTTTCTGCATACTCCGAAAGAATCAGCTGCCTATTAATGTCCTTCAAGCGTTTCTTAATTTTCCTCAAAATTCTCATTGTTTTCCCGCTCTGCGATCCAAATGTTGTCCATTGCTGTGTTTTGAAACACATTCTTAATTTTTAAACCCAGTAATAAGGCAGCAATTTAACACAGATACCAGCATGAAGAGTACGAACCAAGGAGATCCATGATAAGAACGTTAAGAAGGCAAGAACTTAATACCACTGCTGTTAATTCAATGAGATGCGAACTTAGAGGAAAATGATATATGTAGTGGAGACATCAGTAGACATATTGCAGAACTGCCAACTCTTTCCGATGACGATTCTCCCAGTTGAGGAGGTCCAGATACGGAATGCACGAGTTATAGACAATTCCGTATTTGTGGTAGAAGTAGGACCAACAGTAGAGTGAATTATGCAAAAAATAATATTTTAAAAGAGAGCAAATAGTTGTGAAGGGATAGAGTACAGGCGAACTGTTGACGTAGTATTCCTTTTAGTAGTGTAGCTTTTGCAGGGGTTTTTATTAGCAATAAGGTAATAATGGAGGTGATGATATTTGGAAAAGAGAAAAGATGTGAAGTGGAAGTTATAATAATTTGATAGATTATTGGGTTAATAATTGGAATATCAGGTAATTTTCTTCTTCTCCTCTGATGGTAGTTTTCCGCTGACTTATATTTTTGCCGTGATTGTTGAGACTCTGCTGCTGGATACTTTTATGACCCTGTGACCATAGGCAAAGGAGTTTTGGAGATTAATAAGATTTCTTGTTATCGGAGATGAAACAAAATTTATTGTTCAGTCCATTCCACCCAAAAATGTGCCACCGTTATTTCCTGGAGAATATGAACTACTTTCGGCTAACTATGATGCTAACGCACTTTAATGACTCTAATACTCTGATCCTAAACTACACTAAATTCAATTAATTCTGAGACGCAACTGCCTACTTCTCATTGATAATTTTCCACTAGGATACTCTTCGAGTGAGCTGAATTAAATTGGTAATTGGACTGAATTATATTGGCATAGACGTAACTTGAACTAAACTGAGAATTTACCGAAGAATGCCCATCTTCCACACTGATAATGCTCAACTTTACCGCGCTTCCAACTGACTATTATTCTCCCAGTTAAATACTCTCTCCATTCTCTGCGCTTCCAACTGAACTGAGACTGTCTCGAACTGAACTGAGAGAATGTGGATCGACTGCCTCTGGGCCGCAAAATTGCAAGACTAAATAAACATGGCAGTCTTCCGGTCTCACGAAGCTATCTTTGTACTTTTAAATATGATTTTAAAAAACCTAGAATGTTTTCTCCCATCTTCGCATCTCTATTGTGTAATCTGTTTCCCTCCTATTCTTTTCTGCTACATTATTGGTCAGATGGCTTACGTGACTTCTTGCATGTAACCCACATACGTATTAAATGGAAACGTTAGGATCTCCCTTCCAGAGGTTTGTGCTGTAACTTGGTACATCAGAACCAGTTCCATTACAGAAACTCAAAGAGCATTTTGACGGGAAGTGAATCGACTTGATGTACCATCTAAGGATGTTAATCGTCGTTGGGCGCAACAATGTATTCAAGAAGGGGTAGCGTGACAAATCACCGTCTGGTCGATCTCGCTCTGTAGTACTGCAGGAATCAGAGCAACGGAGTCAACGCCTATCAGCAAGAAGGCATGCCATTGCTTTACGCATATCGGATATAGTGTAAGACGAAACTTACAAAACGTGCTCTCAAATCTTCAAGAACTGTACTTTAAGTTTAGGATAATGTAATAGAAACATAAATAATTATCGAGAATTAAAATATATTTCACTTTAAAACCCGCTCATTGTTTCTGCCGCCTCTTTTTTGACCTAATAAACACGTTTCTATGCCGACGTTTTCCTGTAAGAAATATCACAAATCATGAGCTGTATTGTGCGAGAGCAGGTACATAAAAATTTCCAACCTAACCATTTTTAGGAATGATAATGACAAAAACTATTTTCGACTTTTCAATATAATTATCTTTTATTGCAATACTCTTCTCACATCTTTGAATTATCATTTCAATACCCCCCCCCCCCCCAAATAGTCAGAAGTCTTGTCTGCAAAATAGGCATAACCAGCATCCATCACTTCTTCGTCACACATAAATTTCCTTTCTAGAAGGTCCTTCTTGAGTTTTGAGAAAAGGAAATAGTTACTGGGGGCTAGATATGGGCTGTAGGGATTTCCTTGAAGCCACATTTATTAACAGCTTCCTTTGTAACAAGAGCTGTATGTACAGGCGCGTTGTCGAGACGAAGGTACACATCACCACTCAGCTTTCCTCGCCTTTTCTCTTTGATGGAAGCACGTAGTCTGTGCAGTAGGTCAGCATAGTACTCCCCATTTACTGTGGTGTTTCTCTCCTTGAAGTCAATGAAGAGCATTCCTTTATAGTCCCAAAACATTGTGGCCATGATCATCTTGGTTGATTGAGTGATCTTGGCATTTAGAGGCGGTGCTCCGCCAGGTTTACGCCACTCCATTGATTCTCTTTTGGACTAGGGATAGTAGTAGAGGATCATAGTTTCATCTCCTGTAACAATGTTTTGCAGAACTTCTCTCTCGTTACCACGGCAGAGCTGCAAAAATGTCTGACAACAGATGACTCATTGCTGCTTTTGGACTCAGGAAAAAAGTCTAGGCACATATCTTGCATTAACCTTGTTCATGTTTAAATGCTCATGAATATTTCGAAGGACTGCTGTTTAAGAACGGTCCATCCTTGCTGGTATTTCTGTAACTTTGAGCCGCTGGACTTCCATAATTTCTTCTTCCACAAGAGCGACGCTTTCAGGAGTGAGCACCTCTAAGGGCCGACCTGACGCTGTTTGTCTTCAATGCTTTCTTGACCCATTCAAAAAAGTTTGGCCCATTCTTTTACAGTAGAATATGAAGGGTATGCTCCCCCATATACACCGTCCAATCGTTGATTAATTTCACTTGGAGCAAGTCCTTCTTTTTTGAAGAACTTATTAACAGCTCGAAATTCCATTTTGAACTTGTCACAATCTTCTACACTTAACCTTCTTTATGCAACTGTATCTGAACACAGCGGAGGCGGAAGTTATAGCTGCAATTATTTATTTAACAGATAAGGTATGACAGCAGATAAGGGTTTTGTGAAGGCGACAATCCTTATCGGCGAGGCCGGAAACTTATGGACCTACCTTCATATGTACATATGTTTTTTATTTTACTGGTAACCCGATTCTTGTATTGTAATTCTTAAGAGGTGAAAGCGCTTGTTTGGGGAGAATGGGGGAATGGATTCCTCGCGACAGAAAGTGCAGCGTCTCTGACCGCTGCTGCTGTTGCTGTGATAGCGTGAGTTAACAACGAGGTTCAGATTCAAACGTGCTTTTTAGATAGTGTGGAATCGATTCCTGTCGGACACTTGTACCATGCCAGTGGACCATCAAAGTTGTGCACGAGAGGCGCTGCATTTAATACGAATAAAATCCTGGAATGAATTTCGAATAGTCGTTGCAAGCTGAACCTATTAGTTTGTATTCGAAATAATCCTGCATTAGTACATGGAAGCTATATGCAATACTTACAGAAAGTAAAGCTTTTTTACACTTTCTGTATTGAATTTAAAAACTGGCACTCACTTTCGGTGTCTGCTCTCTGAATGTGGGCATAGATCTACTATGTAAGTTATGCTTTTATGGCAGTTCATTTTCATGATAGGCGTTGAGAATTTTATAGAAAAATAATTTTAAATAAGCATTGGATAAATTTTAAAAATGCCTACACGTATGTACATCCGATGTTTACAATAATTTTTAAAACTACTTTTAATGACAACAGACTGAAAATTCCCAAACAGAGAGAACTCCCATGGGCGGAGGGAGGTGCGCATCTCCCCTAGTTAAATTTGTACGGGGCCTCCAGTTCTGCTTTTAATGTGCTTATATAAAACAAAATTTTTCATATTCCACAAAGAATAGATTTTGTCCCTCGTTGATATTCCCTGTGGCGTTAGAATTAAAACAAGCTTAATTAGAGCAACGTTTTGGTGTAAACAGTGCAAGCGAACTATGAGAGGGGCGGAGCATTGACACCACGGGGGAACTTTGGCAGCGGATGGGGTAATATCGGCTGACTGTTTGTGTAGATTTTCCTCCCCGCCATTTTAATTCTTCTGCTAATTACTGTAATATTATTTATTTTACATAACAATGTCTACTTGAAGGCATTATTGAAATTAAATACAGAGAAGTACTCTCTCGAATGCATAGACATTAAAAGGGGCTAAACCATTTGAAGAGTCATACTTTATATTAAATGAGTTGTGCTTTCAAATTATTCTCGAATTTTTCGTTCATTGTTGTTTTTTACGTCCCACATTTTCTGTGTGTTGTCGTCTCTTTTTACTAATTGTTGATGTAACGTTGCTTCGTTGATGCTACCCAAAGCGTCGGAAAAGTTCCAAAGTTGCGATTTTTTTGCCAACGTTTTATACCGGTTGGTGTAAAAATGGGTTGCACCTCAATATTTTGAAATTAGTGGTGTAAAAGTATAGTTATGAAATGTATTTTGTTTCATACTATGTGCACTCCATTCCAACTTGAAAGAGGAATGCGAAGAGGCGATCCAGTTTCCCCTAAACTTTTTACCTGTGTGTTACAAGAGAGAAACTGATTTGGAGAAATATGGAACATGTATAAATGGAAATAGACTTGCTAAATAGATTCACCACGATATGGCACAATTGCTAAATCTTCAAGAAAACTATAAACAATGCTCCCGGGATTATATGATCTCAGCAAAGTTATTGGACTTTGGATGAACAAGACAAAAACACAAATAATGTTAAACGGACCTTCCTGTAAGTAAACGTCGATGGCATGGATGCACAGTACGTAACAAACAGAGAAGGCAATTAGAAAGGCTGGTCATTGTATTATGAGATTAAATTGAAAGCTCAAATGCGAGACACTAAATCGGTGAGTTATTCCCCACCTTTTTGCGTTCGCGGCACCGTTGGGAACGAGATTAGAAATTCGGGGCATCCTGTTAATTTTTTTTAAATAGTAACATGTTAAATTGTTAAAAAATTTTATCTTTCTCTGTAATACATTAATGGTTTAATTATGTTCAAATAAACACTGCATAATAAACATAAGAATATAGTTATTTTTAGTAACAACTTAACATACAATTTATGAACTGTCATTAAACAAAGTATACTATAAAAATGTTTCATATACACCTATTAAGAGACATTAAATTTAGTAAATATAATTTCAAAAGTAGAGGACCAGAATTTAATTGTAAATCATTAAAACAAATTTTGTCTTATTAATGTGAGATTGAGAACACAGCCTAGCAGTTGACAACGAATCACGCATATCGTCTTCAAGGCAAGCTGTTTCTTGCTTTGGATTTGTTGTGAGCTCGTGCAGTATGAGTGATTTCATTATTACCGTGTTTTCAACGTATTGAAGCTTAGTATTATTGCATAAGATACCTTTAAATGTGATCAATAAGCGGGCGGGTTCTGTTTTTGCAAAATCGATCTAGATTCTCATGTAGGATGTTACGGTTTTCCCAACAAGGAATATTTCCCGAAACTACATAAAATAAAATTGTTGAATTTCTGATTGCATTTCTTTTTCTTAATCCATGGGTTGTACATCTGAGATGAAACTTAATGCAACTAATGATTCGTCTTCCTCTTCTTCATCACTAATACCAGTAATTGATATACTATAATTTAATATATATGTTTTAAGTAGTCTCTACTGTATTTTTGTTATTCGAAAATATCTTATGACACCCTAAGATACCGCGGCACATCGGCTGGGAATCCCTGCACAAGAGATTTGTGCTGCCGTATGCATTTCAAACCTACCAAATTTAAGAATACCCTCCAAATATGCCAACAATGTATGGAAAGGACGATTATGGCTGTATCGGTCAGAAACAGACACGCGATCGAATCGCTGCGGGAGTTGTCACTCACAACGAAGACGCCCAACAAACTCACAAGCACAAAATGGAAATGGGGAGACCACGTCGCGAGGGTACTGTATGGCAGACCCCTTCAAAGACATGCAGGGAGACAATTGTGTAGTGTGCCCGGATGTAGGAGTGAGTGGAACGACATAAACTTTGATATAAAGAAATCGCAGGTTCGAACCCGGCCAGGACCGATGGATTTTTTTCGGGCGTAAAAATCCTAAGTATGGCTTCCTTCGGAAGGGAAGTAAAGCCGTGGGTCCCGTGTCGTACATTTACGGCATGAAAAAGAACCTCAAGCCTGAAAGAGAAGCCTCTGAGCAAAATTTATCGGCCGTTTCACGCCCTGAATAGAATGAGACCTGAGATGTTAAAGAGCGTCCTTAAATAAAACGAATAAAAAAAATGTGTTGGAAATATGCCCCCCTCCATACATTAAGTACAATTACTAGACAGGAAAGAGAAATAAACAAAGTAAGACTAAATTGAACGAGTTAAACTGTATTTCTATGTTTTGCTAATACACATTTATCTAAAACTGCATAAAAAGATGAAAATCAGCCTTCACAAGGAAGTTTTTAGAACAGTTTCACTATAATTTACATTAATCTCAAATATACACCCAGCACAGGCACATGACATCACATTTTACACATTCTTTTCCTCGAGTGTCTTACAAAATATTTCATTGTAGAAAAAACACTCTCTGCATTCTCCACGTTTGGTGACGGTTCTCTGTCTCAGCTGTCAGTAGCGATGGACACATGATCAGCAGAAACACCACAGTCGTCATATTTATCACGAATTGTTCATTTCTTCCTTCCTCTTGCATTTTTCGCCTTAGGAAGTGATGTCTGAGCAGATCTATCTTTCTTGGTCCTGCGTTTCTTCTATCCATCTGCTAAGTTCCTTTTATATGGGGAGGCTGTAATAAGGGCTGCTGTAGAAGCCTTTCGACCACGGTTTGAGGTCTTCTTCGGTTGAGGAACAGGACATACATGCTCTGGAGAAACATGGAACTAAGTCGGTTTTGATAGCACACGTTCTGGTGTGGCCGAGTGTGTTTTCTAGGGAAACCGTAATATTTACTTTCCGTAACAAGCAACCCAGCAGGCAAAATTGTCTTCCTACCTAACTTCTTAGATACGACATCCTCTGGAGATGTCTCCGTTTTGCCTTAAAGTAGTCTTAGGAACTGAAAACTCCCGAACCGCTTTTTAAATCCCATTCTTTTGTCCCTGATGGCCTTGACAGCTTTAATCATTGCTTCGGGATCCCACTGTTTTCTTTTCTTAGGTTACGGGGGTCAAGCTGCTTTCTATCCTATCTGAAATAATATAATCTCATCACTTGGTATTTGATAGAGCTGCATATAATATGACATCCCAAATATGGGGGGGGGTGCATATTACTATCACCGCCATGTTATATATACAATAACCTAAAAAAACAATTTTCAAGTTACATTATTAATAATACTAGTTCATGTACGACATTTCTGGAAGCACAGGATGCTCAGTAGTAAACAAACAATGACATAATATACCATTATTTACCTATCAACAATAACTTAAATAATCTGTAAAACAGAAAATCGCACAAATACTTGCAAGAAGAGTTCAGCAGCACGACTGGTGTGTTAACGGCCACGATAAGAATAGTTTGAAATAGCATTCACTAGATATCAGCATAATAGAAGGCTAAATAGCAGGGATGTGCTATATTGCAAGCACGAGCCATATTACTATCTTCTCCTTTATAGAAGGCCTTTGCCTGTAAAGGGGCACAATAGACCTTTTATTTTATTTTGTTTCATACTACGTCAAATTTCACTTCTTTCCGATAAGCGTAATGTAACTTCAGTAGATTGGGGGAGGATGCCTAATTTTTTGCTTTAAAAGGAAATTTAAGGTACTTGTTATTTACTTATATGCTTCATATTTAAATATCATCTTCCGGAGGTTATTTAAAAATGTCGTTTTGACACAAAAGAGAAAATGCTAACTATCGTCATTATACATATAGATTTTTGTTGTAAGCTACACTTTAGGCATCGTTCGTCGATAGTGAGGATAAGATGGCAAATACAATTTTTACATGTACCTCTTACTATTATTTATTTTACCTACACTTGATGCATATATATGTAACAAAAACAAAATCAGTCTCTCACTTATCACAAATCACCGGTACATTCATTACAGATATTTTGTTGTTGTGTGCAACAGTTGAAACAGTTCATACCGCATGTCCTGACGTGGTCCATAGCAACTAGAAGATCTTATTCGCTCTCTGAGGTTCTTATACAATTTCTAGGTGTTGCCTGCAATAACATTACAAAATAACTCCGCAATAAGCTTCCGTAAGAGCTTAGTGAACCGGCTCGATCTAAAATGGCGGAACAAGGTTAAAGGTTGTCGAAAATGGAAACTTTAGATCCTCAACTACACAATATATTAAATTGCTTTGAAAACTGTAAGTAATTAAACTGTGTATAATGTATTCAACATACGTTGCAATTATTTTACGCTATTTTTAAGATGAACTGTTTTCTTGCCTGGGCTTATTGTGTAACAGAAGCATCTTCTCCCTATTCACTCTTTATCTGAATACATCATGAGAAACTTAATACTTTCGGTTCACTTATTTGCCTCATAACTATTAGATTGCTATACCTGCGTTGATAGACGAGTTTCAACTTCCTTTGGATTGACTTAATCATAGAATAACAACAATTGGCATTTTGGACCCTAACAAAATGTCTACTATAAATTAATATATACATATTATAAATCGCGTACGATTTACAATGCTACTCTTTCATTGTGCTGAGCTCTGATGCATGATCTAATTTGTTTAAGCAGTTCTGTCCATAAATGCTGAATAACACTTCAGTCCGGTGAATTTTCTATCAAATGTTCTTCATCGCTGCACTTTTACATCATCTTGGGTTAGAATTTCAAGCGAACAGCGTGGGTACTGAGTAGGGTCGTCCATTTCACCCATGCTTTATTTCGATTTTAAAAATTTTCAGAAAACTTTAGTACGCTTTTTATTTCTGTCTCATGTTTCATGCACAAATGTCTGTCCTTAGTCCTGAAGTCATTTTTGTTGATCGATCGCATTCTTCAGCATCTTCCTTTTATCCATTTTCTTACTGTGTCTTTGAGTGTCATGCCAGACCAGTAGAGGCATCAAGTTTAAACCGCCATGGGTGGTTGGACTCGTGAGCGGGAGGTCTGGGGTCCGAATCCCACTAGGATCGTCCTCCCTGACTGAGATTTGAATTCATAAAATTCTTCTCTCATGCTTTCGTGCTCTCATTTTGCTAAGCAATCTGAGATTTTATACACTGATGGAAACCGGATGTCCTTCAGTGAAGGTGCGAATTTCAGTAAGATGGAGTTAAAGTTCCGTTGATGTAGAAATTGAGCTTGCTCAGTCGAGTTTACACGCCAACTGTTTCACCTGCATTACTGTAGGAAGTGCGTGTTAGACTCTCTACTTATATTTGTGTATTGTGGAGTATGCCAAGTGTGAGATATACGCTAGAACAAAGAATGTTATTTCTGATTGTTATGTGCAAAAGAAATCGTACAAGTTAGGAGAGAATTTGCACTAAATTTTCAGAAGCAATATTTCCATCGAGAAGTGCAATTTTCAATTTGGTTAACAAAGTTCTAACCCAAGACATTTTTATTTACAAGAAAGCGAGATCAAAACACATGGTTTAACATAGCAAGAAAACATTAATGAAATAGATTTTCGATTAGAAACTTCTCTTTGAAAGTCTTTATCAGGATTAGTCCAGTATGTTGGTATATTTGTCCGCAGTGCGTATAAATCCACTCAGCTCCTTCATTCAAATAAAAGAATTCCTGTATCTGAAATATAACCTGTGGAGGCTCTGAAACAAGATGTCCGGTAGGTAATTTAACACGTTTGGAAGGAATAATTGCAATGAGGTTCTCAAAATCTTTTCATAAGGGTTCAGACATATCTCACAGCAATGGGCAGACACTTCCAGTATCTACTATGATAATTACGGTTTACTGTTAATAAACAACGAAAAATAAAAAAAATGCGCATAATGAGTTCCCACTGGAAGATATACTTTTTCCTGGCAAGTGCCGAGAATCTTATGTAATAGCTTCCTGTCTGCAAAATATTTTTGGAATGTGTAGCGAAATAACCGTATCTAAGAAATTCCCAATATCATACTGTTATTAAGGCTTCACTTATGTCTGAATCACAGAAAAAGGGCAAATGTGTAGAGAGATTAAGAAAAATGACGCAGTTTCAAATAATCATGGTATCAGTAAGAACAGTAGCTCCAATCGTTGTAAGTGTAGCCAACATTGATATGTCAGAATCATATTAAAGTGCGCGTACCCTTAAGTAACATAAATATAATCGGAAATAAGTAACAGTAAGATAATTTCGGAACTTCATTATTTTAAGATATCTTTATAGGTATTACAATCTTTATTCTCATTTATATCGTTTCTAGATGGAAGTACAAATACTTAAAGTTTCGAAGCAAAAAATTCCGAACATCCCTAAAGGTGATTTTATAATATGTTTTTATATTCATTTGTATTGTGTATAATACATTGCATTCTATATAAATTATTTAAACCAAGAAAAAGTGTATAATTTATTATATTCATCAGGTAGAGATAACCGAAATTACAATAACAGAAAGGAAAATTCATAACAATGCTACTTTTTGCTATGCTAATTCGCTACCGTTTGTTAACTGAGTAGGTAACGTCACGATTCATAATCGCAGTGCTTATAAGTAACGCCCGCTGGCTTCCAATAAAACATAACTTAAGCAGCTTGTCTAAATTAAACGTAATCTAGAGGTTAAATGTTTAAAAATACACAAGCCAATATGGAAAAAAGTTAAGTTCCTGATAACGTGATTGATTACATTGCATCACCAATTTCATGGATGACACTTATTATAAAGCAAGAAATATGGAAACAATACAATGGAATGGTAGTAAGCCCTGCAGACGCTAGATGGTGTTTGTAAGTAGAGCGTGTAGGGAATGGACCGTGTTCCCTGGTTATCAATTAGAGAAAGACATGGACAAGATGGAACGTGAAGCAGGAAATGTTTTCTCAAAATTTCCTTTTTAAGTATTATTACTTCTGACTACTACTATAATAACAATTGTATCTTATTTCAGGTAATCAAAGGCATTAATATTATAATTAAAAGGAAGACCCCAATATTATATGTATTAGTGTATGTAGTAAATATGTCTTTTTAATAGTAAGTAATATCCATGTTATCTCTCTGTAATACCATAGTTTGTTATGTTTTGTACAGGTACGATAATCTTGGCTTCATTTGTTCATTGTTGATTTATGTCACGTAGCAACATTATCATAATTTATGTGAGTCACATTTGCTTACAGAACATCAATACTACACAGTTTTTCGGTCCAACTTTGAAATATATTAAATAGATATCTACAGTGAAAGTATCTGGGTACCTATAGTGCAATAAGAAACAGCAAACGTCTGTAAACTGACTACTAACTCGCGTCACCTCGTTTGCTAAACACCTAATGAGCATGGTCCTATCGACCAGAAAGAAAAGATCGCACAAGTGGTCGATACTTGTATGGCTCACCATAGACTTGTGCTTTGTTGGACACTATTTTGGAGAAATGTTATTATAGAATGTTTCACATCAAATTTCTCGCATATTAGATAGTGCTTCTGTTATTCTAAATAGAAGTTCGTATGCAGTGATAATTTAGTTTCACGTATTAAGTATATCTTTTTGAGAATAATACGATCTTCTATAACGGATTAATTGTGATTCAAGAGAGAGTGCTGCACAGAGTTTATATTCTTAAAGTAACACAAAGTATAATGTTGTGTTTTCCAAACTTGTTGCCGCAACGATTTTCCAAACAAAAATCTGCGTACGCTACACTAAGTTCTTGCTTCATAATCCTTCCCACCCAATTCGTGACACTTTAAAACTAGCTAGGAACTAATAGAACTCCAGATTTTTAAGGATAAGCACGTAGTACGGACCGTTTTGCGATTATAGAATGCTAGAAAGTTAGAATGTTTTCAGGGTGTAAAATAACAAAGTAGGTGTTCAAGAAAACCAACGGGAAACTTTCATATCCGACAAAGTTTAATTAAAAATGTGCTAAGAAAAACAGAGAACGTTAAAGTCTGGTTAGCCCATCAACATGGTAAATAGCATCCCGCTCCGATTGAGCCTTCAGGGAAGCTGAACGTAAGATCGGTCTAAGTAGCACTTTAAAAAAGGAATGAGTTGAAATCGAGCAGTCGTCGTTAAAAGCTAGGAAGATGTAAGGTCTCTGAGGTTTAAGTTCACATTTATTCTGCAGATGCCTCTGTTCAACCACTGCTTCTGTGTCGGTTCCGTTTAAAACAGCCTTTCTTGTTGTTTCAGTTGTTAACTACGGCTGTTGTGTCTGTTTCTGTCTGTGTTTCAAAAGCAGGTGACAACTTAAAGCTCATAGATTTTAAAATATAGAGGGGTAGACTAAAATTTACCTCCTTGGTACCCGAGAGGCCCGGGTTCGATTCCCGGTACCTACATAGGAATTTTTTTGAGTTAGAGAGGTCTGGAACGGGATCCACCCAGCCTAGTGCGGACAATTGGGATGCTGCCTGATGGAGAGGAAGCGATAATAATCTAGTAAGCCATGATAAAGCGATCGGCGGGTTGCGGTGTCTGATCACATGCCCACCCTGCAATATTACCCTCTACCAATGATATAATTGATGGAGATAGAGGACACAGCGGTCGTCGCGGTAAGCTACAGCTCATATGGAGCTGTAAAAGGCTATAAGAAGACTAAAAGTTAGGGAGGTTGACATTTTTTAGAAAAGTGAGTGAACTTTAACCTGAATTTACCGAAGTCATTTAAGAAATGAACTCGTAAGCGGGAGGCTCCTACCGTTCTTGACTGAAGTTTTTTCAAGTTTTCCTCAGTTCTCATAAATGGTAGAAGCCGGAGGTGCCTGTGGTGCCTCAGTAGAAAAACGGGGGTTAAATACTATAAATAAAAAAAAAACACTGACTTTACCTGGGTACTCTTACAAAAATGACCTAAGCAAATATACAATTTAATTTTCTGTTCAGTATCACTGGTCGAGACATCTTTTACAGAGGATCCTGTTTTTCTCTTTTGTGTTACGAGTATAATGCTGGTAAGTAAAGAGAGGCAGGTAAACAAATTGAGTGAAATGAATTGAGCTATGGAAAAGAGAGAAATGTTTTCTCTTTGTTCGAGTACAGTTGACTTCATAGCAACGAGGTATTCAAATTTGTTGATGCAAACTTGAGACTTCGTAATATAAGGGGCTGAGCACATACGTACGCTGTGTACCTAAAGGGTCCAGTGGCATAGATAGAATGCTCTCAAGAGAGGGAGAGTTCAGTTTTGTATTTGAAATAACAAGAGGTTAAAAAGACAAAAAGGGCTACTTGCTTTATTAATTTATAAAGTGGTAAAATGAACAATGGAAGCACAGCATGAAGAAAAGACTAAGAAATCCGTTAGTCAGTTAACGATAATCCAATGTGGGTAGCTTTGGACGAGGTGACAGATTGTTGTATCAATGTATATGTAATATCATTCCAGTCACTGAAAATTAAGGCTCCAAATGCTATCTTCTAAAAATTTGGCTTCATCATCTCGGTCCTGAGAGCAAATTGCAAAGTTCTGTGTGCAAATCTCCATCATCACCAATAAAATATAAAGATAAAGATAAAGATAAAGATAGCCTACTGTGTCCCTTAAGGGCAAAGGTCTCCTAACAAGTATGGAAAGCTCGCTTTTTCCTCACGTGGTGATCTATTCCACGCTAGTTGTTCGTATGCTGTTTAAGACACTCTGACTGATTTGTTCTTTGGCTACTCCTTTTCTCACTGCACTAATTGCTTCTTGAGAGATTTCCATTTTTCCCTTCCTCTTGCTGCTCTTGACCAATCTGGACCTGCATGTTACTTGAAGAGGTCTGTCCATCTTCTTCTGGTTCTCCTTGTGTCCTTTTTCCTATCCAGAAGCCCCACATTGAGATCTTGTAGGTCCACCTATTGTCCTGCATTCTTGCGATGTGACCGCTCCATTGCCGTTTGCTTCTGGTAGCTATTTGTGCGATGTCTGTTGTCTGAGATGACTGCATCACCAATACCAAACTAAAACAAAAGTGGTTAAACCTGCTGGGAAAGTTAATAGTCATCTAATTTTTCGATACAAGCATGTTGTCTCTACACACACATAACTCTAACTGTACAGAGATGTCCTGAAAACTCTGCAAAGGTAAATCACGTAGTAAAGATCACATTAACAAGCTAGATTCTGCACTGCGATAATGCACGGCCACATATTGCATATGTTGTTGTTGTGAAGTGTATCGCTTATTACTTATAGTTCTAAATTTACCTCCATTTACATTGTCCTTTTCGCAAAATTGAAGAAATACTTTCGTGAGGGCATTTTCCATCATCTGAAGCAGTGATAAACGACTCGGAGGCGATTCTGAAGCATCTGTCAAAAATGTTTTCTAGCACGTTTTTGAAAACTGGAAGAAACGCTGGCACAGGTGCATTACATTCAACGGGGACTACTTCGAGCCAGATCATGAAGGATGAGTTAAAGTATATTGTCAAAATATATTATAATTATTATTTATTGAACGGTCCTCTTACATTGCAACTTAAAAGTATAGCTTAGGCATTCGCAACACGTGCCTGGACATAAATCAGTTATTCAAGAATAGATAATATATCAGGTTAGATTGAAAACGTTTTTAATATAGCAGTATAGAACTGTTAGATATTACACATACGCCCTGCTGCACAGAAATATATAGGTGCTTTATTATATCCAAATTCTCTCGCGTCCTCTGGTGTTTGGTGTACGATAGACTAGGCTGCGTTGAATATAAACTTAGCTGCCGTGTTCATGTTTACAGCTGCATTATTTCATAAATATTTTATAATTTTAATATATTACTAGACCTAGTCATTACATATTAATATACTATTGCATCAGTTAAGATAAGACCGCCAGGGTGGCCAAGGTCGTTACGGCGCGAACTACGGTATTTTCCAGGTTTTCCTCAGTCCTTATAAATTGCAAATGCCGGGAAGGTACCCTAAACCTTCCTTAACAAAAAATTCTTTCCCAATATATCATTTCATCTCTTGTATTATCAGTGTCCCCCGCCTGTGATGCCTCAGTAGTAAAAATGGGCGTTAAACACTATTAAAAAAGTTTAGATAGTCTCGCGGCTTACTAAGTGGAAAATATTTACATATAATTCAAGTTTCTTTATGCATTGAAAGGAAAGGGGAAAAAAATAAGTTTGTAACAACGTTGGACCCAAAAAGGGAGTTCTAATTCCCCTTTCTCTAAACCTATATAGTCACGGATTGTCAGGTTTCCCTTCATAGTTAGTGTCAATGTATGGGGTAATGTTAGTTGCATCTTTAGGCAAGAAAATGTATCATTGTCGAAGTAAGTATTTTAATTTGAAAACTTCTCCCTTAAACGAATGCTGAACTGCAGGCAAAGCATAGGTTTTTAGCTATAACTCTTGTCAGCTCACATAAAGTTTTACAGTGGAGCTACAACAGCGACGGCGGCAGTACAGGGTGTGCATAAAATCCTATAACAGTTTTAAACTTCATTTGCAGCAAACCCAACCCACTAGTGAGAAAATTTTCATTATGAAGGGAAACTTATCATGACGTTTTACATTATATTGCTTAAATGTGGGCAGATGTCACGCAGTATATGCGTAAACTAACTCGTACCACGCCCTTCCAACATATCTTCTATGATCAGGCACCGCGCTTTCCGAATTCTCTGCATATAAAGGGACAAAGGTGGTACATATATACATGGTCCCCTATGTATAGGAAGAAGTCACAAACCGTCAAATCTGAAGGGTGGTCACTGGTCAAACAACTATCCCCTCTTCTACCCCTGAAAAGAAAATATCTGAATCTTGGTGCATTTGGTGTATCAGCCAGCCATAGCTGAACATGTTCAGCGAGGCAAAAAAACTGAAAGTACTTTTCTATATCAGTTTATGTCGTAAATGCGAACTTTCCATAGATTCATTATCGTCATTTGGGGTTCATGGGACGCTCTGCTCACAGATTTCTTTGGGCCTCTTGTGAATGTCTCTGTGATTTATTCCACTCTTTCTTCACCTACGTCAGAGCAGCCACTTCTCTGCTGAGAGCACAAACATTACGTATTTAAAATGTTTGCATGTCACTGGTATATTGATGTTCTGTTTGGTGCAGTTTATAATATTTAGGAATATTAATGACGCACTTTCTGCTATGAAATTCTAACATACAGAAAGCTTTCTAGGTATTGGAGATCGCCATTTTGGCAACTATGATCAAATATTGGCGATTTTTGGAACTACGCGCTGGGGGTAAAGGCCGCACAAAGCTGATGAGTTTCTGTTCAAAATGGTAGATTTATGTCCGAGGGGTTTTCGTGTTGTTGTTATGATTTTTTACGGACGGTCTTTAACATCTCAGGTCATCAGCGTCCCATTCAATTCAGGGCGTGAAACGGCCGACAAATTTTGCTCAGAGGCCTCTTCTTTCAAACTTGAGGTTCTTTTGCGTGCTGTAAATGTGCGACATGGGACCCAGGGCTTTACTTCCCTTCCGAAGGAAGCCATACTTAGGATTTTTACGCCCGAAAAAAATCCATCGGCCCTGGCCGGCGTTAAACCCGCGATCTTCGGTTTAGGAGGCAAGTATGGTAACCACTACAATGAATTTACACTAGAATTTTAAAGTGTTGTAAAGCGTTCAAATAAATAAATATTAATAATTTATTATTTAAAAAAATAAAATTTGAATATTCATGGTATGAACCTCGGAAAAATGCGTTTTAAAGAATAATTTTAATCATGGCATAGCTTAGTAGTCTTTTAATTTATATAGCTATACAGTAAGACCGCTTTTTAACGCACTCGCTTGGGACTGCAAAATTTTTCACAATAAGTGGGGTGTTCGCTAGAGAGGGATTTTTATCACATTAGAATAAAAATAAAGTAAGGAAGGATTAGCGTATGCATTATAGTGTATGTGGCATAAATTAATGCAAATTAAATCAGTATGCTACGTTAAATATATTTTTTCACTACATGCATGTGCTTTCATGCATGCATGAAACTTCTAATTTGTATAGAAGGAAAAACTGTTTATATACTATATAAAACTACATTATGTATTTTTGTATTAAGATTTAAGCCTAATTTTTTTAACATTGATTAGGCACATTTGAAAACACACTATTTGACGTATGTTGTTCGTTTTTGATTTTGTAATTTCGTGTTCGTGCAACTCTGTTAAAATTAAATTTGCTTCATCTTAGAACTCTTTTAATCCCTTAACAAATTCTAATGGTTTACAGTATGAGCATATTGGTTAACCTTTAACACCTGCGTCAACAGTTTTCATTTTTCGTCTCTTAGACTCAAGAATCACAATGATCAGATCGATGTCGACGTTAGCGTTCGCAACGTTCCATAGCAGTTTTCTCACCAGTGCATGATTCTGCTTTAACACATAAATTTTCACCTGCAGAAATGCAACCCTTTTCCTTGGTATTAAAACTATTTCCCCCCAAAACAGCTATCGTTAATTGAAGATAATTTCCCATGTCATATCGTGATTGTTTCCATGTTATTACTGGAAGATCCTCAATTATTTAAATTTAATGTCATTATAATTTCAGAATCCCTCGAGTGTTGTTCGAAACTTTGAAATCTTTAATGCCTAATTTTGCTCCGAATTCTCAGACTGTGGCTTGTACGAGGGTAGGTCCATAAGTTTCCGGCCTAACCATTTTCTAAGTATGATAAAGGCAAAAACTATATTTCACTTTTCAACATAGTCACTCTTTATTGCAATACACTTCTCACATCTTTGAAATAACATTTCATCCCCCCCCCCCCAAATAGCCGGAAATCTTATCTGCAAAATGGGCATAAGCAGGCATCCATCACTTCTTCGTCACGCTTAAAGTTCCTTCCGCGAAGGTTCTTCTTGAGTTTTGAGAAGAGGAAATAGTCAATGAGAGCTAGATCTGGACTGTAGGGTGGATGGTTCGTCTCCTTGAAGTCAAAGTTCTTCACAGCTTCCTTTGCAACAAAAGCTGTGTGCACAGGCACGTTGTCGTAAAGAAGGCGCCCATCACCACTCACCTTTCCTAGCCGTTTTCCTTTGATGGAAACACGGAGTCTCATCAGTAGGCCAGCATAGTACACCCCATTTACTGTGGTGTTCCTCTCCTTGAAATCAATGAAAAGTATTCCTTCACTTGCTAAAATATTGTGGCCATGTTCTTCTTGGTTGGCTGAGTGACCTTGGCCTTTAGAGGCGCTACTTCGCTAGGTTTACGCATTCCATTGATTCTCTTCTGGACAAGGGATCATAATGGAGGATCATAATTTCATCTCCTGTAAAAATGGTTTGCAGGACCTCTCTCTCGTTATCACGGCAGAGCTCCAAAACTGCCTGTCAACACATGATTCGTTGCTGCTGTTGGACTGAGAAAAGAAGTCTAAGCACTCATCTTGCCTTGCACTAACCTTATTCATGTTTAAATGCTCATGAATAATTCGAAGAAGTTTGTTTTAGAAACGCCAAACTTTGCTGCTATTTCTGTAACTTTGAGCCGCCGGTCTTCCATAATTTCTCCTGCCACAAGCGCGATGTTTTCAGGAGTGAGCAACTCCAAGGGCCGAACTGCACGCTCTTCGTCTTCAGTGCTTTCTGGATCCTTACGTTGAATATGAGGGGTATGCTTTCCAATCACCATCCAATCTCTGTTTAATTTCCCTTGGAGTAAGTCCTTCTTTCGTGAAGAACTTAATAACAGCAGGATACTCATTTTTGAACATGTCACAATCTTCTACACATAGCCTTCTTTATGCAACTATATCTGAACAACTGAACACAGCGGAGTGGAAGTTACAGCTGCAATTATTTAATTAATAGATAAGGAGTCGGCCCTGGTGGTGTAGTGGTAACCATACTTGTCTACTAAACCCAAGGTCGCAGGTTCGAACCCGGCCAAGATTGATGGATTTTTCGGGCGTAAAAATCGTAAGTAATGGCTTCCTTCGGAAGGGAAGTAAAGCCGTGGGTCCCGTGTCGTATATTTATGGCACGATAAAGAACCTCAAGCCTGAAAGAAGAGGCCTCTGAGCAAAATTTGTCGGCCGTTTCACGCCCTGAGTTGAATGGGACGCGGATGGCCTGAGATGTTAAAGCGCGTCCTTAAACAAACAAAAAAAAAAACAGATAAGAATTTTATGAAGGCGATAATCCTTATCGGCGAGGCCGGAAACTTATGGATCTACTCTCATATTATAGGTGCTGACAATTAAACTTTCTGATACGCAGTTCATTACCGGTAAGCTCCAGATATCTGCACACGTTAAGGATAAATGCGTGTCTCAGCAAGCTCCAAAGCTCATTTGGTGAGCTGTAGTGCTCAGGAATTGAGATTACGAAGAGTGCACAATGTGCATGTGTAAAAATAGTAAAAATAGCACATCTCCGTGACAGGAATGCACCAGAATGCCACACAGCACTTGGTGAGCGTGCCTTGCCCTATCGAATGGTGGCGAGGCAAAAGAGACCTTCAAACGGGATAGAATGTCGATTGCCGATGGGCAAGCCATGTCCGCTGATAAGGGTGTACGGTGATGGTTGTGCTTATAGAGCTTAGGCGATGATAGGTACTGATCACTTGTGGAGTTAGAATAACAAGCTGGAACAAAAAGAATGCACCGCATTTTACGGGAGCACCTGAATATGTGGAAAATGTGTGTAAAACACGTGCCAGATTAATTGAGACACAGAAGTGAACTCAACATGAAACATGCCATATCAATCTAGCGGGGATGTCATGTGGAATGCATCATTGTAATTGATGAAACGTTAGTAATGAGCCTGAATTCAAGCGATAGGCCAGTGGATGGTATCGCTCTGGGTCACCGTGCAAACACAAGTTTCGCCAAATTCCTTCACCAACAAGGACAGTCTAAAGTGTGAAATTTAGTGCGTGAGGCGACCCTGTGAATGCCCATTATTACAGGTCTTTTTTGTGTTACAATTCCACCATGCAGTACGCCGCGACTTTTGAACAACGCAATTATTCTCCACGATAATGTGACAGCTGAGACAGCCGACAGTGTCAAGTGTTTTTTTACAGCGATGGGGATGGGAATTTCTTCCATATGGTCATATTTGCTCGATCTCAATCCTTGTGATTATGATCTCATCCCCAAAGTAAAGCAATGATTGCCTAGGAAATGTTTTGCTAACAAACCGGACATTTTGACAACATTTCCACGCGAAGTGGTTCTCGTTAGCAACTCACATGCAGCAGATGGTATTCGGCGTCTTCTCCATCGCTGGTAACGAGCGTCGATGTACTTGGAGACTACTTCGAAGGCTGCTAAACACCGTGGTTTACCTGGGAGACTGTCCTGTGACGGATTTGAAACCCAGTAAGTAGCTGTGTGTAACTTTTGCCCATACCACAATAAACCAATTTTGTCTGGTTGCCTGTGTTTTGCTTGTTCTCTAAGAGGGCCCCCTATATCCAGCCTTTCGTTCATGGCAGCACTGGATAGCAAATGTCATACACTTTCAATCGTATATGTTAGATTTTTCGTGTTCTCCATTGTTCGCGAGGAAAGAACATAAAACAAATAATTGCAATGATTAACGACTTGTCATTCTTAACTTTATTTACATATTTCACTTAATTAAATTCTTTAAAGTATTGGTTATATAAGTATTTTATAATTGTTTCGTGAAATGTTCAATTTTTTAATTAATTATGTGCCTTCTGGTAATGCATTATACGCTTTAGATGCAGTATAAAAAGATTTCGTTCGTATTTTGCTGTATTAGGCATTTTATACATATTTTATTTGCTGATCTTCCTTTGCCACTATGAATGTTTTATTTGTATTATTTACAGCTTTTACATAAATAAAGATAGTACTTTTTATAATTAGTCTTAATGGTAATGTTCTTTGTTGGTACAGCAGATTTGTTGGTGTAAAATGTGGTGGACCATATATAATTTAATGGTTCCTCTTAGCAGAGTATCCAATCTCTCCATAAATTGCTTGTTATGTATATCCCAAATACAATCCATATATGTTGGTTGAGAATGTACTATAGCACTATATTCTACTGGTTAGTTTTTCAGCAATCATCCTTTTAGTGTATGAATAATTACTAATATTACACGGTTTTTTCTCTCAATTTGTTTAATATATGAATGCCATGTCAGTGTGCTATCAATAATTAGTCCTAAGTACTTATATGTATTAAGCCTTTGTAATTTTTCACTATCAGTACAAATATTAATGTAATTATATGAGATTTTACAATTTGTTTTATTGCCGAATAACATATTTATTTTCATTTTCGTTATTACTTAGCTAATTATTTATTAATTGTATTAGTATTTCATATCATTTAAATTCTCTATGTTAGAGTTACCCATATAAAATATAACAGTATCATCAGAAAATAAAACCATAGTCCCTTTAAGATACTATATGCTATTTGCGTGTACTAAAATGACAAGAATCCTAATATCGATCCTGAAATTATTTCATAAGATAATGAACCTGTGCTTTTCAGCACAGACTTCACCTTGTTTGTCCCCATTTTTCCACTTTCACGTAATACATTGCTCATGTCTTCTACTTTCTTTACGAAAGTCACTGAAAGCAGTAGAGTCATCTTTTTCTGCAGAGTTGAATTATAGCTGCAGATAAACATTTGTCTTCATGTTCGCACATAATCATTCATTTCACTTTCACGTAAAAACAAAACAACAAATAAAAATCTCTGTTTCCGGTAACTAAAAGTAATAAGCTTACAACAACCTTTCCTAGCTGAAAACAGCTTATGTCTTAATCCTCTTACCGGATCTTGTCTTTATTGACACATGCAGAGGAAAAGTTTAAACTCTCATCCGGCCGATTGTGATGATGAATCAATCAAATTAAGCAAGTCAGGGCTAAACAATTAAAACCCGATGTAATTTTTGTACAGAATCATCTGTAGTTGTGTAGTTTGAAAGCGAATAAATATCGCATTAAATTCAGACACGTTTTCATTGTTGTAAAGTCAGGGATATTAGTAAAACACATTGTTGTTGGTTTTGATAACCGCCGGATATTCTCGGAAGTGATAAATGTAAGATGTTTTGTCATGAGTAATCCTTAAAATATCGTTTGTTTCTGCCCAGCAGATCGCCAATCTATATGCAGCAATAAATATCCTATTATTAAATCCCAATAATTATCAAACTACTGATACAAAACTTGACAAAGTTAGCATAAGACAAGTTATCAAGAAATAAAAGATTATTTAGAATTTGTAGACCATGTATTGACTTATAAATAACTGAGCAATATCTTAGACAAAAGAAAAGATAAGATATATTAATTTACTGTACTAGTGATATGGCATAAGGAAATAAAAAACGCTTCTTAATACGTGGTAACCAAAAGGCATATTAACCTATATTATTTGTACAAGAAGAGACATCTATGTTAAGTTTCAAACACCAACTACAATAAAGTTTCTTTTAACTATGCTCAAGATTATATAAAAAGAATTTGAGCATAAAGGGGGCTTGACACAAAGTATTTTGAGAGTAGGAACGACATATTAGAATCTCCCATATGGAACTACAGCACAAGCAGTGATATGGATCAACATCATAGATACGTTGCAATGTGACGTGTGTCCATAGCTAGGCAAATATAAACCAAGTCATTAAGCAGGCTAGACCTCAAATCTAATCATAAGTCACGCACTATCATTCAGTGTGGAAGTAGTAAATGAACATTGGACTTTAAATAATTAACATTATGGCATATATTGGAGAGAATAAATTATTTGTTTTATTGTGTTTCTTCAGCGCCACAAGGAAGCGTGCGATATCATTTGTTTCTATTTTTAAAGTGCCTGTTTTTCAACGCTTCTTTCTGTTGGTAACGTTTTAATTTTTTTCTTCCTCACGTTGTTTAAACAGTTGAATGAGCTCTACTATATTACTACACCGTTCTGGGCAATGCATTGCCACTCTGTATGTGTTTCGTGTCTTAAGCTGTTTCTGCAACACATTTTGAACAGCTAGTCACGCCAGTTTTGCTCTGAATTCGCAAAAGAAACAAACATCTTGCTAATGAATTTGAAAGACACAGAGCTCATCAATAAATAATTCTTACAAAAACGTTCACTTTTTCGCACCATGAATTTTATATATGTTAAGCCAGTCAAACACTGCGTCTTTCCCTTATTCCACTCCACGCGGATTTAAATGTAATTTTTTTTATTTATTTTCTCTACCTTCTTGCCTCGTGGGCCTGCGAAATTAAATTCAATGAGCAAGGGGACGACGGAGAGAAAGATAGAAGCAAGGAACGCATACTCCCTCCCTCCCTCCCCCCTCTCTCACTCTCTGCATCTTCACGTGTCATCCTCGCCTTCTAACACAAAAGCCTTTCATAACGCCTTTTAATCTTTATCGTTCTTGTATTCCCATTCGCGTTTTAATATAAACTATCCAGGACATAATTTATTTGGTTGTTCATTATCGTCACTTCTTGGCAATAAACTCCAGGCAAACAACGGGTGGGTGGGAGAGAGAGAGGATGCGAAGAAAAGCTTTCATCTTAATTTCGTGCTGTGAAAAGTCCCAGGAGAGTTCCTGCCTTGCCTCCACTTCTCTTCTCTGTCCTTTCTTCTAGAAGTTTTTCCTGTTATTCATAAACGCCCGCAATTCTTGTTGCAGGAAAATAGTGCAATCGTGGGGTAAGCGCTGCTTAGGCCTGCCATGGTTTTGGAAAAGTTTTAACAAGACGCTCCGAGCATCTTCAAGGTAAGTAATGTCTCAAGTATTTTCGTCCTCTTCCTCTTGCATTTTAGCTCAGTAGAATGTTACAACTTAGTACGTGTATAAAACGCGCCTATTAATTTATATTTCCTCTCTCTTGTGGAATATGCTGACTTAAAGATGTTTAAAACTCTCTGTACCAAGTGAGACTTGCATTTGGGAATTCCGAGCAGCTATTTTTAGATCTCTGATTTTTCTTTACTTTTTCTTACTACGGACCCCACATTTTTCATTGTTTTGTCTTAAAAATATTGAACTTATCAACATAATTTGTTATAACAATAAACTTTTGTAGAAGAAATGAATAATTTAAATACAGGAAGGAACAGCTAAGAGTTTATACATATTTTACGATCAAAATAAGGAGTGAATGCATAGCTTGTAATCACGAGAAAGTATCTTCTAAGGGAATAAATAAATGCCATTAGATATAAAATAGTTAATAAAACAACAATTGATTATTAATTTGCTTTATTTCTAATAAATATCATAGTAAATGCTGAAATTAAAATGTTCATTATTGATAAATCATAATACAATACTTTTAAATATGAAAATTAGTTTTTAGTTTTCCCTTTGTTGGTAAGTGTAAACACAGACTAGATCTTGGTAACATTGCCAGATTGATGAAGTCTTACACTTTATTTGCTACTTTTTTCCGGGTTTAATGACAAAATGTATGACGTTTTTATAAACTTTCATGTGCTCTAGCGCTGACTTGAATTTTCCTAGTTATTTTATTTCTATCCTGTATATTATAATTTTGGAGGTGGTGGGACAGATGTGAATAATATCCGTAAAACAAATAAATTCTTGCTTATTTTTATGATAAAATTATTTCTGTGCTCTTTTGTCAATTGTAATTGGAAGTAATGTTTATTTCTTCTGCATTTTTAATTTGAATGTTTTCAATCTGAAATATGAAAAAAAATATCACACGTATTTAGAAGTGTTAACCGTCGTTTTTTCTATTGAAATATCGCAGACAGTGAACATTGATATACATGATATAAAATGATAAATTGGGAAAGAGTTTTTTTTTTTATTTCATATATAAGTTTAGGGTAGCTTCACCGCATTTGCCATTGATGAGGGCTGAGGAAAACCGGAAAACACTCCTGGCAGGAATCGAATCACCCTGCCACACTATCCACATGGTTTAAAATTAAACATATAAAATGAAATATTACTTACTAAAACTAAATATCAATTAATTTAAAATGCAGTAAAAGTATTTCTTATAACTGCAATGTTTTTGGATTTATAAATAGTTTAATATTGCTATTTCTTTAATAGTAACCCTATAAGGAGATGCATTAGAATTTGAGCATTTGTTTTGAGGGGTTTTTATTAATTCTTCTCTTCACTCTTGTTATTGAGATAATTGGATTAAATTCATTACGTTTAGTGGTTACATTTACTTCCATATCTAACACAAATAGTTTAATTAAACAAATGCTGTCATCATTTGGCCTGTAATAAACACAAACCAAATACCAATAATTTGGTATTACGGCAAAAAAACATTTTTTTTTTATTATATGCTGATCTGCAATGTAAGAAAATGTCTTGAGTCACTTGAAAACAATTTCCTTAGATTAAAATAAAATAAAATATTTTATTAAATAAATATTTAATAAATATAAATATAAATATAATAAATATAAATATAATATATAAATAAAATATTTTATTAAAATAAAATAAAATATTTTATTTTAAATGGCAGAGTTAAGGTCATAAGGCCTTCTCTTCTACTCATCCAGTAATACTTTATACAAATAATGAATGCTTCCTGGCAGATAGACAAATATTTAAAATATAACAGCTATACTTTTGAGTTTGCCACACGTCTGAAATTAACACTAAACAACTCAAACACATAATAATTATGACACTACTTATTTAACCATGTGATTGAAGTATGAAAACTAGTGAAATCAATATTAAACGTGTTACTTAAACCTAAATTCTATAATTTAAGTGTATATATAAAACTTCGATGTATGCCTACCTAAAGTAAACGAAAGTTACAGTTGAAATTTTAATTAAATAATACATAAACAGAACAAATTAAAATAAACATAAAGATACAATAAATTGGCATCACAGGAAACTGGAATAGATAGAAGAAACTTATAGCAAAATAGCAGAAGTTAGTTTCATAAATTTTTATGAACATTTAAATGAAAATCAACCTATTGAGCAAGCACTGTTGATGTTAAGTTTTAAACGTTGACATTATTCGACAATCCGAACTCCCTCGAAAGCATGTTCGAATTTTTAATAACCGAGTTGGTATATGAAAATGACATGTCGAGAAATAAGGAGTAGATCATGATGATGAGACCTGGGTGGAGCGGAAACGGCCATTCAATAAGGGTCAGATGGGCGCGCCTCCCTCCCCCCAAAGAAAATGCCATAATCATTTACCATTTTCTCTTCTACTGATCAACTTTTAAAACATGAAAACTGCAAAGTATAGCCGATAGCTCTTATCTTAGTAGTAATCGCATTTCCTCTCTAATGTAGTAGCGGTATCATGCGGATCCTCCGTTAGAGAGGGAAGCTCATGGGTCAGCTTTCAAACGTATACCTTCAAGGCCCAGCAAAGATTTACAAGGTCTTATAATTGTCTTCCTCCAAGATGGGTTAGCCTTTCTCCACCTTATTTCTCCATTCTCTTTGATCAGCAGGAAGATGTCCCGTTGTCAGCTCTCAGAATTCTCTCTTTTCTAAGAAACCAGACGTTAAGGGGTTACCGAGACACCACGCATTGACTATTAGGAGCTATTATCGCACTGTGTGAAACTGGGTGGTTTCCTCCCTCACTATTTGTCACTGAAAAGTTGACTTTCACAGTGTAAACTGTAAAGTTATAAAAAAAAAAAAAAAGCGTATCTGTTTTGTGGAAGTGAATAAAGTGGACGTTTTATTATTTTATTTGTCCAACCGTGTAAAATCCTAACGTTTTCACAACGGGAATGTATGGAATGGCAGTATCAATCACAAGAATTGGTAGCAAGTTTTGATTGACACACCTCAACTTTGAATGTTCTAATAGCGGGATTTGAGACTTACTGGCATTTCAGTTAAAGCAGTCAGTACTTTACTGACCAGAGAGAAATTGAGTTCATCACATTATTATCCTACCTTATGAGGAATATCGAAATATGCTGCTTTGTAATTTAAATCGTTTTAATCACCTAAAGATGTTTATTTGGTGTAACTTTTTACCAAAATTCTTCAAAATCTCTCTAAATACATACAAAAGTTAAAAGTAAATACCCAAACTTTGCATATTTTTTTCTGAAAAAAAAATGTAAAATAAATTTTGAGATCCTAAAATATTTTACTACAGTGATGATAAAGTAAATAATAAATTCAAGTATTTAGTTGTGCTAACAGATAAAGGCGTATGTTGGAAAACCCTTTAAACGGGATAAAATTAAAATATTTCCTTTTAATAATACATAGAGACATTTTAAATATTTTCAACACCTATGACAAAAGTAACATTTATAAACAAGTGGTAACTTATAAAACATTTCCCTACTGCAATATACGAAAATAAAATGTGAGCTCATAACTGAAGATTATTCAATTCAGAATTAAAAGTTTTGAAATTTTAATACTGATTTGCTTTAAATGACGACCTAAATTCCCGAAAATTTACTGCGATTCAGGGGTGGAAACGGTTTAAATTCTATAGCTATTGACATAGACACCCTGGTGAGCTCTGTTTCGCCTAGGGTTCTACCTAAAGGTCATTATATGCAGCATGTGCCTATTTCATGTCAACTGCAAATGTTACATGCTAGTGGAAAGCCGCAGGGAACCTGATGTTTGTCCAACCGCCAAGTTCGTACAACTATTTGCTCATTTTAACTAGTGTATGTGTGTACGTAACTAGTTCATATCGAGCTTCGTGAGTGTAACATTAAAAATGTATGCTTTGGAAACTTAAATGGACAGTTGCTAGAGACCACAGTGAATAAATAGAGACGGTTGTTAGATCCCTTAACAGGACGATCTAATGAATATCGGTTGTCACCATCAAAAGAAATGAACTTCAATTTATTCGTGACCAGATACCATAAAAGTATGGCCTCGTGGTACATAGATTTATAACTGTCTAAATTAGTGTTATTTTTAGTATTAGTATTGCTCTTGTAATATGTACAGCTTTCTCTACAATTGTAGGAATATTTGTAACTTTAATTTGTATTTTTTTTTAAATTTAGAGTATTAGTCATTCCAAATATGTAATTCAGCTGTTGTACAAGTGAAAATAATGGTAATGAGAATTGGCGTGTGGATATAGAAAGAATAATTCAGCATTTAGATACAGTGAACGTTTTAAATTATGCAATTAAAGTAGGACTTATTACTGACTTTGTTTTAATTACCATGTTGGTTTATAATTTTTTAAAACTTCGTGCTAAATGCTATAAAAATAGTTGCTTTTCATGTACCGTTCGGTTTTAAAATAAACAATTTAGTCTCTTTTGGCAGAGTTTTCATTATATTACTTTTATTGAAAAATATGATTGTTAAACAAACGTAAATTATTCGAATGCATTAATGCATTAGTAATGCTTTCCCATCGGGAGGAATGATTTCGACAAAAATTGCTGCTATTACGTAGGCACTTGGATGAAAGTTTACGACGATAATCTCAAAGTGGAAAGATTACACTTGTATATTGACAAATATATTAATATATTATTTAAAATGTTATTAGTTAACGAAATTGTAGAAATTGTTTAAGTTTAAACGTGTTCATCTCAAAACGTTATGTTTCATTCTGAGCTATGGATGGGTATTCTAGTTGAAAAAGGTTGCAGGTCTGAAGGATTCAGAAGGAAAAATAAGTGAGGGTAGGGAGCCTGAAGGAAATTACAAATTGAGCTACAACTTAAGTCCAACTTTCTGACAATTTTGGGTGGAAGGAAAACGTAACAAGTTCCAATTATTATAATAAACAAAGAAGTGTAATACTTTTTTCTTCTTCTTGAACCGTTTCAGAAATAAAATCGTTTTGTGTTACAGCGTTAATGTCTGTAAGTTACCAATTATAATGATATTTTAATACTAGTTTAGTCGCAAAATGTACAGCGTCTGATTCTTTGCTTAAAAGGGAATTTGTAAAATTCTCTTATCAGCTCCGAAAAGGCAAGTGTGAAAATTGGTAACATAGTAACCAAAAGTACTTAATGAAAACAGTGTGCATTGTAGGACAAATTAAATATCATTCTTTTATTAATTTTTTCTGGGCTTCAGGCATTTTTGAACAGTGTTTAACGCTCGTTTTACTGCTGAGGCACCACAAGTGGTATGAAATAAAATGATAAATGGGGAGAGGAAGTTTTTTTTTCTAAAAAAACTGGAAAAAACCTCAGTCAGAGAGGACGTTCCTGGTGGGAATCGAACTCCAGACCTCCCGCTCACGACCTCAGTCACCCTTAGTGGTTCTTCAGGCAATGAAAAGCATTCACATCACATTCTAAAATGCATTCTAATTAATGTTTTATTTTATCCCTTTTCTTGCTTATATTATTAACCCTTTCAGTTCATTATTTATCAGAATTTTAAAAGAGTGTAAAGAAAACAATTGAGATTTTATTCGTATCTTTGACAAATCCTTTCAGGGTACTGCTTTATATTTTATTTTCCCAAAAAAGGGAAATTATCTTAATAAATAGACGAATCAAAAGGAGTATTTTCAAAATGTTTACTGTTATTAATGCAATCTACAGCCTGCGCGCATTAATTATATTTCCTTCTAGAAAGAATCAGCTTTTAAACTGTTTTATTTATATATGAAAATCACATTTTTCCGTATAAAATACATTTGCATTAATAGCTTTTCAAATATTAGCTTGAAAATGTTACCATATCTAATTGAAATGTTATAAACACTGCAGAAATACTGCTATGTTGCTATAAATATTTAAAATTTATTTATTTATATTTGAAAATCATTATATTTTTCTGTATAAAATAAATTTGCATTAATAGTTTTTCAACAATTATCTAAAATGTTACTATATTTTATTAAAATGTTACAAAAAGTTTAGAAATAATTCCATGTTGTTATAAATATTTAAATTTTATTTATTTATATTCGAAAATAATCAAACTTTTCCGTATATAAATAAATTTGCAATAATAATTTTTCAAACAATTAGCATGTAAATGTTACCACATCTAAATAAAATGTTATAAAAGTGTTGAAATAATTTTATGTTGTTATGAATATTTAAACTAGTAATCTTATATAAACTATTTTATATGGAGTAAGTTAGAAAAAAGAAGAATTAATAATAAATCGAAATTGTAAATTGAAAGCTAGCAATAAACAAATTATCTTTCTTCGGAGGAAAGGAATTAAATTTTTCTTTGGATTCTTAAATGCAATACATTTCAGATTATCTTAAAAATTGACCATTTTCTGAATTACACAGAATTGAATTATTTACCAATAAAACTCTCCAGTTCGTTGAATAATACTGAAATAGCTAATAACCCTAATACAATGGGAAGAAATGTCTTAGCGTTTATAAGTGAGAAGTGCGTATTAATTGTAAGATCATTGCGCCTGTTGCCTAGAGATGGTTTGTGAACAGTTCTGGCATCGTTCTTCAACATGGAAATATAATTGTACCTTTATTATTCTCTTATTTGACTTTTTCGGCCTAAATGCCTAATAAATTAATCTGATGAAAATTCGTATAAATTATAAAATGTAATATTTAAAAAATGGTATTAGATCATGTAATGTAATGTGACGTAATGTAACAACGAAATGTATCCAGTCTATTGCTTATCTTGCACTGTGCATTTGATGAATTCCAAATAACACAAACAAATTGTATGAGTTCAAGAACGCTGGGATTCAGTGCAGGTCCCAAGTCCTCCACTGTTACAAAATGTATAACCTGTAAACATTAGACGTTGCTGGAAGCTATTCCTATCATTTTGATACTCCCGCAATATTCCCTGAGTGGTTTCCATTATAACACAAGTATAAATAATCAACAAACCTACACTAAGTATGTTATTGTAGTACGTTTGATATTTACAATTCTCTCTCAAGCAATTCATATGGTAAAATTTTACGATTCGAAGCTTAAATATTTATTCAATCGATTGTTTTGATACTAATGGCCTACAAAATGAAATACAAGAGCATATATGATGCAAAATCAAAGTCTTTATGCAGGATATACTTTCAATTATTTTCGAAAAGGCGGAACTTTCTTCATTTCTGAGCTTTTAAGGCAATGAATACAAACCATCATTCCATTTCCCTCACAAGAACTATCTTTAAAACCCCTATGACTATAACTTCATACGAGTATATATTGTTTTTACATAGTATTTTAGCTCTATCAATGTTTAATAATATGTAAATTATGGTCTACTGGTAGCATTTGAATTAATCCAGAGGTCCTGGGTTCAAATCCGTGTCAAATGTGTGTTTTTTTCGGAGTTTTTCCTTACCCTAAGAAGGTCAATGTCAGCTAGCTTTAAGGCGCCGCCGCCACGGGTGGCCGAGGCGTGGACTCGTGAGCGGGAGGTCTGGGGTTCCATTCCCGCCACGACCGTCTTCCCTGATTGAGGTTTTTTCCAGGTTTTCCTCACTCCTCATAAATGGCAAATGCCGGGGAGGTACCTAAATTTAGGCCTGGAGCGTTTCCTTCCTTAAAAAAATAGTTTCCCAATATATCATTTCATCTCTTGTGTTATCAGTGTCCGCCGCCTGTGGTGCCTCAGTAGTAAAAACAGACCTTAAAAATTCATCAATCAATTTAAGGCGCCAAGGACTCTGAGCTCATATGCACCGTCATTTATTCATAACTACAGACTTACAGTATTCACATTCAATCCAAAAACGTCACGAGAAATCCAATACGGTCAATGCGACATTTAATTAAACATAATAAGATATATTTTTTTATTATTGTTTTATTTATGGACGCTCTTTAACATCTCAGGTCATCAGCGTCCCATTCAATTCAGGGTGTGAAATGCCTCGTAGACTTGCCTCGTAGATTCAAGATCACGGGTTCAGTCCCGGCCAGGGTATTGGATTTTTTCGGGTTTAAAAATCCTAAGTATGGCTTACCTCGGAAGAGAAGTAAAGCCGTGGGTCCCGTGTCGTGGGTTTACTGCGCGTAAAAGAACCTCAAGCCTGAAAGAAGAGACCTCTGAGAAAAAAGTATAGTTCACCTCATGCCCCTGGACTTTTAAATCACAACTTTTTCTTTCATTTTAGAAGAAATTTTGAACTGACTTTATGGAGATATTTCAATTTTCAAAGTAACGCAATCTGCATTCACAATTCTCGTTAGTTTTCCTTTCCTTTATATTAAGAAAACGTTAAGCTTTATCTCTGGCTTTCTTAAGATGATTATATTGCCATGTTTCTGAATCAAAATTTCTATTCTTTGTTGGAAAATCTTCGTCAGTGATATAAATAGCTTAAATTTTTACTGCAATGAATAAAATTATATAATATTATCACTAATAATATTATTTGAGAGCCAATAATAAACATTAATTGCTCAATAACAGTACTAGCATTCAATAATATAGTTAGGAAAAACAGAATATTTAACATTAAAAATTCAACAATACCAATAACATAAACTGAACAAAAATTATCCATGTTTAAATAATGTACACTTTCTGTACTGTTTCATATTTTCTGAACGCTGTATCTCCTTATGGAGTGTAATGCCGATTTAAAATGTCTACATGGTTTATTCGGAGCAACCCATATTAACAATTTTTGGCATTAACTCATTTTTGTAAAAATTGGAACATGTACCTTTTCCTGCATTGCCTGCTTTAATTAAGCTAAAAGCTGTTATTTTTTAAAATTATTCTAAGCAGTAATTTGTAGTTTTAGATTTCACCCCCATTGTGTGTGTCGGTCCTGGTGGTGTAGTGGTTACCATACTTGCCTCCTATACCCAAGATCGCGGGTTCGAACCCGGCCAGGACCGATGGATTTTTTTCGGGCGTAAAAATCCTAAGTATGACTTCCTTCGAAAGGGAAGTAAAGCCGTGGGTCCCGTGTCGTACATTTACGGCACGATAAAGAACCTCAAGCCTGAAAGAAGAGGCCTCTGAGCAAAATTTGTCGGCCGTTTCACGCCTCCTGAGTTGAATGGGACGCTGATGACCTGAGATGTTAAACAGCTTCCGTAAATAAATAAATCAATCAAAAAAAAAAAAAACCCATTGTGGTCGACTTTCTTGTTTGGTATAATCCATTTTAATAACACACACATACGCACCCATTCACCCACTACCTTTCAAAAATGGTTTAATATTGATGAAATGAGTGCTTTATTTACGAGTAGAAATATGTCTATTAAAAATGATTAGAAATTGAAACATACGTTTTTCACTTTCAGCCATAACTCTGTTGTTCCAGATTTTTCAAATTATGGACTCCGGAAATTTAAGCACAGTTCATTTTCATCGCTAAATACAGACTTGTTACAGCTTATGAATAAAATAACCACTCTGTGCAGCTCTCTCAATGAAAGCAACATTGTCTAATGTTCGTAGATAGAGCGTTCCAAAGCCCATTATTAGGAATATAAGCTCTGGGACTTTTCGCTCTTTATTTCCGTATCTATGGTGACCCCTTTTAATCCACGTGCCTTCGTACCCGTTCCGCTTTGTTCTCATTTTAGTTGTTGACATTATTTAGTGTCTGTGTTCCTTTCCAGTCGTCTTTGAAATACGCAGAAAACAGCATACCAAAGGGCGAAAGGAAGTCAATTGTCCAGAAAGTAACGATGACGATTGTCATACGTAAAGCTTATAAAGATACCAGGAAAATATTTCTGAGTAATAAGAAAATCACAAAGGGCTTTCCATTCGAAATACCTTTGAGTAGTATTAGCGTTCTGAGTAAAGTTCAAATAATACTTTTAAAGGTGAAATAAAGTCTGATGTTTCACTTCATATGAAAGGTAATATATACTAAAGTTTTAGAATTGTAAGAAATAAATACATTAATAAATATATTGAAAAACAAGAACTCATTGATATGTGTTTAGTTTTGAGCTGTCTTCACTCTCTTTTAAGAGCTGAAGGCTTTATAAACTTATTTTAAAACAAATATGTTAAAATAAACGGACTAAAATAAAATTTAAGCTATTTTTTTCCTTAAAATCATTTAGAATGGCAATGTATATTACTTTGACATATATTTTTATACAATGCATGAAAGGGGAAAGGTGAATATTTCGGTCCTAAAGAATTCATGTTAATTTTTAATTATGCAGTTCTGAACTCAATCCAGTACGAATGGTTGAATTAATTAATTAATCAATTTCTTCCAATTTCAAATTTACATGCAAATATAAGTTTTTAGCATATAAATAGAACCAATTTCAAGCAGTTTTTACAAATAATTAAACCTGTTAAAATCGAAGCAAACAACTTAGTTTTAATATTCTCATTACATGTAAACTTACTACAGTTGAAACAGAAAATCATGAGCACTAAACACCTTAGACTTTTACAGTTACAACTGTTGCTCAAAATGCCCACCATCGGCGTCGATACACTTCTGAATACGTTGAACTACTGATTGAGTAACGTTTGCGAAAGTGTCCTCAGCGATTGCAGCACATGTCGTTTCAATTTCTTCCCGAAGTGCTGCCAGTGTAGCTGGTTTTCTACGGTGTACAACATCCTTAAGAGTTCCCCATAGGCAGAAATCAAACGAAGTTAGATCCGAGAACTCAGCGGAAACTAAATCGGACTTCTTCGTCCTATTCAGTGCCTTGGAAGATTGTCATCAAGGTACGCTCGTATATCTCGGCGGTAACGTGGTGGTGTACCATCCCGTTGGAAGTAAAATTCCTCATTTACATAGAATGTATGATTGGCGGGTAAGACGGAATTGTACTCGCGTGGGCGGTTCTGTTCTGTACACACGTCTTCATTGTCTTTGAATTTCAATAACATTCTCGGTTTTTCAATACTACTTCAAAATTGCTTTCCGCTGTTCAAATGATAATCTTGGCTCCATTTTGTTGTAGCAACGTAATGTGAGTCAAATCTGTTTACAGAACATCATTCTATATTCTCACCTTCATTTGTTTATTGTTGATTTACGATAATCTTGGTTTCATTTGTTCATTGCTGATTTACCATTATAATGTACGTGAGTCACATCTGTTTACAGAACATCATACTGCACATTACTGTTGTAATGAACGCAAGTGTTAGCGAACTTGTTAAGAGCGATTACCTGAATGTGTGTTTTAGGAAATTTTAACCTTGATAAATTAAACGTCATGTGCCTACATATTTCCAACTTTTCAACACAAATGTCTTGAGATCTAATCTAATAAATTCAAGATACTTAAACATTCACACCGAAACAAACACATTATACAAAAACAGTAAAACAATACACATTTTAAAGGACGTCTCTGAAGAAAATTCGTCAAGGCATTCAAAAGTATACCTGTTTTGTATATAAAAACACCTTTTATTATAAAATAAGCTTCTGTCAATGAAAAGTGTGTTACAGCACTGATCATTCATTTCTGTCAGGGCTTCTTTATTGCTTTTTATTTATCTTGATGAAAGGTCGCAAATTCATTCATTTTCTTATGGTTCAACTCATTGATTTAAATTGTGCTATGCCGCCTTACTGACCTTGAGGACAGCCAAGAGATACAGAAGTAGAGAGAGAAAAATACGGGACAAATGTAGGAAATACATCGTCATTCAAGACAAGAATTTAACCCATAGCCTTCACTTAATATTGTGCATAATTTTTTCCTATGAATAATATTTAATAATAAGATTTCCTGCTTTTATTTAATTATATATATATATATATATATATATATATATATATATTCTTTACAACAGAAAATTCTCTATTACTTTATAGTACTCAAAAATCCTTGGCTTTAAAATCAACTCTATTTATTTCTTTACTTTCATTGTATAAAACTACATTAATTTTCAAGTTTATTTATATTATAGACAGTTTTATCGAATGTCCATTCATTAAAAGAATAAATACGAATATTTGAAAGCAGGACGAGAGAGTCTACCGTGTTTTGGCACTTTCATTATTATCTTTAATGGTTGTCCATTGCTAAGTCTAGAGGCTGCAGTTTGCATGGATACTCAGTTCTAAGTTTATCGATATATATCCACGAATTTTTTCTGTTATGACTTTAAGTTTTAATTTAAATGTGCTTGTAACTGATATTAAAGAATTTTTTAATTTCTCACAGAAGTTTCTAAACCTGCGTTCACATAGCGCGTTAATATGAAAATAGAACTGCCATTAAAGATAGATAAATATTAGAAAAATGTGAGCTTTTAGTTGCTTATTGGTGATAAATATCATCATATACAATACAAACACTTCCGTTTTCATTCAAAGTTATCTTGAGAAGAATTTTGAATACTTGTTAGGAGTAATTAACACAATGAAATATTTTCTAGAATTTCACAAAACGAGGCCTTCATTTGAAATCAGAGCAAGTTTTATAACAGTAGTTCATTCTTATACCGAGGGGTGTTCAATAAAGAGTAATCATGATTTTGTTTAACAGCTCACCTTTATTCATCCTCATAAATTTGATTTTCTTTTTCAAAGTACTTCCCGTTGGTTGCAAAGCCCCTGTCCCAGAGTTTCTGTCAGTCTTTAAAGACATGTTGAATCCATTTTTTTTTTTCACAGACCTTTCGTAATCGCCTCTGTAGCCTTTTTGCTGATGGAAAATGCTTCCCATGAGGGCGGTTCTTTTTTTAATTTCGGGAAAAGCAAAAGTGTAACGAGGGACTATAGGGAGGGTGAGGGACACACTAAATCTTGATTCTTGAGATATTCAACAGCAACATTTGCGATGTGAGGCTGTGTACTATCATTATGTATCATCGAACTTGCTGCACGGAAACTCTTGCAGAGTTTTCACGATATCTCTGTAGTATTGTCCAGTTATGAGGATAGGTCAATAAGTTTCCGGCCCCGTCGTTAAGGATTATCGCCTACACAGAATCCTTATCAAATGCCATATCTTATTGTTAAATAAGTAAATGCAGCTCCGCTGTGTTCAGATATAGCTGCATAAAGAAGGTTATATGTTGAAGATTGTTACACGTTCAAAATGCAGTATCGAGCTTTTGTTCTTCACAAAAGAAGGACTTACTCCAAATGAAATTAAACAGCGATTGGACGGTGTATATGGGCAAGCATCTCCTTCATATTCTACCGTAAAAGAATGGGCCAAACTTTTTCGAATGGGTCGAGAAAGCATTGAAAACGAAGGTCGGCCCTTGGAGGTGCTCACTCCTGAAAACATCGCTCTTGTGGAAGGAGAAATTATGGAAGATTGGCGGCTCAAGTTACAGAAATAGCAACAAGGTTGGGACTTTCTAAAACAACATCCTTCATATTATTCATAAACATTTAAACATAAATACGGTTAGTGCATGCCTAGACTTCTTTCCTCAGTCCAAAAGTAGCAAAGAGTTGTGAGGCTTTTTGGAGCTCTGCTCTGGTGACGAGAGAGTTCTGCAAACCATTATTACAGGAGATGAAACTATGGCCCTTTACTATGATCCCTTGTCCAAAAGAGAAACAATGGAGTGACGTAAACCTGGCGAAGCACCGCTTCTAAAGGTCAAGGTCACTCAATTAACTAAGAAGATCATGACCACAATCTTTTGGGACTGTGAATGGATGCTTTTCATTGACTTAGAGGAGAGAAACACCACAGTAAATGAGAAGTACTGTGCTGGCCTACTGCAAAGACTACGTGTTTCCATCAAAGAGAAAAGGCGAGGAAAGCTGCGTGGTAGTGTGCACCTTCTTCACGACAACGCACAAATGCACACAGCTCTTGTTGCAAAGGAATCTGTGAGGAAATGTGGCTTCAAGGAGACTGACCATCCATTCTATAGTCCTGTTTTACCTCCCAGTGACTATTACATCTTCTCAAGTCTCAAGAAGGACCTTCGAGGAAGGAAATTTAAGTGTGACAAAGAAGTGATGGATGCTGTTTATGCCCATTTTGTAGACAACCCTTCGGACTATTTGGGGGGTGGAGGGTTAAATGTTAATTCAAAGATGTGAGAAGTGTATTGCAATAATGGGTAACTATATTGAAAAGTGAAACATAGTTTTTGTCTTTATCATACTTAGAAAATGTTTAGGCCGGAAACTTATGGACCTACCCTCGTACAGCCTTATGTGCATATACTGTATGCTGGTAACCAATTACTTAAATATGGAAAAATGAGATGATCAAATTTCCCAGTAGAAGTTAGGCATTTCTTTTGTTAGTGTTGATGGTGATATAGAAATTTGCTGTTTCTCTCGGGATGGATTAATATAGCTAAATTTCAGTGTGATTACTTTTGAAAGAAATTAGACATTTTCTTATTACATCTTCAACAGCATGCAAACCTGCACGTGTACGGCAATCAGAAGTATTGGAACCCACCGTGCACAGACACGTCTCATATGCATCTTTTCAGTTACCAACGTTTGGGGCTATCCAGTGAAATTTTCATAATTTCTGAAAGTGTTCTTATGTTACCACCTTCCTTTGAAATTGATAGCCTCCCCTCTATAAATTTACAAGCCTCTTCGAACTGTATTATAGGGAATAACAAACTCTGCATAAGCCTCCTGTAAATTAATGTTCATTCTTCTCGACGACATTGCATTAAGAGCATTAACAGGACATACCAGCCTTATTGACGTAAGAATAATATTTAAAAATAAGATTTTCTGCTTTTATTTATTTTATACATAAGCTTTATAACAGGAAAATCTTTATTTCTTTATAGTATTAAACGCCCTTTGCTTTAATATAAACTATATTTATTTCTCCACCTTCATTGTATAAAACTGCATTAATTTTCAAGTTTTTCAACTGGCCTCAGTTGAAGATTCGCTGAGAAGAAAGCAGAATTTCAGAGCAGCATATTGCTCATCGCGTGTAACCTGTATTTCGCTTTGGAGGAACTGACCATGTTTCAACTTGTCCGCGTCTAGTACCACGTGTACATTACACATTATGTTATCAAAATATTTCAAGAGAAATTATTTGTAAAAAATTGTGATAATTCCTAATTGAACAGCCTCGTAAGGAAGCAGCAGTAAATTAAAGTCCTATTAGGCAACAATCTGAACGTTGTTCCTCTTTTCAGACTGTTCGAACGCATCTATAGATATGTTACACCGAACAAAGTTGTACGAATTAATGCCGTTAGTTCTCTTTCTTTTGTTTGGATGTTTTTACTGTTCTATTTCTCTCTTGTGGACGGAAATCTTGATCTTCTCTGTTTCATAAACTTGTGATAATAATGAACGCTTTGAAGTGTAGAGAGAAATGACATTAGCAGAATAACTAAGAAGATCATTTCATCACTCAACAAGGCATTTTGCGAAAGTACAAAGATTTTCTGTTTACAGCCGAGGGCAATGCGGAAAAACAAACAAATGCAGATCGTAATAAACTTTCAACAGTTTCTGCTGCAGTGTAAATCTTTCATTTTCCATGTGCCCTCTTAGGTCTGCTTAAAATTATCGAGCAAGCGGAGTACAAATAATGAATAAGGGTAGCTTTTTGATTTATGATTTAAAATAAATTCGGAGTACATCTTGGATTTTTTTACATGTTTTACTCTGAAATTGTAGCAACATTCAATATGTTATGTTTTTATGTTAAGTTTTAAAAATTGCTTTTATAAATATTAAAGTTTTAACGACTCGCAGGTGGCAGATATTTTTAGCAACTCTCCAATGACAGAAGTAAAACATAACTCGCAAGATTAAAGGTGTGAAAAGAATGGATGTATCAAATACAGTAGATACTCGAATATCCTGCATTCCTGCATTGGTCAGTGATAGTAATAGACTAAAAGTTTACTGTTCATGGGAGCTGTAGGCGTTGCGACACACTCTAAACACTGTCTTTATACAATGAAACAAATGAACTCAACTTCGGTTTTTAAAGTTCTTGTTGTCAATTGTCAATAATGCATAAAACCTTTCAGCAGGTGTGCGACAGTGTTGTATGTGATTTTAAATATGCATATATTATCCTTCTACTAAGTTAACCACCGGTGCATCAAAGACTTCCTGGCGGATAGCGATGTCAATATCGCAATTTTCACTTCTATCAACGTTCCTTCACTCATTGTTTTGACCAATGTGTTAACAATGTGTTACTATTGTCATTCTATGAGACATATTTATTACTCGTATTACTCTCCCAAGGTCCCTACACATTCAGAACATACTATAAAGCCGATTACCGTCATAGAACCTATCACAGATATACGTTGCAACGTTGTTTTTACTCCACGTAGGGTGTTTTCGTTTCGTTGACTAAGAAGATACGATGATTTATGAATCATATAAAAGCGTGTGTGATGCTTCAAACACACACGGCATTCAGAGAATCAGTAGTAGTGGTAGTGGTAGTGGTATTTATTTACAAAATATATTTGTTTCAAATCTAACTCATCTATGTAGCACGGATTCTGAGCATATGTGTTTTCCCGATACAAGGAATACATGAAATTGCGCATACCAATATTTAACTCTTAAGAGACAAACTATATGCATATATATAATAAAAGAAATAAATAAATGAAAAAAGAAGAGTATATAATACAAACCAATTAATAACATAAATACAATAAACCGAAAAGAAAATAGTACAAATGTAAATAATTTACACTCCCTCACATAAATGCACAAATAATTCCAAAAATATATTGTGACTCGTGTTCTCCTACCCCCTTCACGGTCGTCTGCCTCCTCCGATCTGAGTTGTGTCACTCTGTTCAAAATTTACCTACTCCCTCCTCCTCCTTCCTATCTGCCAGTAAAATCCAGGGCCGGTAGATACTTCTCTCTCTCTCTCTCTCTCTCTCTCTCTCTCTCTCTCTCTCTCTCTCTGTTTCATTTCTTCCGTCCCCTTGCAATACGCTAGATTATGTTCCCAAGTTTCCTTTTTCCCACATATAGAGATTAATATAGCAGATAATGTTTATGGTTTCCCATTAGACATTTGTTAAAAGATCGCATTGTCTGCTTCCGACGTTGCTGTTTTCCATCTCTTGTGACTATGGTGATTAAAAGAAAGAAAGTAGTTATTTCCATGGAAGTCAAATAAAATGCATTAAAGGTGAAGCCCTTAAAAACGCTTCAAACTTGGTGTTGGGCCTGTTACAGTAGGTTAACAAAGCGGAAAGAAATTTAAAAGTGGTGATCTGTCAGAATAACAAAAGACGTCCTAAAAATAGATAGAATTAAAAGAGAAAAGCGATATTTCTTTGACTCTTTCGAAACTGCGACAAACGCTTGTCAATAAATGGTCCCATTTTACAATAAAAGGGCATATATTTCCGGAAGGAATTGAATAAAGGGGACGCTGATTTTACTGCCAGTTGGATGGCTTGAAGGCTAAAAAATAATAATACAAAAAACACGATACGGTAACAAGCAGCATAACATTTTTGGAGAGAAACTTCTGAATAACCAGAAGAAACTCTGAATTTAAATGCTAGTTTTAACTATCAATTGTCATTTAGGGATTCACTAGGGATATATTGTTCATCTATGACGAACTCGGGCAAAACTAAAAGATTTTCCAAAATTCTTGCGCTCAAACCTGAACATGAGCTTAGTAAGGAAAGGAAAATAATTCTTGCACGCAGTAATGTTATAGGGTAAGTGCTTTAGATTGTTAAAGAAAACAACCGTAGAGCATTTAAAATATTTCCAAAAAGTGCATTAAATACACCAGAAGGCTACCTGAACGTCTGCTGATATTTAATCTGCATTTATTTTTTGTTCTAACTATCGAAAAGTCGGTCCTGGTGGTGTAGTGGTAACCATACTTGCCTCCTAAAACCAAAATCGCGGGTTCAATCCCGGCCTGGATGGATGGATTTTTCGGGCGTAAAAATCCTAAGTATGGCTTCCTTCGTAAGGGAAGTAAAGCCGTGGGTCCCGTGTCGTACATTTACGGTACGATAAAGAACATCAAGCCTGAAAGAGAGGCCTCTGAGCAAAAATTTATCAATCGTTTCACATGCTGACGACTTGAAATGTTAGAGGCCGTAAATAAAACAAATCAACATGGCTGTTGAAAAGTTTCTATCTTCAGAACATGCCAAGAAAAGCACTTTTTATAGCTGAAAACTCCCCATTACATCGTTGAAGAACTTAGAAGTGTAGACATCTGTTTGTTTCTCTCTCGTAATGTTACATCGTTATGCCAGCCAATGAACCGGAATGTACTTGAGTCATATCGTCAGAAACTCTTTCATCTCTGAAAGAGGGAAGAATGACGTTGCTTATTGGTTATCCCAGGCTTGGGTAGAATTCAAAATTACAACATTGAATTTGTTGAGTAAGAGTGACAGTCAAATTGGGTGAGACAAGAAGACAAAACACACAGTTCTCTTACTTGCGAAGACGTTATGATCGAAGTTGTCAGTAACTGATGTCAACAGGATCAGCAGTTTGAATTGAACGACGCTGATATTTTTGACTTTGTGAATGAAAACGAGAACGAAGAGAAAGAAATAATTATACCATAGCAAAAGGAGTAAAAGAGTTCTCTCAATGAATAATTAATACAACGAAGACGATACCCACAAACGTGGAGGGCTATGGTACAGAATTATTGAAGTTTTGGCGAGAGTGATCTCTTTGTAGGAAGTGTCGAAGAGTATTCGTAAGTTATTTTCTAAATGTGCTGTTAGAGTTTAATGCTACAATGCTATAATATTTCGACACTGCTTTTAGTTTTGACCTCATTACATAAAATATATAATTGTTATTTTAATTGTATCACCTATTGAGTTATTTGACATTATTTAGGCATTTCAGTTATCTGAACTCAATAAATTCACCACTGACTTTTTATATACAATATGTGTGGATAGGTCACGTCACAAAGCACCTGCACATTATGCTATAGTTGTGAATTAAAATTGGAAAGGAAGAAGTTCGTGAATTCTAGTAAAAGCATAACAGAACTTGTGCAGCGATAAGCATGCTCTATATGCTAGATATAGAGGTGTACTGGGTGATCAAATTTATCATTGAGAAGCAAGTTTATATCAATATAATATAGTTCTGAGAATTCGCTTTGGGGGGCGGAAAAGAAGAATATAGAAAGGCTATTGCCTAGTCGTAATAATAAGTTTGTTTGCAGAATTCAGTTGTTTTAGCTATTTAACCCCTATCTAGCTTACAAGTGTCATACAGCTCTCAAAATAAGTTATACTGACTAATAAATATGTCATTCATTCAAACTTATTTGCGGTAAAATCCCAATGAAAATGATTACCCAATATACAATAGTTTCATTTCAGTAATATCACGAATGCTAATACTTTTTCGGTAATTTAATTGAGATTGATTTTGGAAGATGAGTTAAATTACCTAGTAAAATTATAAACAAGAAGGGAATTCGATAACTAATTGCATAAGAGAACGAAGCCATATTTGTACGTTTGGTATAATTATAGAAGCTTACCTGTTTGATCTTTTTGAAAACATACACTTATTTTATTACATTATATTCCAAGCAGAATCTGTGGAGGTTCAAATTAAATATTATATTAATAAATGCTATTGTAACAAGCATAAGAATAGCCTTCCTGGATCCTTTCAATGGAAGCAGAGATTATAGAAATAAAAAATGAACTTAGAAGAAAAATATATTCAATTTTAAGTTTAATTCTGATTGGTGAATAAGGTATCAATGAGACCGTACGTGGATGAAAGGCTCTCGCGTGTAGTTATCAGTTTAAAATAAATTTAATATAAGCAAAATCACGTTAGTTAGATTATATATGGCAATGTTTAAAAGCAATGCTTGGAGTACAATTAAGATTTCTCCCTCTTACTCCAGTTACCACCACTTTTAAATGTCAAATAATATCCACACTTTATGATACTTAAATTTTAACGCAGAAACTCTTAAATTGTCTGTTATTTTCCATCGTTGACTGGTAACCTGGTAAATTTGTTCCGTAAATTTGGACAGAGGGGAAAAAAAAAAAAAAAACTTAATTGTAGAATGACACGTTATTTTGAGCAATATTACACTTTTAAAAATTGGTCCACGATGACTAGGCTGTAATAACGCTCTCTTTCTACAGGCTTACATTTTGAAACAATTTATTACCGAACTGTTATATTAAATGTTCATTAGTTTCTGTAGTTTTATTGTGTCCAAATGCAAACAGTATAACAACAGTCTTGGTCGCAAGGAAACTAGAGAGAACAGAAGCTATGATATCGATTATTTTTTAAAATTTAAACATTATTAGGTAAAGTTGTTTTGAATAGTCCTGGCGAATGACCTTCTATCGATCTGCGCGAGACAATTCTAGGAAATTTATGGTGCGGATAACTTCTCCGCTGCATAAATGTAACAAACAACTGCAAGCGAGAAAGGTGAGAGCGGTACAGCTGTGCAATAAACAATGTGTTCAGTACGGAGAAGCTATAAACGCATAAACAGAAAATGAACTCAACCAGAAACCACTGTGTATCTTTTGCCCATTAGCCAGGACTATTCAAAACTACTTTAAGGGTAAAACTAAAACGTAATGAATGTATTTTAAACTTCTTTTTATTATCTAGATTGACGTGTATTTTGTTTAAATTAACTTTATCTTATATAGGTAGATATTCAAACTGAAAGTTTTAGCTTAAGTTCACACAGTGAAGAATCATTTCTAATTATCTTTTTCTCTTTTATTTCGTTTCCTTTTCTCCCTTTTTCTAATAGGAACTTTGTCAAAAGCTAATATACTTTTTCTATTATTTTCTTTCAAGGAACTAGATAAAATTAAGGCATTCTATTGCTCCTGTGTGTTAACAATTATCAGTTCAAAGTGATCCAGGTCTTATCTGGTGAAATAATGAATTATAAACGGTTACTACTAAACCATTAAACTTTTAGTAATAAATACAATATTTTTACATTACACAAATTACTACTCTATCAACTGTGTTATTATAATGTGGGTAGGTATATTATTGTGTTACTATTTATTGCATTTTTATCCTTAGGCTGCCTGTTACCGGAGGCCAAATAAAGTAAATTAGTCCTCATAATGGCCCCCAAATATTATTCATGGTGACTTTGAAAAGTTGTTCCAATGATTGCATTGTAATCCATGGAATCCTGTAGCTTTAAAAAAACCGCTACAATTATTTTAGGTTATTTTATTTTACCTTACTACAGTTATACGAATATTACGAAACATTATTTGAAAATGTTGATAGCAGAGTTGATAGAGTGGAAGACAAATGGCAATGTCTCTCTGAAAAACAGAATTCATGATTAAATATCAACTGTTATTCCAAAATTCACACAAAAAAATTAAATGTATTGTGCTGTTATAGGGGTTTATTTTGTGTTATTTTCTGGGGGTCATTTTATTGATCAAAATGAAAAAGGGAATACACCGATATGTTCTGTGTTTAATTTTTTCAACAATTTAGATTACTTAAAGCATAATTCTTTCTCTATCCTATTTCTCAAACGCAATTCTACATAAAAATTAATGTAAAAAGGGTTGTTTCTGGAAACATTTCCTCCTCCTGGCTGTTCGTGAAGGCAGGAATTCCCCAAGGTCGTGTTCTGTATCCCTCATTGTTTTTATCATACATCAATATGATATATCGTGCCACAGTAAATACGACCTCTACACCGACGACTTTACATACATTTTCGAACAAACAACATTCATGACGTAATAACTAACATTAACCAAGATATAGATTCAGTTCATTCATGGACGCGTACTCTGGGTCTTGGTCGCAGGCTATGGTCGTGTGACACTAGTGATTGCTAAGTTCCATAGACACAGACAATATTCCTTCCATTAATATCAAACAGCAATTCCCTTCATTGGTTCTGCGAAAAACCTTGGATTATTATAGACAACAGCCTCTGTTTGGAAACCTGCAGGAAGGCTAGTTCTCTAATCCATACTAAGGACTAAACGTGTCTCTACCCAGATTGATGCAATCCCTGGTGGTGCCTTCACTTCGACCACTGCGGTTTTCTGCTCACAACTCTAACCTAACACAAAAACTACAGCGTGTTCATAATATGTGCATACGTTACATCTGATGTGCGTTTGTTCGATCATATAACACCCTTCCTCGACATGCTGTCTTGTTTCCTCCTGAAAGCCGAAGAAATATTCATTATCTCACACTACTTTTCACAATTATCCATAAATCTTCCCATCTTATCCATCCTCTCGTTTTCAAAATTAATCTACCTCTCATAATCTTAACACAAACTCTGAAACCGGCACATATTATTATTATTATTATTATTATTATTATTATTATTACATTGCACCGAACATCACTTTACTCATCACCATTCACAGTAACCACTGCCTGCCTCTGGAATGCATTGCCACGAGAATGCCACACTTTAGGAGCATTTAATAAGAAATTGTTTAATGTTATTAGAAATAATCAGTTTCCTCTTGCTACAATGCATGTTTTTATTTGTTTTACCTTGCTGTAGAATTATTCATTCTATTATTACTTATAAATGCTCCTATCTGCTTCATAGTGTTATTAAGGTTTTCAATTTGATGTTTTGCTTGTATCTTTATTTCCACTTTCAGGATTTACGTAGGTTGATATCTGTATAAATTATCATTCCTGGTGCTTCTTGTACATTATTGATCTTTTATTTTCTTATTTTTATCTTCTTCTGAAGTTAATGTTTTTCATTATTCATATGTATTAGCATTATACATATTCAAATGTATTAGCATACATTTATTTATATACATCATATTTTACATTGGTTTCTATGTGTATAAGCATTGCCAACTTTAATTGTAATATTGTCGCTATAACTTTCTGTAAATATTATTAGATTGGTAGAGCAAAAGAGAAGACCCAAAGCCTGAGTTCTATCAGAATAATTAAATAATATATATAAACATAAACGTCTCTATTGAGATCAATTTTTACCAAATTATTGCGTTTTCTTGCAACATTTTCTATATAACAGGAAGAGTATGGGAAGAAAGCAGCACGGTTTTGAAGTGTGAAAATATTAACAACTTATTTCGCAGAACACGGACGAGGAAAGCTACTAGGCAAGTGTTTATTGTTAAGCGGATTTCAGTAGAGAAACTTTTAACTGCACCACGGATTAGCGCCGTTCTGGAAGGTATTGTGCTAGACTTGAGAATTTCCAGTGGTTTGGCATCAACTTGAAGAGAGGTTCTACAACAACAACAACAACAACAACAACAACAACAACAACAACAATAATAATAATAATAATAATAATAATAATAGTTTATGTTGCCTGGCAGGGTTAAGACCACAAGGTTGAAACACACATGCATAAGATAAATGAAGATGACAGTATATACAAATATAAATTGTTAAGAGCGTTAGTAAAAATGTGCACTTAAGCAACATTAAATTGTAGGAAATACATCCAAAGAAATAAATTGGTTTATATTATGAAACAACAATGCACAAGGAGAGTATTTGGGTTCGCACAAAAACATTTGCTCTAAATTCCCATATTTAAGCGAACATAAGCACCAGGCTACCATTCCTTCCGATCGGAATTATTGCCACATGACCCTGGCGGAAACTTCCGGTACTGACGGGTACTTCGTTTGATTACGTGTCTATTCGAGAGCTGCATTTCATTCCTGACACTTTGGTACTATAATTTGCCAAAATGAACAAAGAAATATACTATACTGAATATTTTAACTATAATACCTTGAAAAATATTTGAAAGAAAAAAAGACTGTCTACAAAAGTAACTTTATAAATTACTTATAGCGCTGGTTTCATTTTATTTTTGTAATAGTAAAACATAATATGACCTACTGTATATATGTAAAACTTTGTTAATCCTCATTAGAAACTAGATGTCATGCAGTACTCTCTGTGGATAATATCTTCTAACCATTCCTCAGAGCCTGCAGGAGACATTAAAAATTTTTTAAACATGTCTCTAGTTCGATTTTCTGTAGATAGAAGCTCCCTATACTCTCAAGTGGTTGTAAGCTCATCCGTTCTTGCTCTGAATTATCACTTTCAGATCCTAAGTAATTCCATGCACTAGCATCATTAAGTAAGAAATTGTGAAAAATTTGTTGCTAATACTACTGCAGATATTTATAATTTCCTTTGAAACAAACGTAATGTTTTTGTCATAATGCTGAAACAGTTTCCAACAATACGCCTCTCTGCTTAACCTATATTAAATATTTTCTTCATTACCTGAGTCCAGTTGCATGAACCAGCTAGTCTACGAGTCTATTAGTTTACTCGTTACTAGCCGTAATTCCACTAGTTCTAATAAAACCTGTTTCAGGAATATTTATTCCACAATGGCGAATCATAAAAGTTTGTCGTTAGTCACTTGTCAAAGTTACTAGTGTAGCAACTGTATCCGAGCGTCGAGAAGGCTGTTTGGGGATATTTATTACTGCGTGGATTGTTTATTGATGCGATTTTGTTTGTTTACGCGGATTGTATATTCAAGCCAAGAAATAGATTATGCCTACCACATCGTAAAGAATCTCTATTATTCAAAACAAATTAACAGTGCTGCATTAATCAGTGAGCATAAAAAATCAGCATTTCTCCAACAAAATTACTAAGAAAGACATAACCAAAATGTGGAAAATAACAAGTCAAACTGTGAAAGCATCGCGGTTAATTACATCGGAGAAAGATTACGTATATGTGAGGGAAACATCTTGGCCACATTTCAAGAAAGCTACAAGGGTAAGTGTTATTATTTTTACATTCATATTATCATCTACAAATCATGGTGTAAGTAGCTCGGTTTCTATAACATTTTTCAAGTCCTAACCTAAAATATGTAAATTATCACTTTTCAAGATTCACGGGCAGAATTTCACTAGTTAACAATATGCAATATTATAACATTGTGAAACAAAATAGTACGCTGATATATCAGTTTGCCGCACTAGTAACTATAGTTTACGCTGTAAATTCTAGAAACAAGCACTTGTAACATAAAAGTAATACTAGAATGTAAATTAGCTTTACTAAATCACGAAATTCGTGATTTTATGCATCCGGATAGGGACGCATTAAATACTTCTGAGGAGGGAAAGTTTCATCGCCAACAAACACGTAAGAAAGTGTGGCCTTGGCTCCCGGCAAGTTTGTATCTTCAAGAATGTATTTAAACTTCATTCATAGAGAAATACTGAAAAAAAATTATAGGATGTTTGCGCAAATCATAAAATATGCTTCTTTTCCGGTTAATTTTGTAAATCCACAATTTCTTTCTCTTCTCCTTTTCTTCTTCTTTTCTTGGCTAAAGACTGGTATAATTACATCGCCACCACTGCTATTCACAACCATGTCTGCCGAATGACTGAGCCGAAATATGGTAAATAACTGTGTTTATTTCATAAACTATATATGTATATTAACTTTTATATTATATGCAACTCGTGGGTCTAGAGACCGTACATGCTGCTATTTAACACCGGCGGACAATATACCTATATTCAAATATATATATTAACATACAAATAATTCATTACATTAAAAATATGTGTACAACTATTAATTCACAGCAGTTATATTATATGAAAACACACACACACACACACACACACACACACACACACATCCACCTTCTCTCTCTTTCATACGTCTGTACGCCACAATTATACATTGTTTATACACACATCTTCTTATTGGGTGCACTTTTCATAAAAACTCACCCAGCTTTGACCAATTTTCTTCCTGCTCAGTCCCAGCATGCTAACCTGCTCCTACTCGAGGATGCAAACTTGATTCCACGGTTCATTTGCCATTGTTTTGTGCTTGAACAATGGCAATATATACCTGATCGGTCCTTAAAAAGCAATTTATGTATGCACAGTTTCTACCCCCAATTTACTTTTAGATCATTACTAAATTTTAATGATGTTTTTTCTCTGCATACTACTTCTATTTCCTGCCTGTTGATGTCAATTAGCTTTCTTCTAACTTTCCAGCATACATTGTTGCTGTTTATTACCCCCATCTCCAAAAACCACCCCTTTCCAATTCTTTCTAATTCTCTCTTTAACCCTTCTACAATGCTAATTTATCACTTGATGGAAGTAGAAAAGTATACTTATAATATTCGTAACCAATATTTTACAGCCAGAATTTTACAATGAACGTTATTTAAACAGCGCCCACATTACCTTAAAACGCAACAATTCGCTATACCCCTCCCCAAGCGGAGAGCCCTTTTAAAAAACATTCTGAATTTTATCAAAGTCCATATCTCACATCTGAAACACGCTGCATGCCTTGTACATTTTTAGTCCGAATACTGTGCGTTTGAGCTTGCGCGGAAGCGCCCACCAGAGTTTCCGTTGAGTTCGGAACAGAACAGTGTGCGGCAACCTTTATTGTACTATTCCAGCAATATGCAACCAAAACTACATGACATCATCTATCTTAAATTATATTATATTACCTACAATCAATTATTTTCTGCGAATGTTTTCGTTACGATAATGGATGACTTCAAAAGTGTCATCGATGTGGTTTAAAATTTGAGATTGATTTACATTCTATAGGTTTCTTGTAATATATATATAGAGGTATGGCAGCTATATTTTTACATAAAAGCTCGTATACCACCTGGTTTAAATCTTACGTATTAATTTTTTTCCTCCTACACCCTCATTTCTAGTTTCATCTGTTTCCATGCATAACGTTACCTTCGATACTCAATATTTACTTTTATCACTTTCACTTGTCTTCTTGCCATTGAAGAACTCCAGTAGTTCGAAATATAGCAATTTCAAGTGTGACTTTATCTGTGTGTTTTATCCTTATCTACTTTTATTATTACTGTTAATTATATATATATATACTGCAGAACGTGTATAGAAAAAGTTGAAGTTATGGTAATTTGATACAGCAGAAAGACAAGTGAAGTTATCCCTGTGCTTTAAACAAAGCCAAGAAGGTAGCAAATATTCAGACATGATCATGGAAGTGGATAATTAAAAATAAAGGGAACGCATGTGCTGTGAACATGGGAGATTGCTCGCAATAATCAAAGCGAGGTATCAGGAGAACCTGAATAAGGATTTATTATGTTTCACAGGTTTTTACAAGTTGTCTGAAGTAGAAATTCCAGTTGAGGTTGTTTCTGTGTTTGTAATTTATTATTTTTTAAAATGTTACGATATATAAGTAATGTAAATAATTTTTACTATTTCACATTTATAATCATAGGTCACCGGAAAATGTCAAAACCGTTTAATTTTCAAAAATCATTTTAATTCGGTGTTCTTTAAAGGTCACCAAATTTAACGTTAACATTTTATGAGCATAGAGGCCATCTTATGCCAAACCGCCACGGATGGCCGAGGTCGGTAAGGCACGGACTCGTAAGCGGGAAATCAGGTGTTCGATTCCCGCCAGGACCGTCCTCCCTGACTGAGTTTTTTTTTTTTTCAGATTTTCCTCAGTCCTCCAACAGATCAACTCTGTTTTTACTTTTATCTGAGCTTTCTTTATCCCTTTTTGGAACATGTAATACACTATATTAAAATAATTTTAATTACTTGGATGCATTTACTGGTTTGTTTACTAAAATTACGTTAATTAGCATAGTATTAGTCATAAATGCTTCTTTCAGGTATCATCTTGCTAAACCTGTTTGTATGCAATTACATTTATACATAAGCTTTCAGTAGTTTTTAACATGTTAACCCTGGTTAAAAATGTGTTAATGTGCAGCATAATAATATTGAGTGCTTCACAACTCCTGAGCCAAACTGTGTCGTGAAGACATAAGCAGTATTTATATTAGTTTTATTTAGATCTTTCATTTCAAAGTTTTATCGTAAATGTTAATTAATGAAAAAAGGTTAAAATTAATATTTATTGCATTTTAAATTTCATCCTTTCAAACCCAGCACCTCACTTAGAAATTTCAGATGGCCCTTTTATTTTATACCTCAGTTTTAAGTAGGATTACATTTTATCAAATCATTTGTTTTCTATCTTTGCCTGACAACCTAGATTGATTTGTTCTTTGAATTGCAATATAATAAAATGATCAGTTAATTGCAGGATTAAAATCCTATTTCATTTGCGTATTTCAGCTACAACCCGCTCAGGGACATTTGCTGCCCAAGACATCCAGAAGCATACTATATTTGGTTAAGGGGAGAGAACATTACACGAAATAGTTGCAAATTAGTTAACAGACGTTTGTGAGATATACATAGACGAAATATTTTTTGTCTCAATGCGCAGAAAAAGTATCGCTTTACCTGCAGGCTCAAATACATCCGGTGTGGGGAGGGTTTGTCTAGATATCTGTGGCAGAGAGGAAAGAAGTGATCTCGTGTGGCTCAGATTAGGGGCTTGGAAAGGAAACAAAACAGTTAATGATCTCGGGGAAAGAATTAGCCCGTTGTGCGGAGAAAGCGATACCCGGAGGCATATTTTGGTAGAATGCAGGGAAACGGATATTTCAAGAAATGAGCATTTATCACCGCAATTTATGAATGCCAATAGGAGTTTGAACATTTGTCGGGAAGTATTGGTTCATGCGAGATACTCTCAAAATTTGGGAATATTTCGACCCGACAAAGAAGATTAGTGGCTATAGTGAAGAGGGGGTGTGAATAAAAGGAAGGGAGACTCAAGAGTAAGGGTTCTATTTATGTTTATGTATTTGTATGTATAATTATTAATAGAAAACATAAATATGTCGGCCTCATTCCTGCAAGCTTATGGCAAATTCTTGCAATTGAAACGTTTGCGTTGTTATAGACGCCTGCTAACTATCCATTTGATAGAGTCTAATACACCCACATCAAATAATGATGAGGAACAAACATTTTCAATTTAATCTTGTTTAAAAACAATAATAAAAAGGAAAGTAGCAAAATGTTTTAAGAAATAAATCTAATACCTATTTTATACTCCTTACTGGACATTTTAACCTCATTTTTTGCCAACTTTCTAAAGCTCTATAACAGATATTATCTTAATTAAAGTTAAGCATTACTGAGGTCTTCGTTGCCAAAATGTGTAAGACCATAAATTATTATCTAGACAGATATTTATTTCTTGCGTTTACAGTAAACAAACTTATTCGTATAGAAATAAATTAAGAACATCAATTTATCTACAAACCACATACATTCAAATACAAAAGCTGTAAATATAGTAGGTAAAAGTATACAGTTTTGGGTATAGTAGAAACAATTTAACATGGGCCTCTCTACTTCTTGTCGTGATCTGCTGTATTTCAGATGGTTGAAGGAAGGTCAGATACAAGCACGAAAGCCATGCTTTGATCTGGACTCCACACAACACACCCATAAATTCTTCTTCTTCTGCTCACTCCACATTGCTGTTGGCACGTAATGTAATAAAAAAGGCCAACGCTGATCGTCCAATCAGCTATGGTACATAATTTTATCTTCAAACTGTTTTCCCACACACTGCAGAAGAAAACACTTACTTCAATACCATAACTTTCTGAACACTGACAGTTCAAAAGATCAATTTGAAAATTTCGGACGTAATTAAATATTTTTTTTTTAAATTATGTTAGTAGCTGTTTGGACCATCGACTAACATTTTTATCATAATCTCCCAGCTGTAAAAAGACATTTTAAAGTATATAAACCACAAATTATTTCAAACAGCTACAAATAATAATACAAACAGTAAACACATTTAAAGACATTAAAAAGAACAAAACTGGCTGAACTTCCTAAACAAATGACTAGTTTGCGTACATATTAATCTAGTCGCTTCTGAAAAAATACTTTGGATAGTCATGTTAATAGACGAATATATGGGGGTCATTTTAAAGGAAATACACACACTCGTTATACATATTTTAAATGTATTGAGCAATATTCTTTAGTACTTACTAAGAAGTTCCTCTGAATTGGAATAATGACATGTCTGCGTTTTGGAAGGTCATATCCGCTGACCAACAGTTTCCAGTATCGCCGATAAGGATTATCGCCTTCACAAAACCCTTATCTGGTATCATATTTTATAGTTAAGTACATAATTGCAGCTGGAACTTCCGCTACGCTGTGTTCAGTTGTGCAGATATAATTGCATAAAGAAGGTTATGTGTAGAAGATTGTGACATGTTCAAAATGGAATATCGAGTGTTGTTAAGTTCTTCAGAAAAGAAGAACTTACTCCAAATTTAACAGCAATTGGAAGGTGTATATGGGAAAGCATCCCCGTCATATTTTACCGTAAACGAATGGGCCAAACCTTTTCGAATGGGTCGAGAAAGCATTGAAGACGAAGAACGTGCAGGTCGGCCCTTAAGATGCTCACTCCTGAAGACATTGCTCTTGTGGATTAGAAAGCATGGAAGACCGGCGGCTCAAAGTTACAGAAATAGCAGCAAGGTTAACTTTTCTAAAACAACAGTCATTCGAATTATTCATGAATAAGATTCGTGCAAGATGGGTGCCTAGACTTTTTTCCTCAATTCAAAAGCAGCAACGAGTCATCTGCTGTCAGACATTTTTGGAACTCTGCTATTGCAACGAAAGAGAAGTTCTCCAAACCATTGTTACAGAAGATGAAACTATGGTCCTCTCCAAAAGAGAATCAATGGAATGGCGTAAACCTGGCGAAGCACCGCCTCTAAAAGTCATCGTTACTCTTTCAACCAAGAAGAATCATGGCCACAATCTTTTGGGACTATGAATGGAGGAATACTCTTCATTGTCTTCAAAGAGAAGAACATCACAATAAATGGAGAGTACTATGCTGGCCTACTGCACAGACTACGTGCTTCCATCAAATAGAAAAGGCGAGGAAAGCTGAGCGGTGATGTGCGCCTTCTTCACGACAACGCGCCTGTGCACACAGCTTTTGTTGCAAAGAAGCTGTGGAGAAATGTGGCTTCAAGAATATCGACCATTCACCCTACAGCCCAGATCTAGCTCCCAGCGACTGTTTCCTCTTCTCAAAACTCAAGGCGCACCTTCGAGGAAGGAAATTTAAGTGTGACGAAGAAATGATGGATGCTGTTTATGCCCTTTTTGCAGACAAGACTTCTGACTATTTTGTGTGGTGGGAGGATTGAAACGTTAATTCAAATATGTGAGAAGTGTATTGCAATAAGGAGTAACTATATTGAATAGTGAAATATAGTTTTTGGCTTTATCATATCTAGAAAATGGTTAAGATGGAAACTTACGGGCCTACCCATGCATACTGCGTAATCAAATTTATTCCGACTTTACCGTAATTCAGTTTAAATGAATGATGTAATTGACAGTCAGCGCTCCTCGCCTTGAATGGGTGGTGAAGGATACTGCATCGAGGTAATGACGCTGTACGAATTGATAATAAACTTTACACATCCATAAATAAAGTTACCTATTGTTTATGAAGTTTGCCGACTGCCAAAGAAAGAATGGTCGTTATTTTGAACCGATTGATGCCGACAACACAGGAGCGTGAGCGTTAATGGGTTGATAGGAAGTGAGGAGCTTCGGAAGGTTTATCCGCTTAATCTGAATCGTAACTGATGATGGCTTTATCGAAGTTGTTCCTGCGTTTGTGCCTTCAGTTAGCATTCCTACACGGCTGCACTAGCACCATGTCAAGGTAGTGGAGAATGCACCTAACCTTAGTAGCACTCTCGCGAAATTCGGCAAACGTTAAAAAAACGGATAATAATCATGAGACTGCATTCCCCCACAGCAAATTCTCAGAATTAGGTCAACTCTTAGATGATTGTACTAATAGAAACTCGCACATTCATTTCAAATACTCGTGGTAGAATCCGAATAAATTTAGTCACCTAGTAGACTTAGAGCTTGGAAATCAAGTCAAAGTCTGTAGAAACTTCCGGGCTATTTGGGTACGTGACGTAATACTTCCCAAGCAAATGTGGTTCATTTTTCCCTGCGTGTGGACTTCGTTGTCATAGAGACCAACAAGGACCGAGGCTCATTTTTCAAGGCCATTTCACTGTGACCATGTGAAAATATGTTTGATCTTCGATTGTTCCCGTCGAACAATCTTCTCAGAGGCCACACCTTAACGACCTAGCCACTCGTGACGGTATTTTAGAAGATGTGTCTGTAATGTAAGAATATAGATTCCAGTTTTTTGATATAAAAAGTCAACTAGTGGCCAAATTTATTTGTCAGGAGTACCGCGCTTTGAATGGCATTAAATAATAATGAATATTGATAATATAAGAATGCCATTTTAAGCTAATTCAAGCCCATAATGGAGGGTTCCGAGTCCTTCAGATGCTCCGGCGCGAACTCTGAGGACCCAGAGTACTTCTGATGTTACTAGAAGTACATCTGGGTGGTCCCTCTCCTTCTGAAGTCTTTCGAAATAATTGAATTCAGCGGGGCAGTGTGTTTCCGTGAATCAAGGGGATTGAACATGTCGCATAGTAATGGTGCTCCTGTGTCGTATCAGGGTGGTAAACCAACCAAAAAGCTCGGGATACACATCTGCAGAGTTGGGGAGACTGATGCTGGATTAGGCCGCCCTACCAGTGAGTGGAATGCTACTGGTAGCCTAGCCGTAGGACGAAGGTGCTGGTAAACGGCGCATTTGCTCTGGGTATACATTTAATAGAAATGCCCAACAGGGGAATGCCTCAGGTGTGTGCCGGATATGTCCCCGTATGAAACAAAGCTAAAGGCATGAATGAGTGCGACGTTTAAAAAAATAACCTAATCCCAGGAAAGAGGCTATTGGATGGTGTTTAAACATAATCTGGATCAAAGAAAGAATGTTGGTATTTTATTAGGCCCGAACCATAGTCAGCAATAGATCAACATTGCGTGTTTTTATAAAATTATAAACAAATACTAAGCCTCAAGCGACAGTTGGACTTTGGGGGCTTGAAGCTTTCGGGGCTATTGCATTATCTCTATCCAATAGCTTGGCATCTGGTCATTACCCGTTTTGAACATGACTCTCTCATACAAAGCTGGGACGCTGGAAGAAGGGTGTAATGTGCAATGGGTAGGCTAACTTGACAGCTAAAAAAAAAAAAAAAAAGTAAGATAAGATTCTGAGTAAGCAAACTCTTCTATCTCTTCTATAGAAATAATGGTTGGAAAGTAATTACAAATGCGGAAGAAATGCATTTGGCACTGATAGATCTCGACAATCCTTGAGTGTGTAGGAATACACTTTGAGAAGTTTTGAAATAGAGTGATATAAACAATATATTTCCAATGCCAGAGAAACGTTTGAAGATGCAAAAGTTTGTATTTATTGGAAAAACTTTCTCTCGCAATGAAAAGTTCAAAGTAGTTGACAAGGGGCGTCTTGTCATCTTGACATTAAAATATCTATATTTTAATGGAAATAAAGTTTTAGAAAAATGGGAGTAGAAGTGAATAATATGTGTATATTTAATTGGTAATTTGCCGATGATGGAAATGTTATCGATAAACTCAATCTGATTCACAAAATAACAGTAAAATATTCGAACTAATTTAAATTATAAAAAAAACACGCAAAGATTTAAATAATAACATAAAAAGGTAATAACGTTAATAAAGGATGGAAATCAAGCAAAATCTCAAAACAATTATAAGAGGCTTGTTCAATAAAGAATGGTCATAATTATTTGACAACGTACACATAATTTTAATGACCTTTACCAAAATAATCTCCGTTGGATGCAATGCACCTGTCCCAGAGTTTCTGACAGGCCTTTCAGAATCGCCTCCACAGCCTTCACCCTGCTTCTGACTATGGAAAATGCCTCCCACTAAGGCGATTTTTCATTTTGGGGAAGAGTCACACAGGGCTAAATCTGGACTAAAGGGAGGATGACAGACACACTTCATTTCAGCAACATTGCGGCCGTCCTGGTATAGCACCCAGCTTGTTGCAAAGAAAGGTGGCCTTTTGCGTTTGGCCTTGCAGAGTTTTCAGAACAGTTTACTCCGTTACAGTTGCGTGTGCAGGTAAAACATTACTTGAATATATCAAAAAGAGAAATCCTTAACTTTCCGAGAAGAAGCATCCATTTTGCTGTTTGTGGCGTTGGTAATAATGGAAACTGCTTCATTGAGTTTTGCTGTTTGCTCTCAGGATAGAAATGCAGCAGTGATTTGAAAGAAACTCCGCAGCCGCTGTAAACAGCAGTTTGTTCGGTTGTCAATCTTGGAACCCACCGGGTGCAAAAATGTCTGATGTGCTACTTTTCAGTTACCAGCGCATGGGTGGCACCCAGTGAATTTTTCAATTTCTGAAAGTGTTCATAATGACAGTAACGGTGTTTCTACCGTTAGAATACAAACTGAAATCTGAGTCCTTCTTCCTTTGAAATTGATTGTCTACCTTGCTTAAACATTTTAAACCATTTTCAAGCTGTACTCTAAGGAAGAGCAAACTCCACATTCCTCCTGTAACAGTGCGGAGGTCTCAGTTGAGAGGAAAGCAGAATTTAAGAGCAGCATGTTGTTCGTCACATGTTCCCTGTATTTTGCTGTGGGCGAAACTGAACATGTCTTAACTTGCACACCTCTCACAGAGAGGAACCGGAATTGACAGCAATGAAACTAGTGCCAGTGTATATTATGTATTAAATTAAATAACTACTGTAAAGTAAAATTTTAGAGCGAAAAAGTATGCGTGTAAAAAATTGAACAGTACGGTTAATAGTGTACAAGTTATTGAGAAAAGGAGATAAAAGAAAAAAAGAAGTTGATGAAATTAATACACATGTATAATATTTGGATTAAGCTTATGGGATAAACACCTAAAAATGCATTGTGAGAAGTTTAGTTTTAATATTTTTAATAACAGAAATGAACTTTGTTTTATAAACATCACAGAAAGAGAATATTAGTTGTAAAAATGCATAATTACAACTGCAACCATGCTGGAAAATTTAAGAAATCAAGTAGCCGGAGAACATAGCACAGACTCTGTCATACAAGAAAGAGAAATGATTTGGATTCCTAATGAGAATACAAAAAATGCGACGACTCAAGCAAATCTGTCAATAAAACCTTTGTCGGAGAAGAAAGACGAAAGCACAGGAAATGATGAATGGATGGACAGAGGCTTAAGAGTGAACAAATTGGGGATTAGGGTTTGGCATAAAAAGACGCTGTTAGCTGTATATATAGCTAAATATAATTATATTATTATTAATCATTACTACAATGAATAGACCTTTAAGGCAGTATCACTCAAAGAGGGTTTGGGTTGATTAATTTATGGACGCTCTTTAACATCTCAGGTCATCAGCGTTCCAATCAACTCAGGGCGTGAAACGACCGACAAATTTTGCTCAGAGGCCTCTCTTTCAGGCTTAAGGTTCTTTTTCGTGCCGTAAATGTACGACACGGGACCCACGGCTTTACTTCCCTTCCGAAGGAAGCCATACTTAGGATTTTTACGTCCGAAAACAATTCACGATCCTGGCCGGGTTTGAACCCGCGATCTTGGGTTTAGGAGGCAAGAATGGTAACCACTACACCACCAGGACCGACTCACTCACTCAAAGAGGATTCTTACTTGTGTCCAAAAAGTTAAACTTCAACGGTATCAGCGAATAAACTTGCTTCGATGCAAAACTCACCATTAGGGTGATAAATATTTATATTTTCATTATACAGGAAATAGCATTATCCATGTTTAAATATTTAATATAGGAACTTGGAGTACCAAAAGCATTTGCATTCTTTAGCATTTTTCTACGGAAGTTAACATTGCACTCAGAGATATATTTTCGTCATATCAGAAAAACTTGTGCTTCCTTCTTGGGTGGAATCATCTCATATTTGTGACATCGAAACTTAGAGGGCAAAAGCTTGAGTGCCGAGTAAAAAATTCAGTAGCTAAAGATTGAAGGGAATTCGTAGACGGAATGGTGGAATGGGCAGGAAAGAATATAATAGAACGGAATCAGACACAACGCCCCCATTTAGTGCGAAGAAGCTCTTTCGCTGCAAGCGCACTATGTTAACTTAATTGCATATGACATATGCAAATTCAGTATTTACTAGCACACATCTTGACTATAGAAAGTATAAATGTTTAAGTTTAAATAAATAAATAGTAAATAAGTAAAATTGCATTTTGTTTACACAATAATGTATATTAATTACATATGCACAAAAACAAAATTTAAAATGCTTTTTTCACCATTGTTACACTTTTTTGCTCTAGATAATATATGGAAAAAAGATCAGCGTTGACATTATATATTACGATTTTGTTCTGTCACAGAACCATTTTGTACTAAATTTGAAAAGAAACAAACAAACAAGCTTTTAAAATAACGAATACAGAGCCTACACCTTAAAGCAGCGGTTCACAAACTGTGGGTTGGGACCTCTAGACGGACATCTGTGTATATGAGGAAAGTACTTTTATTTAAGAACTTATCCATTTTCACGTCCATTCTTATTAAGAATGTTTAACTACAGTAAGCGAGAAATTAGTTTGTGATTGACACTTGGGACGTGTTTATACTGGCGGCTTGAATAGCTTATCGCTGACCAATCAGGAAACTAAACACATTATCGTCAGAGGCATGACATCATCGGCGTTGCAACAGTTAATAGAAATAACGCAGTAGCAGCGCGTTTTCAAGAGAATGCGTGGAAAGAAGACCGGAACCTAGAAGAAGAAGTGGAAAGTTTTGGATGACTCCAGTAATTTCATTGACAGTGATAGTAAACATAATGAAATAAAAATGGAAATCCACAGCGAAGAGGTGCAGAGGATGATGATGCTCTTGGAATGTAACCTTTGGAGACGCAGACGGGATGTAGGTAACGGTGTGCTGGTGCGCAGTAGAAATGTCAATCACAAGGTAATTTCTTGCCTACTCTAACTGTTGCATTATGATTACTTTGACCAGTTATAGAACACCGCAATGTATAAATATCATATTGTTGAAGCGTGCGCGCGAACTTGCAAACGAATTTCATTAAGTAGCGAAGTGAATGGAGGGATCACGAAAAAGGGGTCGTGCATGCAAAAAGTTTGGAAACCGCTGCCTTGAAGTATGAAAAGAATTTGGCAGAAAAGAGCTAGAATGTTTCCATTTCAGAACATAATTCAGTTAAAATAATCCTTTTCACATTAAACACAGAGAGATAAATGACATTAAAATAAATAATTTAATCATCATTTTATCGCCAACAGAGTGGTTCGAAATTGGCCTAGACTTCATTTTTTAAATGTATAATATTATTTAAAATCTGTGATATTAGTACAACGTTT